>OX578145.1:8585690-9170690 GCA_951213105.1 Amaurobius ferox
TAAAATAAATATCGAATCAACAAGTCAATGAGAAATATATAATACAAAGGTATGGAATCGAAATAAGTATAACAAACGAAATCAAGCACAAACGCCTTACACGTGGACGAGGCTCTAAGCCTAAATCATGAATTGTTAACCTCTACAAAAATCTAATCATGTCCAAGTTTTTTGTAGAAGCAAACACAAAAATGTATGTTTCTGAAGAAATAGATAGATTAAATCTATAAACTATTTCTACTTGGACATTCGTTCATTGGATTTTCAAACTTCTATTATTATATATATATATATATATATAATTAGAAATATGTAATAATAAATAATTCAAGTAATATTAACATCACCATAGAAGCAAATTCACGGCCACAATGCCTATAAGAGAAGAGAACAGCACCAGCCCAAATTCGATGATTAGTCAAAATTAAATTCCTCCTCAGGTCTGAGTATTTAACTCGTAACTAACCCAAACACGTGCGTGTTTCAGATAGAGCAATAGTGCATTACTATAAATGCTCTAACTCAGACTACAGACATCAAAAAATGAAGATAGGAAACATTAAAAAAATTTGTATTACCATGCGGCATGAACCCTTCTTCTTTCACCACGTGTATACACGATTAGTCTCAACAGCTTAAATTATCTAGAAGCACCGGAATGAGCAAGTCGAAATTCTACCAGGAAGGCAGTACGAACGTTCACAGTAATACTCCCAAACTCGTCCAGTGAGTCTAAGCAGGAGACCGGACAAGCAATTCAGAATATGAACAACCCATATACGCAATTCTGAATATGAACATGAATCAAAGATGAAAATTTTTACTAAACAAGTAATTCATAAGAAAACTGGATAAACGAGAATGCCACTATACACCATTATAAGGGCGCTGAAACCGTAGTTTCAATACTGGCAAAAGTTAAAATTTTTTAGCGAAATTAAAATTCAAAACATTAATGATAATGCATCTTATTTTCCGATTTTTTGATTTTACTAATTTTTTTTTGACTTAGTTTATCATTTTTCATTTTTATTTATTTATATAATTAATAAATAATTATATATAGTTTTTTTTTATTATGTATGTTAGCCACTATAATTGGGAAAGTTTTCTAGGATGTTATCGAGTGAAAGTTGATACACTGAGTTGATAATTTTAATGTATATCTTTTATGTTGTAAATAAATTTTCTGTGTTTGTTAATGTACACACGGCTTTATTCCCGGCCGTCCAAATAGCTGCTCTTAGTCCTCTGGACGAGTCGGACGGTCTGGGTCTTCTACACGGCTTTATTCTTTGTCCTAAAAGAGGTAGATACCTCAGGACACTCTGTATGTGTGTGGATGCCCATGATTCAGTGAACACAATATGTCCCAAACGAATGCGGCTTTTCGGACGCTGTTCGATAGGTTTTTAAATCTCTCGAGGGTTTTCTTGCTTCTCAAATGAAAACGACTGGCTTTCCCAAACTTGTTTTTTTCTTTAAAAAATGTTTTAGGTTATAAAGGCCACGTTTTGACTCTTTTTGGAGTGATGTCTGCCGGGGGTCGATTTCATGTGTGCACGTAAGCTGCTGCAAATATTTTCACGAAACTTTATATCCGACTTTGTTGTAGAACTAGATAGAATTTTGTTTTTGTAATGAGCGCAAACTTTGAAATTTTATATTTTCTTAACGTGGCAGCATAGGACACAATTAAAAATAATCATGCATAAAAGAGATTATTTAGGGTTCAATGATTACGAAACTTCATAGTTTCAATAATTGCCGCGATACAATTTTTGTATTCTTGATGATATAAATCGCCTTTGTGTGGTGTGTGGTGGTGGTGGTGTGGGGGGGGGGGGGGGTTACCCATCCGGAGGGTTATCAAACTTGGTATCATTTCGAAAGATTCCCCCCCCCCCTCCAAGTCTCAAAAAATCACTAGCTGATTAAGATGTATTTTGGTATGATAAAGTCGAGTCAATTTTTCACACACCAGTCTATTTTTTGTTGGAAAATACAAATTTTAAGAATTTTTTTCACATTCTGTAATATTATTTAAATCTCCCGTTAATATCATTCCATGTCAGATTATATTTAATATAATTAATATAATGCTTTATTTAAAGGTTTGCTGCGCACGTGAACTTGTTTGTATATATATATATATATATATATATATATATACACAAAACATACAGGGTATTGTACATATTGTATATACAGGGTGTCCCAAAAACATTGACCTCGGCTTTTATTTCTTAAATATTGATCTTACATATATAATAAATTACAAAGTTGCTTAAAAAAAGGTACAGAATTTTATGAAATCGATAAAAATTTTCAGGGGATTAAATTTGAAAAAATACAAAATTTAAATTTTTATACGGCCCCCGTACAAAAATATTTCCAATGAGTAAAATATGCCCCATACACTAATAAGGTAATGTACAAAATTTCAGCATTCTATCATAAAAAGTCCCAGCGATATGTTTAAACAAAGTGGGTGAGGGATTAATCACACATTAAAATGTAACTGCTTACAGCAAGAGTGCAAATGACGCAACACAGAAATGCATCATAGGCAAATAATATCTGCCTCTTATCTTTAATGGATCTTTGGCATAGATGGAGAACATTTTGAACAAGCTTTGTAATCTTTGTGTAAAGTTATTATTTCTACACAGTGTAGATACTTTTATACCAATAAATAGCAAAATGATTATTTATGTAGGGGAGAGTGTTGTACCTTGGACCAATTTTCACTTTTTATTTTTTTGTGAAAAAAATAATTTTCCCAATAACTTGGAAATTTTGTGAGAAATACATCAGACCTTTGCCTACTAATGTATATTTTTTTCATGAATTTATCATGCACTCGTATGGGAAAAAAAAATAGGCAAGAAGAAAAAGTGGTCCAAGGTACAACACATTGTTGTACCTTGGACCATCATATGTTGTACCTTGGACCATTAGATGTTGATAACATTATTTTTGATATGCATTATTATTAATATTACCAATTGATAACATTATTTTCGAGCTGTTCTTATATTTTTAACTTGTTAGTTTATTGAAGCTAGATATTCAGCCGAGCACATTTTTAACTAAGTTTTCAGGAACAGTAACTAAAATAAATCAAACCAAATAAATGATGCATTTAATGCAAATTAATATTTTATTTAAGTGTTTGAAAAATTTATACTAACAGGGGTGTTACTGACATACAAGCAAAAACACAGAAGCATATGATGCTAACGTTATATATGTGTTAGGTAAGAAAGTTAAAAAAAAGTTAGAAAACTGACACTCCTGTACTAAGAATATTTGTTAGCTACATAGTGTAAGTGGTAAATTCCACTTGAAAATAAATTTGTGCTAACTGGCGTTCAGAAGCACCTGATGTACATGGACAAGGTAGTTTCTTTACAATATCATTTTCAAAAATAGCAGAAACATTATGCTCATTTGGCAAAAACTTATTTGAGTGAACCATTTTTTTATAAAACGTAACTTGATATCCATCACTAACATGATTTAAAACTTCAGCAACATAATGCTTTTTGCCCCAATAATTCAACCAGAACAAAATCTCCTTTTGACACACGTCTCTCTTCTTCTTTTGCATCATCAGTTCCATGCAATTCCAAAAGAGTCTCATCAAACTGATTGTCACTCGAATCTTGTAAAATCAGTTCTTTGTCCAAGTCCTCTTCAGAACTACAGACAAACTCTTTTCTTTTTAATGAAGATACTTTGGGTGTAACATATTTTTGTCTTTTCTTTTCAATATCTTCTTTTTCTGGAGTGTCTGTTAATACTCTGGTCCTTCCTTTTTGTCTTCCTCCTTGGTTTTTTCTTTGAAGAGCTTTGGGATAAGGTCGAATCATTTCAGGAGGCACTGCTACATGTGATTTTTTCTGGCCAAAACTAGTCACTGGTCTAGGCTCATCGTTGTTATGATTGCTGGATAAATCAGCGGAACATGAAGGCCTGTTATCTGTATTGTTAAGATTTTGGTCTCTATTGGACATATCATATGATCGATCCATAACACAAGATGTTAGGAACTCATTTTCAGTAAATATGTTTTCATTTAAAGGGTATATTCCGGTTGCCTTAAACCCTTTAACAATGTTTTCAATTGTGAAAGCTTTTTTATAGGCTTTTCCTACCATTTCAGCAACATCATAAATTCCCATAGGCTTTGCTGGATTTGAGAGCATCCATTCAGATGTAGCTTGATTGGAAAGCACTTTATATGGCCCGGAAACTGCTCTGTCTAATGGCTGTGATGTGTGAGGTGGAAGAGTTAGCAGAATTATTCCATTGCTTTTTTGCTAACGTTATAGATGGTATAGAAATATGAGTATCATGGTTATCAACAATTAATAAGACTTTCTCGTGAATTGTAGGTTTTATAAAATGTCGTAAATACTCAACAAACAGATCTTCGTTAGACCAGCCAGAAGGATGAGCACCTCCTATTGATCCAGGCGGAGCCCCTTTTAACATGTAATCTTTGAAATGCACTCGGGGAAATATCAACATGGGTGGTACATGATTGCCTACCGCATTTATAGCAGAAATCATAGTTACATTTACACCTCGTTCGCCAGATGTCATACTTCCCACTTGTTTTACACCACGAGGTGCAATTATTTTGGGAGGAACGTGGACAGTCGAATTACCTGTCTCATCTAAATTATAAATTTTGTTGGCATCAAACTGATCACGAGATAAACGGGCCTTCAAATTACTAAAAAAGTCTGCTACATTTTTTTTATTAAAGCTAGTTGAACGAGCAATTCTTGTAGCTTCTGGCTTTCTTAAAAACAAACTTGTGTGTCTCTTTAAAAACCCTCTTTACCAGCTGTGCCTTCTTCATTTCACTTTTCAGTTATAGATTTGTCGTTTTATTTTGCAAACTGGTAAGCTAAAATCCTTGTCTCTCTTTTAGTTAGGCCATAATGTAGTCTTGAAGCCATCTTTAAGTAATTTACGAGACTCATCTCTTCTTTTTCCGTAAAGATTTGTTTTACATTTATGTTGGATTTGTATTGAAAATCCTTATCTCCTGAAGAAGAATGTGCTTTCAAATGGTACAGCAGTATTGTTTTAGAAATTCCATGAATTTTTGCAGCTGCTCCAATGGAGAACTTTTTGGCAATGACATTTTTAATGGTTGCTTTCAAACTTTCAATATCAACAGCAGGCCTTTTTGTTCCTCCTTTACTTCTGGGCATCTTTCTGTGGAAAAGAATAATATTGCATTTAAGTTACAAATTAAAGGTCTCATATAGGTACAGGTTATAGATAATTTTATTTTATTTGTAGCTGAAGTACAGGGTTTAACTTATTAATTCCAGATTTAATTAACTTAAACTTCATACAAATTAGGCTTAGTGTTAAAAACTAAATTTTAGAAACATTGTTTTATTTATTTTTAATTTAAATTATTTAGAATATCAATTGTAGGCATAATTATTATTCTCAGTTATTTACCAATTGATGTGGTGGTAAAAAGAATGAGTTCAATGTAATTAATTTAAAAAATCTTAAAACAAGTCACAAAAGAGCTACTAAACATGTTGTACCTTGGACTGTTCCAAGGTACAACACCAACACTGGTCCAAGGTACAAGAAGCATCCACTTTTGTGATTTTGTTGAGCCTAACAAATATTAGTCATGTTTTTAAAAACTTGGTATTTTATCTTATAGAGAATGAAATTATGGTACTTACCTATCTTAGTTCTGCTTTCAACTGTACAGCACTAGTAGTTCTTTTTTCTAATTAAGTTTATAGTAGAAAATTACTCAACAACTGGAAAAAAAAAAAAAAAAATTCACTAGCACATGGCTGGAAAATCTAAAATAGTCACCAGCACAGTAAATAGTACCTTGTGTTACAAGTGTCAACTACATTCACTTAATATCAAATTTCTCCACCAGGTGGCCAAGATATTTAGACTGGCCCAAAGTGCATTCGGTCCAAGATACAACACTCTCCCCAAGGTTCCATTGTCCCTCCATTGTTTTCTTTAGTAAATTGTATACGACCCCTGAAACGCGATCTGCCGATTTGATTTTTCCCTTCCGAGAACCCCTGCCGATGCATCGAAAAGTGGTTTAAGTCAGCATTTTTGTCTTTTCATATCTCTGGGACTTTTTATGATAAAATACTGAAATTTTGTACATCTCCTTAATAGTGTATGGGGCATATTTTACTCATTGGAAATGTTTTTGTGCGGGGGCCGTATAAAAATTTAAATTTTGTATATCTTCAAATTTAATTCCCTTGAAAATTTTAATCGATTTCATAAAATTCTGTACCTTTTTTAATGCAACATTGTAATTTATTATATATGTCTAAGATCAATATTTAAGGAATAAAAGTCGAGATCAGTGTTTTTGGGAACACCCTGTATATATATATATATATATATATATATATATATATATATATATATATATATATATATATATATATATATACACACACATACATACACATACATACATACATACATACATACATACATACAGGGTGTCCCAAAGAGATTGAAACGCGTTTTAATTCTTTACCTGTTGGAGATAAGTGGGCAATGTAACTTGCAAAAATGTTGGAAGTAAGGTAGGAAATAAGGCTACGTTAATGAAATAGTTCTCCCATTCATTTTCAAAAAGTTACTTTTTAAATTTTTATACGATCCCCTTAGACAAATTGGGTCAATCAGAAAATTTTTATTTTTAATGCAACAAGATCATTAAAAAACTCGCATATCTGTATCTTTAAAATTGAGCGAGTTATATTTAATTGAAAATTGAACATTGTGAAAGGGGACTCTATATCAAATGAGAAATGTAAATGTGTGACATATCATAAAAAAGATAAAACTGGATGATAATACATAGCAGACATTTTTGCGAATTCCCCGTAGGCTCACGATACAACCACGGATTCTTAAGTATTTTTTTTTTTATTTAAACAATTTCCATCGTCAATTTGTGTGTTTATGATCCCTATTTTCACTAATGAAACAGCCTTACAGATGTTATGAAGAAGTGGCATAAGTCAGATTTTTCCTTTATCATAACTCAGTTGATTTTAATGATACAGATATCCGGCTTTTTTTAATGATCTTGTTGCATTACAAATAAAAATATTCGGATTGACCAAATTTGTCTAATGGGGGGTCGTATAAAAGTTTAAAAAGTGTAACTTTTTGGAAATGAATGGGAGATCTATTCCACTAACGTAGTCTTGTTTCCTACCTTACTTTCAACATTTTTGTAATTTACATTGACCACTGATCTTGAACAGGTAAAGAATTAAATCGTGTTTCAATTTTTTTTTGGGACAACCTGTATATATAATATATATATACTTTTTTCTCTTTAATCGCCTTTGTATTTTACTTGCGCAGAAATTTATGTTGTGATTTCTTTATTTGTTGTTCGCAAAATCGAGTTTTGATATTTATTTCAAAACAGTACATAAGCCTGTCATGGACTAGGAAATTGACATTTTTAAAAAACTAAGTTGCAACATTTTTTTTAATAAATTTTATTTTGTTAAGCACCGAAAATAGTTGTCTTAATAAAAAATTGGCCTCAGGTAGGTTCTGTTCTGTGGTTAATATTACAAGTGTGTTAAATTTCAGCTTTCTAGAGGCAGGGCTCTAAAAGATAGCCTTATTCTAGAAGTCACCATGCGTTTTTGAAAAGACTTTTCGACATCACTCCCACATTTTGTACGCCCTCGGGGGGAGACATCGAAAATCCAGCTCCGTTAGATTCTGACCCGTGGTTGATATTCTAAGTGTGCAAAGATTTTAATTTTCTAGGTCTCCAGAGGTGGGGGACTTTTTGAGGGTTTGGAAAAACAAAAACACGGTAGACAATTATTATATATATTTTTCTGGTTGAGGTTCACATTCTTTCCCATTAGTGCGATTCAATTATAAAATAAGAAAATTATTCTGAAACTGAAATTTATAGTCTCAAAATGGGGACGCTTGAAAGGGGCGTTTTCTGGTAGAGGCAGAAACCCAATTTTTCTTTTCTTAATGAGATAAGGCTGTGGTTGGGTTTTGTTTTTCTTTTCCGCCGAACCGTCCGACAGCTGATCCTTCGTCCTAAAATAGACTCGCGTCAAGAAATGGAATCTGACAAAAGCTCCGATCCACCTCTGCTTACATATTTCTGCATCGCCCGAACGTTTGTTGGAAAGACGTTCCTAATTATTTTTTCTTGAAATGGCATAGAAGAAAATAATTAAATTTATGCCCAGAATATTTGGAATAATGGCGTAATCAAATATATATGTACGAGTATTATATAACAAGGTGTCCCAAAAACATTGACCTCGGCTTTTATTCCTTAAATATTGATCTTAAACACACACACACACACACACACACACACGCACATATATATATATATATATATATATAATAAATTACAAAATTGCTTAAAAAATAGGTACAGAATTTTATGAAATCGGTAAAAATTTTCAGGGAATTAAATTAAGAAATACAAAATTTAAATTTTTATACGACCGTACAAAAACATTTCCATTGAGTAAAATGTGCCCCATACACTAATAAGGTGATGTACAAAATTTCAGCGACAAATTGACGAAACCTCATCACAATACTATCCCCCTAACAAAGCACAATTAATTTCATTTATTAAGCGCAATTTTATCAATTTCAAGATATTTTTATGGATTTACAAACATTTTTATCAATTTGGTGATATTTTAAAAATTCGCTAAATGTTTGACTAAGATGGATGGACTGACCGACAAAAGCTACCGAAACATCATTTCAGTACTCTCTTCTAAAAAAACAAATTTAATTTCATTGATTTGCGTCGTTTTTATCAATTTGGCGACATATCCGTCAATTTGCAAAATTTAAGAAAAGTTGCCAAGTTAGCGATATCCCGCCAAATTCGTATCCCTGAATTTGCAGATCTGAAGAATAAAACATCCTGATTCCGTTTGTATATACTAAATGCAAACACTAAATTTGTATTAGAAGATATACCCTTCTTTTTTTCTACTCTTTTTCTGTTTCAACAATAGACTAAATGAACTTATTGGGTAAACACAATATATGAACTTGAAATATATGAGCTTAATGCTAGTGATCATTTAAAAAAAAATATGATAATTGCTTAGACGCAGAATTTAGATACGCAGATAATACGCAAAAATAAAACGGTTTTAAGACTGATGCAACACTAAATCTACATAAATAAATAAATAAATAATTTGGCATCACGTCTGATGTTATAATAGCAAAAATTAAGCACACATCCACAACAGAAGGTCTTTATTTGACTTCCTATAAGACGTACAAAAGTTTAAAAAAACGGGCCATAGCGCTTTGGAGCATAAGTACGTTCTTCATCAGTGGTGTAATGCCAGAAATGAAGTGATGAAAATAAAACTTATAAAGTGCACATAAATAAACTATACATGGCAGCGGAGCGAAAACAATATTTGAAAGATAGTGACGAAAGCGAATCAAACCACACACACACACAGGACAAAGAAAAAAATCAAAATGAGAAAGTGATTAGAAATAATGATCAAAGTCAAATTAAGGAAGGGAAGGTCACTAAAGAAAAGCAATTAAACTGTGAAAATAATAGAAATGATGATGAGGTTTGTTGTAATGCCAGAGGGTATAATTTTCGCCCTCGAATTGTTGTAAATAGTAATGTCATAAAACAAAGAATATGAAAAATATGTAAAAAGTTTGTAATTAATGTCATAAATAGAAAGTGATAATTGAGTGTATATGTATATGTTTTTATGTTTTAAATTGTGGATATAAGTATATTTCAAAAAGTATGTTATGTATTTATAAATAATATGGTGGTATGGAATTCAACCATAACCAAGAATCGGAAGTTGATAGTTGCACTACTACAATATGTTACAAAATGAAATGATAACAAGAAAATGTATAATAATAATAAAGTAATGAATGCTGTTATGTAATGATATGTCGTATGTAAATAATTATGTAAAAGGAGAAATGAAAATTATGCATTGCAAATAATATATATCAAAATTTACAATTTAATAATAATGTGAATGTTGGTAATCCTCATGTAATTTATGGTACATTATGTCAATTATGAATAATGGACTAACTTGACAGGGAACTATCAAGAAACTACAAAGAACTATCAAAGCTATGAGTTGTACGAGGCTAAAAAGTGGAACTCAGCCTTTCTCACGATGGATGAACATATGTGTTTGCGAGGAACCATTGTGAACTTAATTTCTTACCACTGGGGTGAAACTGTGGGAGAGTAACTTTTGGACTTTTTTTTCGCGGGGGGGTGAGAATGTAATGCCAGAAATGTAAAGTAATAAATATTTGGAAGGATTAAAAAATAATGGAACCAGGAATGCGTGCGGATTATCCCCACGCTAAGCAGATGGGCGATAATATACAGGTGGCCCCATATCTTACATACCACGCCCATGTTTACATACCACGCTAAGCCGTTTGGCGGCAACCGAGACGGCGACGCCATGTCTACGGATTAGCCCTCAGCTCTGCATTTCAGCACGTGGACCGCGGACCGAAAAAGGGATATAAGTGAGAGTTGCTCGAAGTGGGAGTCAGAATTGGTCAAGGCAGGCTGTTGGAGTTAGACTAGTCAAGAAGAAGCGGCGGTAGCAGAGTTAAGAGTTGTGTGTGCGTCTCTGATATAGGAATTCGAAGGAGAGCTCATGTTCATCTGGTATTGCAAGTGTAAAGTGTGACAAAGCATCGGTGTTACCCAAGTTATATGAACGAAGATCAGGTACCGTACAATTAAACTATATGAGGATAACCTCTTTGTCTAAATTTGTGTTTTTAAGGAAAAGCTAATTAATGCATCCCACCACGTGCTCCAACCAAATATCAATTCATCTGGCATTACACCCCCCCCGAACTACCATTGAGATGTATTCCACTATTGTGATATTTATTTAATTTGTAAAACTAAAGAGTGTAAATTGAGTATGTGATAAATAAATGTTTGTTCCTTTACTATTAACCTTAATTTTTAGTTTGTTAACTTAGTATCCCGTTAAGCACAGAAATAGGTGGGTTTTGCGGCCACCAACGCAATGTACACAGCAGTAAGTTTTAGAACAGATTACATGTATAATTAATATACTAATAAATAATTAATTTAATGTAAAATGCATTTTTGACAATATTAATTTTAATCAACAAAATTAATAATCGGCACAAGTGGCTACACGGAAATGAAATTTGAATCGTTCATATATAGACCAGATATAGCGACAAAATTTGCATAAACACAATTTACAAAAGGATCTACGTTTAGACAAGGATAGACCGTGAACTATAAAACAATTTTTTTAGAGTTTCAAAAATTTCAACAACAAAAGAACAGCATATTTAATTAAAATTCAATATTTGACGTCTTCCTCTTTGGGATTATGCTTGATTGCCACACCCTCCCCTTTTTTCGATTTCTGTAATTAAATTGTAATTTAATATGCTGTTCTTTTGTTGTTGAAATTTTTGAAACTCTAAAAAAATTGTTTTATAGTTTACGGTTTATCCTTGTCTAAACGTAGATCCTTTTGTAAATTGTATTTATGCAAATTTTGTCGCTATATCTGGTCTATATATGAACGATTCAAATTTTATTTCCGTGTAGCCACTGATGAAGAGCGTACTTATGCTCCAAAGCGCTATGGCCCGTTTTTTTAAACTTTTGTACATCTTATAGGATGTAAAATAAAGACCTTCTGTTGTGGATGTGTGCTTAATTTTTGCTATATAAATAAAATTGAAAATCTGTCTGTGTCTGTTTGTCCCATCATCGCGGGAGAACGGCTGAACCGAATTGGATGAAATTTTGTGTGTAACCTGGAAATAGCCCCACTTAAAATTTAGTCCATGTTTGGCGTTTCCACGACCAGTGGTTCTCAAGTTATTAGTAAAAGACGAAACTTTGTTTGTCTTATCATCACGGGAGAACGGCTGAACCGAATTTAATGAAATTTTGTGGATAGCCTTGAAATAGCCCCACATAAATTTAGTACAAGTTTCGAGTTTCTAAAACCAGGGGTTGTTGAGATATTAATGAAAAACGAAACTTTTTCCTAGGCGTTCTACTGTCTAACTCCGTGGTTTATCCAAACGAAAAGCTTGAAAATCGTTTGAAAGTGAATTAAAACTTTATTTCTAAGTTTGGTGGGAGATTTTTTGCGCTAATTAGTCACTTTCTGAAAACATGAATTGTTTGAAACATGAATTTAAATTGAAAACTAATCTCCATGGTTTATTTTTCACTAGCTTTTACTGAACAATGAAAGTATAAAGGAATCAAGATGGTTATTTAATTTCGCAGTTTGTGAGGAAGATTCTATCTTATATCATATTGCTCAGAAACGCAATTAAATTAAATCTGTCTGTAAATTTTAATTATTATTTTTTCGATTTGAATAATAAACAAGAAAGATCAATCATGCATAAAACATTGATTATGAAACACTTTCTAACTTCAATGCATTTTTATATAAACATCTCTAAAATGGGGTACATTCCTCGGAAATAGTTTTAAAATTATCATAATACTACATTAATTTATTATATTTGAAAACTTTAAACTTCATCGAAAAAAAAAACGAACTTCATTCGAATGAGGGCATTGAAATTTAAATTGTCTGGTTTAAACATCTCTAAAATGTGATACATTCCTCGGTAATATTTTTAAAATTATTATACTACTACAATAATTTATTATATTTGAAAACTTCTTCGAAAACAAATGAACTTCATCATCTTTGACGTCATCCTAATATAAATCGACTGGCTCTCTCTATAAAAGCAGGATTTCATTCATACACGTTTTTCCATTCCTTTCATTCATCACAATACTATAATAATTTATTTTATTAAAAAACTTAAAACTATGGAGGTACAAGTAATTTTACTCTATGTTTAAAACTTCATCGAAAAAAGCGTCTGGTTCTTTGTGTAAAATCAACGAATGTTTTATTCATATCAGCTATATTGCAAACTTCATGAGCTAAATAACTTTGCATTAAAGAAATGCAGCAATTCTTATACAACTCATTCTACATATTTTGCTGTTTACATTCTCCATAAGTGAAAATTAGTCTTCGTTGTAGAAATAATCAAAGGTTGATGATCATTTAAACTCAAATATATTGTAATTACGTTGTTTCAGTATGTAGATGCACAGAATTGAAGCAAAAATGAAGTGGTTTTAGGACGGATACAACACAATATGAATTAAAAAGAACTTTAAAAATCACGATTTTGACACAAGATGGATACAATATTTATTTTGAAGTGTGTCACGCGATCTCTTCATATAATGGTCACGTGATCTCTTCATATAAAGGGTGTCATTATTATTTTAATTTTTATTTAAAAATCTACTGAATATATTTTGCTGAAATTTTTTATATGTATTTTATGGGATAATTTGAATATTTCCTAAAACTTTCGAAGCAATTTGTGAATTTTAAATTCGCTTAAAAAATGTTGGAAAAATTGAGTTCCATAGGGTTCAATATATTTCATTTTTTTTTTATCCGGGTTCAATCCAAAAGTAATTGGGTGATGATATTCATTTATATTCCCATAGGTCCCACAGACCGTCTGAACAACATACTAAAATTTCATTTTGATAAAGTCATTTTTACGTCAGTTATCGTGCTGACGGACGGACAGACAGACAGGCAGAATGAACAAGTCATAAACACTTTTCAACTATGTTGTAAAGTGTTAATAAATGGATATAAAAATATATTTCAGAAAATAAAGGTTTGATTTTTCTTTTAATTACAGAGGGTGTTCACACATTTTTGTAACGATTTTGAAAAAAAATATATATATATATATATAAACAAAGATAAGAATTTTATTTTCTAATATGTTCAGTATGATAGTCCTTTTGTTGAACTATCGTATTACATCTTGATTTCCAAGATAAAAGAGCTTTTCTTAAATTATCAAGGTTGATTTTGTTCCACTCCTCCACCACAATCTTCCAGAGCCCATCCAATGTTTTGGGATGCCGCTTATAAAGAGTTTGTTTTAAAAGTCCAAATGCACAGTAATCCATAGGAGACAGGTCGGGGGACTTGGGTGGGATGCATTTAAATGGAATAGCCTTAATTCCGGTTTCATTTCTCATCTTTTCAAAAAATATAGCAGTAGATTTGGAGGTATGGCTGGTAGCCTTAACCTGATGGAACTTAGCACAGTGAAGATTGTTTGGTTAAAGTGATGGAATGTCTTTGTGAAAACAGGAGTTAAAACATATTTCTGACAGTAATGCGAGTTAATTTTGACATTTTTTCTACTTTCCTTATTTTAAGTTTTCAGTTATAATAGAGTCCAGCAATAACCATGATTTGCATCCGCCCCCAAACGCATATATTGAAAGGGAGTATAGAAATGACTACTTTCTACGGCTCCACCTCCTTCCCGCCCATACTGGGGACGGGCCATTGTGACGTAGAACACAAACGTCACTTCTCTTCCCGATTTTCTTTACGCTATCGCTATAATGCTATTATGGTTGAAGAACACTTCACACGGGACTGCCAAAGACCAAGGACGGAGAAGGCAACGTGTGCTAACTGCAATGGAGATCACCCGGCGAACTTCAGGCAATGCCCGAAGAACCCCTGGAACAGAGGAAAGGCACCGGGGTATGCCCCCCCTTCCCCCAAAAATCAGATACCCCCTTGGAGGCAAAAGGTCTTCGGTCTAAACCCTCAGACACCCCATCAGGGCTCCTCGCACTCTGTGCCACAGGTTAAAAGAACTCAAACTTCAGCACCTACCAGATCGGTGCAAGAGCAGGCCCCTAAACAGTCAACCTCCAGAGAAATGACTGTGGAGGAAGTGAGAATAGCTCATGAAGACATAAAACAGAGGATAGCAATTGATAAAGCCGCCAAAGGGGCAAGAGAAGCAAAACAAAGATTAGAAAAAAAGGTTCAGGAATGGCAGAAAACTAAACGCGCCCGAGAATAGCTCGCGCAAACACACACGTTAGACAAATCGGCTGAAAAAAAAAAAAAAAGACTACCGAGGTCCAAAAGGATACTCACAAAACAGATCAAACCGCGGTTGAGGCTGAGGAAATTGTAGCTGAGACTGAGGAAATGGAAGCTGAGACTGAACTTGCTGATAAATCCAATGATGAAAAGATGGATGAAATCCTCAACCTCGTCAGATGATTTATCAGTATGTTCAACCTAGACGATATAAAACATCTGTTGATGCAGCTCGCTGAGTTAATTAAAAAAAAGAGCGATCCAATGCAAATGGTCTTTGAGGCTTTTAAAATAATCGCGGAATTTAATAAAAACAGTGAGAAACAAACCCACCATGAATAGGTCCCAAAAAGAAAGTTTTAAAATAATATTTTGGAATGCGAACGGCATATCTCCAAGAATAAATGAACTTAGGAGCTACGTAAATGAAAATGATGTAGATGCCTGCTAATCCAGGAAACTAAAGTTAGAGAAAACAAAAAACTAAATATAACAAACTATAATAGCTATCATACCCTTAGCTCAAATATAACTGCTAGAAATCCCCATGGAGGAACAGCAATATATATTAAAAGTAATATTCCCCACGAGGAAATAAACAACATAAATCTTCAAGGTATAGAAAATACTAGTATAAAAATTAAAATAAATAATGTAAACCCATTTATCCTAACTTCAATATATGTCAAAAACATGAGTGGTATAAATGTAGCTGCGCAGCTGGAACTGCTTTTCTCGCGATATCCAAACACAATACTCGCGGGCGACTTCAATGCACACCACCGAGCGTGGGGCAGCAGGAGAGCCAACACACGCGGTACACAGATACATAGATTGCTGAACACAACAAACACTGACATCATTGCACCGTCGAGACCAACCTGCTTCTCAGGTGCCAATGGCTCATTCATAGACTTTGTCCTAACGAGAAACATAGAATACGCTCACACAATTGATACCCTGGATGAATTCGACTCGGATCATCTACCGGTATTGGTGACATTCGATTTGAACACTCCCCTTCCAGCCTCTCTGGGACAAGAGAGGGTGAACTGGAACGTATTCAAAAGAGCACTTTTCGAACCGCACTTAGCTGTACCCAACATTATGAGCACGGCGGATATTGACTCTGCCACGCACACACTCACAACAGAAATCAGGAGAGCTATTGCATCTGCCACAACACATCGTGAGTCATCAAAAATGCCAACACTTTCCCACCATGTCAAACAGTTAGTTAAACAGAGAAATAGAATGCGTAAGACATGGCAGGCTAACAGAGACCCTACCCTTAAAAGGGAGCTTAATAGACTCACGTGTAAAGTCAGTGAAAAAATTGTCGCAGAAAAGCAGCAACAGTATAAAGAATTAATCGAATCCCTTAGCCAGGAAGACGTATCGCTCTGACAATTCGCTAAAAGACTCAGAAAACCTCAAATTAAACTCCCGCCACTAATAGATGGCGCTAAGATGGCGTACTCAGACGAAGAAAAGGCAGAGGCGCTTGCTAAGCATTACGAAAAGCAATTTGAACCAAACCACGATCTAATGTGTCAGGACACCCTAAGAATGGTTAGGTAAACTCTAAACAATTTCAGGAATTTCCCTGTCACGGCTGAGATTAACCCAGCCACCCCGCAAGAGATAGTAGAGATTATCAAAAACCGTAAAAGCCCAGGGTACGACAAAATCAGGAATATCGCGGTAAAAAACCTACCCTTAAATATAATATTTTACTTGATCATCTTAATAAATAAAATACTAGAACTAAATTATTTCCCCAAAGAATGGAAGGAAACGATATTTATAGCGATCCATAAACCTGGTGAGGATGCCTCAATTCCAGCCAACTACAGGCCAATCAGTTTGTTACCGACACTTAGTAAAATTACTGAGAAAATAATTCTTAAAGAGACTGAACACGCACCTTAGTGAGAATGACATTATCATTCCGGAGCAGTTTGGATTTCGGCCAAAACACTCCACCACTCATCAGTTGCTGAGAGTGGTAGAGTACATTTCTTCTCGTTTTAATAATAAGACACCCACAGCTGCGATTTTTCTTGACATCCAAAAAGCCTTTGATAAAGTGTGGCACTGTGGATTAGCTTACAAATTGATCACTCTAAAAGTCCCTGACGCACTTGTCAAACTTTTAATTTCATACCTAAATAACAGACACTTTCAAGTCAGAGTAAAAAATAACTTATCTACACCCAAGCTCATTAAAAGTAGTGTACCGCAAGGATCCATCCGGGGCCCGACACTCTTTAACATATATCTAAATGACATTCCCAGGACCCCAGACACGGAGCTGGCATTCTATGCAGACGACAGCGCGATACTTGCAAAACACCCTTACGTCTCAGTAATGCACAGACAGTTACAACAACACTTAGACATACTCCAAACATGGCTGGAAAAATGGCGAATAAAATTAAATCCCAATAAATGTCATTGGATTTATTTCTCAAGAAAACGTAAACCCCCGTCTCCTCTGTACATAAACAACCATGCCCTAAAAGCGGAAAAATCTACTAAATACCTAGGTGTAACGATAGACTCCCACCTAACTTGGAAACTGCACGTAACGAATATAATCAAAAAAGCGTATATAACCATAGGAGCCTTATACCCAATGATAGGAAACGGAAATCTAAGTTATCAAAATAAACTCCTAATTTATAAATCGGTCATCCGCCCGGGAATGCTGTATGCAGCACCCGTATGGGGATATGCCTGTAAAACTACCATAGACTTATTAGAGACAAGACAAAACAAAACCCTAAGGATTATAAGGAAAGCCCCTAGATACTTAAGAAACTCGGTAATTAGGAATTACTTCAAAATAAAAACTGTTAGAGCCCAAATCAAAAAGCTATCGCTTAAATTCTACAAAAATCTGCCATCTGTCCCAAATGAACTATTATTTAATCTGCATGACTGTGATCATCGCAAGGCTAAATCTGGTAAGAGACCCCGCTCTGTACTTAACTTTGATATTCGGTACTAGGAACGTTCCACCTTAATCAGTTGATATTAAAGAAAACTCGCGATTTTTGGTTTTCTACAAAATGTTTAAAATGCTAAAATGCTAGGTTACCCTCAGATCTGCATCAACCCCCCAAACTGCTTAAACTCTTAATGTGCAACAAACTGCCACACTAGGAGCTAGGACAAATAATAAAAACAGTAAATCAAAAACCTCGAACCTCCAACTTTGGACCAATGAAATAATGTCACAGTATGAAGATAAGAACCACACCTAGAGATTGGAGATTAAAGGCGCTTCGCGCCTGGTGCTTGCTCTGTTCTGGACGAAACTCTATGAGCTATTATGGTTATTTTGCTGGATATAATATTTTAACGAAGTATCAATCAAGTAAGTGTTATTTTAATATGTAAAACAACGCAGATTTCCTTTTAACAATAATGTAACATCATTTCAAGACTGTTTTATATCAAACTCAAGTATTATTTACAAAAATATCAAATTCTTATCAATCGTGTATAAAAGTAAGACACACTAAAAGACTATATTTTGCTAAACATCGGAAAGGCTAGATGAACACAATCAAGTTTTTGCTGTTTATAAAATATCAGCAATACTTTCCAGTGTTTTTCTGGCCAAGAATTTGTAAAGATATCTATATGTGAAAATTATATTGCATGTGTAACTAACTGATCCATTATTTGCCAATCTTTATAACAATTCATACTAGGATTTTTTTTTACACAAATCACCCCATATATGGTAATAAAGAGTTACATAATACAGGCATACACACATGTAGAAAAATATTTTAACTAATTTTGTATGTATTTTTGGACAAACTTTCATTCGACAAGCTTTCTTTTGTAGAAGTAAGTAATTTTGTTGTGATATTCAGTTTCTGTTATCATTTATGTTAAGCAAGACTTACTTAATCCAGCTTTGAGAGAATCAATGAGTTTCGCGTTGATTTTATTGTATAACTTTTGCACATAACAAGGATATGTTTGAAAAATTAACTGAATTGTCATCTCCGTTAACAATTGTTTATCAGTTATCAAGTCACTCACCACAGGAAAAACAGCATGGTTATTCTGCCAGATTCTTGACAGCATTTCAAGCAAAACACGTGTTCTGTGTATCCTATGACTACATAACATTGATTGAGAAAATCCTTGGTCATCTTGGTCAACTGTACTGTGACTCAGGGGCGGCATTTCAGCATTCCATTTGGGGGTGCGAGATTTGTATGTATGAAAATTTACAATATGGAATAAATAAAATGTTTTTTAATAGGGGGGGGGGGGGGAGGTCACAAAATTGAATTGATGTTGAGAAAAATAATTGTTGTTAACATAATTTTTGTGCATAATTGTGTTACCATAATTTGTTGTTAACATAATTTTTCTAAATACAAATATCTATATTTATTTACCTTATATTGAAGTTTTAAACGCAGGTTTTCAGAGTCTGGAAGAAGAGAAAATTTTTTACAATATCATCATAATCCAGTGGTATATCTTGTTCTATAGCTAAAACAGCTAAAAATGAAAGTCTTTTTTGTCCCACTGAACTTCAAAAATAATTTTTCAGCCTCCTAAGACACTATAAAGACCTTTCACAACTGGCTGAGCTGATTGGCACAGTCAAAACCAATTTAACTAATAATGTTAAGACAGGAAACACATTTTTTAAATTCCGCTCTTTGAAATAATCCAGACGACTTTTAAAATTGGGATGGTCTATGTTTTCATTTTCCACCATTGAATAAAGCAGTCTCAATTCACACAGCAATTCCTCTTTCTGGAAGTCATATACTTTGCATATGGTTGAAACATTTTCTTTTTCTTTTTCGACATCTGATCCGGATAATACTGAACTAAGGGCAAACAAAACAGATGTATTGTTCTCATTAAATCTTGTCCCAATTTCATTAAATACTGAATCTATAATTTCATATTTAATATTGATTCTGTGATATGATTTAACATCATCATGGGGATTTTTTTCACCGCCTCCAAACTCGCTTGGAGTTTTTTTACGCCTTTTCAGTTTTAGTTCAGAATAAGAATTTTTTTCTCAAAGTTTTGTCACAAAACTCCACACTTGATTGAAATATGCATCAGTGCGAAAAAAACTAACAGTTTCAATAGTAACTTTAGCCAAAGCTTGCACAGTCTAAAAATTAAGATCAGATGACTGAAGATGCTTTGAGTGAGTATTGTATTGATCAAAAACACTGTTTCAATACAAACAAAGTGAACAAAAATTCGAACGATGTCATGCATGGTAAAAGGACTTCGGCTCTTCCACCATTGAGAGAATCGTTTTCAGATAATTCTTCCAGTGTTAAAATCACCACTTCGAAATTATCAAGTAGTGCTTTTATGGCTTTAACTCTGGAAGACCACCTCGTATCACTTAGTGATTGTAGAGTTGAAGAGCCTCCAGAAAAAATATTTGTGGATGAGTGAATCTTTTCGAAAATAGCATGTTTTTTATATGATGTTTCTATGAAAAAATATAATGCATTGAGCTGCTGAAATGCATTTCTAGCAGAAGGAATGGATGAGCATGCACTAACTGCACATACATTTAATCGGATACTTGAAATTTTCAAATGAAAAGGATAACATCACCCCAATCTTTTTAAATTGAAAAGGATTCGTTCCAGCCGGAAGTGGGAACTTCACTGTGAAGGTTGAAGTTTGGCTCTTTTGAAATTCCATAGCGTGAGAAAACTGACCAGTGAACAGGCAATAAAACAAGAGAGATGCTGATAGACGACAAGGAAAATTTGGGGGCGCGACCGCGCCCCCTCGTGCCCCCTATTTGCTGCCCCTGCTGTGACTGAAACACGTTTTTAAATGGCAGTGGTTATGAAAAAGTTTTTGAACTCTCTGGTCATGACTGTTATAATTGTAGAAACTCTTCAACTGTCTCCCAAATCTTATCATTTTTAGTTAGATTTTGTCCTGTGGTATGCAGTCCATGGAAGCAATGCAAGCATTGCTTACCTAACATCAGTTTAAAAAAAATAAAAATTTTTTACTATAATATTTCAGCAGAATTTCTGAAACTGTGATTGATGATAGATCATGGGTGACCAAGCTCAAATTAATCATAATTAACAATAGCAAAGATACACTTTTTTGTTGTATCTTAAAAATTTTTCTTCAAATTTGAGAAATAAGAACTCTTAATTTCCACGAAAATGTCATTAATGTGTTTGTAAAAAAAAGTAGAAGATTGGAATTCATGTATAAATAGGTTCGACAGTACAGTCAACCGTCCCATAATGCGATTAACAGTAGAATGACTGATATTTTGAACTATCTAGAACGACGGGCAGCGGTCCATTTGACTGCCATAGAAAGAGTTCAACATACCTTTAATTCAAAACCAAAACATCATAGTTACAGCGTTTAGGATGTTTCTTCGGCACATTTTTTGCAAAGAAAATAAGAAAAGTCGTAAAATTTCAATGGGCTGGGATGAGTCGTTTTGGAGGAATCGTTTCTCAAAATAGTTATGTGGTCAAAATGACCGCTTCCGTCGTTCTAGTGTTAATTCATACCACTTTATATTATGAAACTCAGATTAGTGCACAGATTAATTCGTAGCATGTTATATGGAAACAGCATACTGTGTTATAAGAAACTCAGAACAATTCGTACTGTGTTATACGAAAACCGCATTAAGTGGAACTCAGAACATATAAATCAAACTGATTCATTCTACGTTATATAAAATTGTATTTTTAGAGTAGCATGTTATGGTGAAGATGGTTATGAGATATAAGTTTATAGAAACAAAAGTAAGGCAAAACTATTTTACATATTTTGAATTATTTTTATTAAGACTTTATAAGAAAATTAAAAAACAATGTGAAATATGAACTTAATAACTTTTTTCCAACAAAACTTCTATTAATATTCATCACCTCTGTTAAATATTAGTTAGTGGCCTAATTCTTTTAATGTCCTCTTCACTTTGCATATCTTCATTTTCGTTTTCAATTGTAGTTTTAATTTGCCAAAATCTCTCTGGAAGGAGCTAAACAATTTTGTAGTTATCTTTTAAACGTTGTACTTCGCACTGATGAAAGATCATTTTCAATAAGGTAATTTTCTAATTGTATACCCAAACCCAGTTCCCTTTTCACATCACTTAAATTGACATTTGAAATCCATTCTTTACCCATATTTTCGTTTACCAATGCATTTGAGGTGAATTTATTAATTTATTTTACAGAGGATTTCCTTGATAACTGAAATTGAAATAGGGTGATGTACGTGGATGAAAAAACAGGGAAATTCCCCATCAATTTCAAACTGTAAAAGTGTAATAGAGAGAATTTATAGAAAATAATTTATAGAAAAAATCATGCTATATGGAGACTGCTTAAACTGAGTGGTATTATAGAGAAACCGCTTTATAAGACTATCGCGTTTTATGAATATTGCCTTATGACAGGGCTGTCGCAATTTTTGCTCCACATTATATAGAATCCGCATTATGAGAGTACCACGATATAGAAGGGTTGACTGTAACATATTTTTTCTGTTGTTTTTATATACCAGAATTAAATGTTGTGTTTGCCTAAAGCAAAATATCGCTGCACACCACTGATTTTATCATTTCATTTAAAAATCAATTCGGTAACCTTGTACTTTTATATATGTAACATGTTACAGTTTTGTTTTAAGTTTTCATAAAGAGTTAATTTTGTAGAAATATTTTATTTATTTGAGTTTTATGGCTGACAAGGGAGATAACATATATCCAAATAATGTGTAAATAAACAAAGAATAGTATGTTTACTTTGTCTAGTAAAGCTAAGCGTCAAGCGGGATTTTCAGGAGTGACGAATCTCTCTCTGTCTACCGACATCGGACAATATTTCATTGGAAATGGAACTTAAAGGAAATATGCACACAACTTATACTCGAGCTACAGCAAGTCTTTGATAGACATGTCTAAGCTATAAGGAAGTGGCTGTTTTCTTAATAGTTAATAGGAAATTTGACTTCAAATATCCTGATGTTTTAATTTATTCAATTTCACCTTACATTCTTTGATATTTATTTATTATTTGCTTCAATTTTTTTGTATAAATTAGAAGTAACAAATCAATCTTGAATGTAATATACGAATATATATTTGAAATTGTTCTTGATTAAATTTTTATCAAATGAAAAAGTAAAGGTTGATAAGTGGTCTATTTATTTTCAATTTATATATTTTCCTTGATTTTTATATTCTAATTAAAATGGAGTTTTCCTTGAATTTTATTTTCCTGCATATAATGTTTGTATTACAAAACCGGGGTTTCACTTCAATAAATTGTAGATATCATTAATTTATTTTAATTGTAATCCAGTTATTACCGAAACATTACTTAAAACAGTATTACATACCTCTCAAACCGCAGCCTAGTACAGAGGCACTGATAGGTAAGGCAAAAGAATACTTTGCATAGGGGCCTGGGAGTCTTCACTTTTTTTACTCAGACCATCTGACCTACCCGAAGGTGTAAGATATATGTTTAAATGGCCGGGAAGTGCCATCCAATTTAGGCCAGAACCCATTGGGGGCAGTATCCACAGGGACTGTATCTTTCGCAGAACTATAAGATCGATGGTACTGTGTTTTTAACGTTCAATTGTACATTGGGCGATTTTCCGGATGACAACATGCAGTACTATTTCAAAGTACCTAATTAACTTATATTTCACACAATCAATATCACACAATCTCATTGAAGAAAATTCAATATCTTGGAAAGAATATATGCATCTACTATAAGAATAATATTTTTTTTTAACTGTAATAGTAGTAAATTCATTGCATTATATAAGGAAAGTCCTGTGTTGCCCACATCAGATTTTTTTTATTAATTATGTCACTTAATTTACGTGTAGAAATATTAAAGCCATGCTTTTCATATATTTTTTTAATAATCGAATAAGGGTATTATAATTTAATAAGAGTATTTCTCTTCGGAAAGCGTAGAAATATAGCCTTCGATCCATTGTTTATTTTCTAGCGACATTTTAAATCAAAGAATATATTTAATGATGCAGACGATAATTAAACTCTATTTCTACTTGATGCCAGTCAGGTTTTTTTAATTATTAATTTGCTTAAATTTTATTCATGGAGAAAGTCGAAATCGTTACAAAAATGTGTGAAAAAACACCCTCTGTATATTAATTGAGGACTGCGTACATCACTTTCATTTATTTTGGCAAAGAGTTTTTAAGCTTATATATATTGTGTTTAGCTAATAAACTATGTATTGTGTTTACCCGATAAATTAATTTATCCGATTGTTGAAACTGAAAAAGAGTAGAGAGGGTATATCTTCTAATACAATTTTAGTGTTTTCATTTGGTTATGTACAAACAGGGATCAGGATGTTTTATTCTTCATATCTACAAATTCAGAGCTACGAATTTCGCGGAATATCGCTAACTTAGCAACTTTTCTTAAACTTTGTCAAATTGACTGAAATGTCTCCAAATTGATAAAAACGACGCAAATCAATGAAATTAAATTTGTTTGTTTAGAAGAGAGTACTGAAATGATGTTTCGGTAGCTTTTGTCTGTCAGTCCATCCATCCTACTTAGTCAAACATTTAGCGAATTTTTAAAATATCGCCAAATTGATAAAACTGTTTGTAAATCCATAAAAGTATCATGAAATTGATAAAATTGCGTTTAATAAATGAAATTAATTGTGTTTTATTAGGGGATAGTATTGTGATGCTGTTTCGTCAATTTGTCGCAAAATGGGACTATCAGTTCTACAGTCCCACTTGGCGATAAATTTGTCGCGTTTTTAAATTATCACTTAATTGACAAAAATGTCGCCAAACCTTCCATGGAGATAGCATTATTCAGACGATATGATTTGCATCAATTTATTTGAAGCAAATGATATCATGTCCCTTAGCAACGAATCCAATGTGTTATGCGGCATACGATTTTTATTAAATCTTTTCCGATTTGAATAATAAAGATATGTATATAAAATAAATTTCATTAACATTGCATTTTTGACTGGATAATATCAATTACGGTCTTCAGGTTTAAACATTATTATTATTGATAATTTCGGGGATTATTGATTCAGGGATTATTGATATTTTCAAGTTGTTATGCCATTGTTTCATTATGACAAAAATTGTTTAAACTCATATATTGTACGTTGTACGAGTAATCTTTTACAAATGCACGGGTATATCTTTTAATCTACGAGAATATAAGTAGTACAGGTATATTGGCATATATTTTGATATATATTGGCATATATTGGAATCAATTACGGCCTTCTGGTATAAAGATCACGGGGATTATTGATATTTTTAATTTATTACGTCATCTGTTTTATTTTGGCAAAGATTTTTGAGACTCATATTGTAATACGGGTAATCTTTTACTAGCACACTGGCATATTTTCTAATCTGCGAGACTATACGGGGATATATATATATATTTTGTACGGGGATATATATATATATATATTTTGTCCTAATAACACATGTTTATAGATAAAATCTATCTTGTGTTTCAGAAACAGGCATTTTTGTGTTCGTTTCATTTAAAATATTAAGACTTGATAAATAATTTTATCGAAATGAACTATTCTTAAGCCTAGAGCTCTTCCACATGCAAGCTTTAATGCTTGATTATTTGGTATTCCTCTCCATTGACATTTGTTGATTATCTTTAGCTTTCTGAACTGTAATATGTATTATAATTTCCTCTTTATTGTTGAATTTCATTTTATTTCATTGTATTCTGTAGGCTTAAAAAAATTTTAAGGTAGTGTATTATGAGTTACTTCTTCCATTCTACCATTGGATTTACTATTTTAATATTTTATATATATATATATATATATATATATATATAATTTTTGTGCTTTCATTCTGGCATATATTGGAGTCAATTACGGGTTTATTGATGCTTTAAATTTATACATGTAATGTACTAATACAGGTTATATCTTCTAATATTTGCGTATTTAAGTAGTACGGGTGCCGTACAATTTTAATGCTTTCATTTTGCATATATTGATTCAATTTTTTTTTATCTGTTTTTTGTAAATTTGCTTACAAAAGGGGCCAGGAGGTTTTATTCTTCAGATCTGCCTGTGAAGATAATTTTGTATAGCGAAACAGAGATTCTTAAACTTCTTTTTAGGAGCATTGTATTAAATATTTTAACAGAATATTTTGATTAAAAATGTCATTTAGTATGCTATAGGAATTTGCACATGATTGTGAATTTTAAGTTTCTTTATATATACTCCGTATGAAGAAGGGGTATGCTGCTAGTATAAATATAAACGTTCCTTAAGTTTCACGACCTTTACACACACACATACACACACACACAAAAAAAAACAAAATGGATTCCACGTTTTATTTTGCAATTGGTCACGTGATTTCTTCATATATCGTGGGTATCATTATTATTTCAATTTTTATTTAAAAAATTACCCAACATATTTTGCTGAAATTTTTTTTCTACATTTTATGTGATAATTTGAATATTTCCTAAAAGTTTCGAAGCAATTTGTTAATTTTAACTTCGCTTAAAAGATGTTTGAAAAATGAGGTCCCACAGGATTCAATGTATTTCATTTTTTCAATAAAAAAACTTTAAAAATCACGATTTTGACATGAGATGGATACTCTATTTTATTTTGAAGTGGGTCACGTGATCTCTTCTTCATACAATATGGGTGTCATTATTATTTAAATTTTTATTTTAAAAACTACCGAATATATTTTGCTGAAATTTTCATATTTTTTATGTCATAATTTGAATATTTCTTAAAACTTTAGAAGCAATTTGTGAATTTTAAATTCGCTTGAAAAATGTTTGAAAAATGAGGTCCCATAGGGTTCAATGTAATTCATATTTTCAACCCGGATTCAGTTCAAAACTAATTGGGTGACATTATTCATTTATATTCCCATATGTCCTACAGACCGTCTGAACAACATACTAAAATTTAATTTTGATAAAGTCATTTTTACTGCAGTTATCGTGCGAACGGACAGACAGACAGACAGAATGAACAAAGTCATGTAAACACTTTTCAACTATGTTGTAAAGTTTTAAAAAGAGATCCAAACGATAAAAACCGTTAAGAGTTTGTCATACACTGAAGTTCGTAAGATTGTTTCTGATCTTAATCTTCGAGTTGGTGTAAGTTATGCTGCAGCTGATTCATCCAAAATGATGAAGTCTATAAGTACTCCAATAGATTCCTCATACCATTCTACCTTTCTCGAAGCATCATTTTTACCATCATCACTGATCCTCCTTCAAAACTTTCGCAGGTAAATAGTAAACTACTGTTAATAACTATACACTCACTTACTGCTGATGCTCCAAAATCTCTTGCATTAGAGACCAATCAATCCATTTCCGGATGTATCCGCTTCAACCAAATTAAACAAATAGATAAATCCTAAATTTGTCAAAAATATGTCTCCAATTGGTACTAAACCGATTAAATTGAATGCTTCAAAATCCTCTAATCAAGTCCGTGTCTAATTCGACTTTTTCCTTCGGCATGTTTATATTAGATGGACAGGCCATGGGGAATTATGATTCTAAATTTACCACTAAAGGAGCAGCCACAGCAAATTGTCAAACTCAACAAATAAAAAATAAATGTAATAATGCTTTTAAAAAAATGATGCATTTAAAATAGCACATGAGGAACCCAAAGTATTTGAAACTGAAAGCTGTAGAATAGGAGTCCGATGAAACAGACACAATGCCCTTGGAGATAAATGCAGAAGGCTATTGAACTCCATCCATCAGATCAGTCTGATGATGAGATGAGAGTATATTTTTTCTGCAGGCTGTAGAGATAAATTCTCTTTTGGAGATTTTTCTTATGAGCGTCAATTTTGGCTTTACTTTTCATATTTTAATGTATGCAATTCATTACGCTACTAACGCATTTGCTTGTTTTATAAACAATTGTCAGAACTTTTACATTAGCTTTTATTGATTCTTTAGTTGGACTTTAACGTTTTATTATACTTGAGCAGGTGCAATGTTTCTGTCGGCGATTCGCCCAAACCCTGGCAGAATTTGATATTTGCACGTTGTTCTTCAACCCCCATTTCCATTTTCGACGAATGCGAATAGTTCATTGACACGCATTGTCTGAAAAAAACCCTGGACTGCGGATCTGCTTCTTCCTTTTCACATCTCGCGTCACGTGTGCCTCTACGCCACGGTAAAATAGTTCTCCTCTCCTCCAATCAAAGTTAGAGACATCAGCACAGTCTCTGAACTTTTTGATCCTACCTCGTATAGGGTATCTACGCCTTCAATCGCCATCCCCCTCCCCTCCAGCTTCTGCCACCTGACCCCCGCAGTATCAAATGAAGCAAGATGGCGGACCGAAAATAACCTCTTTCCCAGTCCTCTTGGCATGGATAGAGAGAAGTTCGTGACAATACTGATTGTTTTTAACCTTATCTGGATCTTATACATGGTTTTAACATTATCGCAGCTGTTTTATTATTTGTATTTTTATCCATTTCATTGCTTTTATTTGCATTACGCTGTGTTTTTGAATTGTTCGGTTCATCGTGTGTTTGGCGTAGCATGTCCCCAAATTGGATTTTGCACCCATCAACTCACATTCCATTTAAAATGTACATGCTATCCAGAAACCTAGGACTGGTGCAGTTTTAGGAGTTTTGGCATGCTAGCTAAAATGTCAGGAAATATTTTAGAAACATGCTAAAAAGCTAACAGAGTTTAACCTTTTGCTTACGGGTGGGACAGCGTCCATCCCAAACGAATAACCTCTCAAAAAGACAGGTGTTTGACATACCCTATCCTATCCCAAACAGTTCGATCCCCCAATGCATGTCAAATACCCGTCTTTGGTATAGTGGCATGTCAAATACCTGTCTTTTTGAGAGGTTCTTCGTTTGGGATTATGGACGTCAATGCCTGCAAAGGGAGATCGAACTGTTTGGAATAGGATATGTCAAATACCTGTCTTTTTGAGAGGTTGTTCGTTTGGGCATAAGCAAAAGGTTAAACAGTGGCAGTCACCTAACTGATATATGCCTGCTTTCTTTAAGGAAATCTCAAGAGTTAGAGAATATTTCTATAGACTATGGAATTTTCATGCGATCTTACGCCTGACTGAGCCGCTACACTTCTGATAGACGGAGACCTCTAACGGTATTCATTTCGTGGTCATATCTGCATTGCATTCTATTATCTAGCGAATGCCACTTTCTATCGGGAGTTCTAAAGGACGGACGGGAATTGAGTCATTTCTACAAGATCTGCAGACGAAGAGATTCTCACTCTGCGAATCCAACGGTTTCTAAACGAGCATGGAGATCGGATGCTGTAGTCAATGGTTCGTTGTGTTCGTCGCTGCGAGATTTGCGGTGTGACCTTTGACTTTCACGTCTCTGTCATCGATCCGAGAGGGATCTCAACCGAGTGGAGGCCGGTGATTTCCTTTCTTTCTAGTTTCCGCTTTCACTGGGATTTTGCATTCATTCAATATTATTGGGGCATTTATTTTTTGCCTTCCCTGCAATGCATGGTAATGTATATGGAAGGTATTGGAAGCGTGCCGAAAATTGCTTTGGTTCGGGATTCCGTTATAATAAAAAATATTCGAAAACTTTAAACAACTTGGCTATCTTTACACACCATTTCGAGTCCATCCCTCCGAGAAATTCATTTTGAATGTTTTTAGTGCCTATAATGTAGAATATCAAACTATTTTCTTTTTTCATTTTTGTTGTGCTGCATACAATCAAAAAATTGAACATTTTTGCAGTGAATGACTCCAGATTTCGAACGTGTGTCTGCCCTCCTGCAGTTTACCAAAAAATTCGATTTTGCCAGTGTCTTCGAATTCGTCAGCGCACCCAATTTTTATCGTAACGGTATTATTACTCAGAGGGTTTGGTCCCATCCACCTTTTCGCATCCCACATCAAAGTTCAGTTGCTGACGTTCGTACGACATCTAATCCCAGCAGAAATACCGTCAGATCTGTCTCAACGGTTTCGCGTGGCCAACAGAAACCGGGCTATCTTGTTTGGTTAGCTTATCGTGTGCTTTCTTATCCTTCTTACTTTATTTTTTCTCCTACTGTGTGCCGCGCACTCCAAACGTGCCCCCCCCCCCCCTTTTGATATTTCTTTGTTTGCTCCGCTTATCAGGCGTTAATTCCGGTCTTTCATCCGGCACTCCCACCCATTTGAATGTTACCGGCTTCGGTGGAATCGCCGCAAAAGAAACTTCATATGTTTTCTGACTGAGACTTATTTAAGAGAAAGGAAGATTGGCGCCCACATCTCGAGCCTAAATACACCTTGTTCTTGATTCATTCAAATGCTTTGAATTGTAGAACATTTTTCCTCTTTCACAAGTATCTATTTTTCATGCCGAGTCTAAATCACCCAGAAGTCCGTTTTGCGTTCCAAACTGTATTAGGAGATTTTAAGTGTTCCTGAAACCATGTTCTCAATGCAGCAACTAGCATCCATGAACCGGTTTCGCTTTCCTTTGAACTCATCAGCACAGAATAGTTATTTATTTCATTTCTCGGTGTGTCCGCCTTCTTTTGCTTTGGATAAGCATTTTTTTTTTCCAATCTGTAACTTAACTCGCCTTGATGGGATCCAAAAATTGTGTAAAAGAATTCCCCTGTTGCTTAAATGGTGAAATGAATGTCATTCCAAATGCCCTTTTATGTATCATTTCTGTCGCTGAATGATGAAAGGGGTTATGATCTTTAATGATTGCACGCACGAGTGATGCCACCGAAATGAATCGTACGAATAGGACTTGGAATGCAGGTATTTTTTCCATTCCGGAAACTCGCGAAAGGCAGGATGCGCTATTCAGGCGCTCTCTGAAGCTCTGCTCTTCGTAATCCGGCTCATTATCGCCGACCCCGGATAATAAGCAGCGACTTACGCATCCGGGCATGAACCGAGATGAGAAGGTACTATTTTTCCAGATTGCGGCGCTAAAAATAGTGGAGCTCTGAATTTTTACCTGGTCGGATTGAAAAGAAAGAAAAGTGAAAGACGCTTGTATTTGGCTGTCGGGTTTATTTATCTTATTTTCTGGATTTATCCAAGAAGTACTTTTTAATATTCCTAGACTTGCTGATTATATCCTCCTTATATATAACGAGCTTATATTGTTAATAATGCTTCTATATTTAAATACATGTTGTATTAATATTGTAATACACTATTTATAAATTATATTTCAAGTTTTATGGTTTTAATTTTATATTTTAAACTTTTTTACATAATATTTAATGCATATCAAAATAAGATGTTCCATAACTTGAGATGATATGATTATGATGTTAATATTAAAAAAAATTGTATTTCGTGACTATGTATATTTAATCGCAAAGTAAAATATTGACTTTATTCAAAATTACTTACTTACATTTTGCAATACAATAGACTAGCTGCTGCCTTTACTATACTTAAATAAATAAAACTTTTATTATATATATATATATATATATATATATATATATATATATATATAATCTTACAAATGCCAGTCTCGACTTCTCCCCCCCCCTCCCCCCATAAAAACAGAAAGAAAACTCTAGTACTGCTAGTATTAGAAATATTAATTATTTTTGTATACTTAAGATGCATGTAAAGTCAGTTTTATTATTTTTGGATTACTTGAAGGACCACCTATCTTGCATATTGATGAAAAGAGTTAGCTTTAAGTTTTCGAAACAGGTTAATCATGAATATTTTTTATACTTCTATATTAAAAAATAATTACTTTTTACAGCGGTATTAGTGGTAGGTGGGTTTTTGTTTTATGTCTGTGTCATGCAGTAAGGTTTCACGTTTTTATTAAAAATGAGTTATACCGATTTTAGAATAGTTAAAATATATTCGGTATAAATATGTATTTTTTTTTTCTCCAGCTAACATTCTATATCGATTTCTCTTGAATAAAGTTTCTTGAAAAAATGCTACCCTTCTTCCACTCATTTAATTTTATACATCATAATTTAATCTAAAAAACAAAGATTAAATGAGAAAAAATAATTGGAGTTTTAAAAATGAATTCTTTAAACAGTTTCATGGAATAAAGCTTTTTCATGGATATAAAAATAAGCATATATTTTCAGTTTTAAAAATATATTAAATTTAATTATGGAATATTATATTTAATTTCTGATGCTATAGAATATAAAGTATTGTTTTCATAAAAGCTCTCGCTTTCGAGATTTAGATGACACTATATGTTTTAGGACATCCTGAACACGTTTTGACTGTTTTTAGAGTGTCTGTCTGACTGTGGTCACAAATAACCCCCTTTATGCATAATTATGCTCAGTGTTGTCCTATGCTGCCATGTTGAGGAAATATAAAATTTCGTATCCATTTCGAAGTTTTCGCGCGAATTAAAAAAAAATTCTATCTAGTTCTATCTAGCGTTTTTGATCTTCTAGCGTCTTTAATGCAGCCGAATATAAAGTTTCGTGAAAATCCATTAATATGTGTGACATCTAGCGTCTTTAATTCTATCTAGCGTCTTTAATGCAGCCGAATATAAAGTTTCGTGAAAATCCATTAATATGTGTGACATCTAGCGTCTTTAATTCTATCTAGCGTCTTTAATGCAGCCGAATATAAAGTTTCGTGAAAATCCATTAATATGTGTGACATCTAGCGTCTTTAATTCTATCTAGCGTCTTTAATGCAGCCGAATATAAAGTTTCGTGAAAATCCATTAATATGTGTGACATCTAGCGTCTTTAATTCTATCTAGCGTCTTTAATGCAGCCGAATATAAAGTTTCGTGAAAATCCATTAATATGTGTGACATCTAGCGTCTTTAATTCTATCTAGCGTCTTTAATGCAGCCGAATATAAAGTTTCGTGAAAATCCATTAATATGTGTGACATCTAGCGTCTTTAATTCTATCTAGCGTCTTTAATGCAGCCGAATATAAAGTTTCGTGAAAATCCATTAATATGTGTGACATCTAGCGTCTTTAATTCTATCTAGCGTCTTTAATGCAGCCGAATATAAAGTTTCGTGAAAATCCATTAATATGTGTGACATCTAGCGTCTTTAATTCTATCTAGCGTCTTTAATGCAGCCGAATATAAAGTTTCGTGAAAATATGTGTGACATCTATCGTGTACACAGGAAATCGAGCTCAGACGGAGATGTACACCCCTTTAAAAATAGTCGAAACATATTCAGGAGGTCCTAAAACATAGTGTTATCCAAATCTCGAAATCGAAAATTTTCGTTCTCTATACTCTATTCCAGTGGTCTTCAAACTTCTAACGCCTTCGGAACCCTACGCTTAAAAATTTTTTATTTTGGAACCCTAGTACAAAAAATATGCCCCGTAAGCATAGTGACGTAACAGAAAATCTCGGTGCCCCCTCTCCCTCCGCAAAAAAGTTTTGAGGCTACATTTTCAAAAATTAACTACCGAAGACTGCAAATTAATTTTGACCATTATAATCATAAAACCAAATACTAAATACAAAAATAAATTATTAAAAACATGTTATTATTCAGATTTTTTATTGAATACAGCTGAGATGAATTTGCTGGCTCTAAAAAGCCGCCACTGCAGTGAAACATACAAGCATATTTGTAGGCATAAATGCAAGAAAATACAAACTTCGGAATATATCTAATTCAGAAGTAATACTGGAAGTAACTAAATTTAATGACTTGAATGCGTTTGCTTCTTGCTACACAACTTTTGAAAATCAGGCTTAATTGTTTGCATTTCAAATTCTGCATCTAATTTGTTCCTGTATTTAGTTTTAGTGCTGACATAACTCGAGAAATATCGTTCGCAAAGATAGGTAGTAATAAAGGGCATAAGAATTTTTACTGCTCGATCAGACACTTCCGGGTATTCTTTGTAAACTTTCAGCCCAAAACCCAATAGTTCTTCTTGTTCAAATTGCATTTTTAAAGTCGAATCCACGGATATATCAATCAGTTGTTCTCTTTCCATCGACGGTAGATCAGCATCTTCGACTTGTAGAAATGGATTTTGAACCCAGTTCTATGACTGTTTGGGAGTCGGAAAATATTCTCTGAAACTTTCCTGCAAATTCGATAAATGTTCGATATTGAACTTTTGGACAGTTTCATTAAGACTAAACTCGTTTGAAACCAAAAAATCGTCTAGCTTTTCAAAACATTGCACGTCATTTCTCTTTACATAATGTTTTCAAAGATCAAGCTTTTAAATCATTGCTTCAATTTTGCTGTGAACTTTGAAAATATGTGTTTTTTGCTCCTTGGAGTGAAATATTAATTTCATTTAAACGGGAATAAATATCGGCAAGATACGCCATACTTTGCATCCAATTTTCATCGTTCAACTTATTTGCGTATTCATGTTTCTGTTCAGATAAAAAACAAACTTATCTCATTCTTCAATTCATAAAATCGACTTAAAACTTTCCCACGGGATAACCAACGAACCCCCGTGTGTAAAAGCAATGTTTTATGTCAACTGGAAAATTCTTCGCAAAGTAGTGTAAATAATCGGGAATTTAATTCCCTTGATTGGATGAAATTGACAATTTTAACTACATTATCGAGTACTGTTTTCCAATTCATTTTGCATTCGTTTGACAGCAAGAGCATGGCGATGCGGCTAACAATGGGAATGTTGTATGTCAGGGGCTATGGCCTTTATTTGCGATATTGCACCCTTATTTGAGCCGAGCAAGGACTTTGCTCCATCAGTACAAATGTGGGAACATAAATTCCAAGGTAAGTCATGTACTTTCATATAAGTATTGATCTTTTCAAAAATTTATTCACCTGTTGTTCTGCCTCAAAGAGGTGTTCAAATAAGCATATCCTCATGAACAATCGAGTCAGAAACATAACGCACAAGTACAAGTAATATGGCTAAATTAGCAATATCAGTAGACTCGTCTAGTTGTAATGTAAAACCATGTGGGAAATTCTTTAAACGCCTTATTAATTCTTCCTCACAAAAATGTGATAAATCTTTAATACGTTTAGCAACAGTTGTATCAGAAAGAGGAAAGCCATCAATTTGTTTTGCATATTTTTCACCTATTTTGCAAATAATCAAATCTTTTGCACAAGGCTTGATTCATTTTTCTCCAATCGTGTAAGCTTCATCCGCTTTACCGATTCGATGACTAACACTGTAGGAAACTTCAAGTGATGCTTTAATTTTCATGAAACATATATTTTGAAATGATCTTACCTCTGTTTATAAGCTCATCACGTTTACGTTTAAAATATTCAACACTTTTATCTTTCAAATTTGGATGATTAGTCTCCAGATGTGATAACTCAACACAACTGTGATAACTCAACTCAAACAACTTGATTCTCAATCGAATCGTCCATAATTTTGTAAACTGAAAAATTGTCCCGGCTGAAAACTTTGAGCGCAAGAGGAGAATATATTACTAACTTTACTAGTAATTGGAAGAAAGAGAGGTAATCAGTATCTGTACAGCACAGTATAGATATTTTAAAATGTGCATGCAATTTATGAATTTCAGTTTTTAAAAAATAATTAAATTTAATTATCGAAATTTTTGAATAACAAAAAAATTAATATAAAAGTGTTATAAAATCTTATAACATAACAAAAATCTAAAATTTTATTTAAAATGTCGCGGAACCCCTGAAAACGTTTAGCGGAACCCAGTTTGAATATCACTGCTCTATTCTATCGTATGAGAAGGTAAAACAAATATTAATTATTGGCCGTTAATGAGGAGATGTCATTGTTATTGCTTTGACGACAGAGTCCCCATTGAATCCAGTCTTAACATAAGCATACCCTATGGATATGTGATTTTCTCCTCTCGGAAGGCCCGCGTGTATTTCGTAATTTTACGACTTCGGCATACCCGTCTGAAGCTCTTGAGATGAAAATTGGACTGTATTCTGTTTCGTTATTTGTGTTCATTGAAAAGAGTTCTATCTCTCAAAACAAATACAAAGAAATCTGATGTGGGCAGCACATGACTTTCCTTATATAATGCAATGGGTTTACTAGTTTTACAATAAAAAATTAATGTATGAGATCTCACCGCGCTGTGTTTTTATCGTTGAATTGTACATTGGGCAATTTTTTGGATGACAACATGTAAAACTATTTCAAAATTCTCAATTAACTTATATTTCGTGAAACTCTAAACAATCATCAATATTGATAACATCCTCAATAAGCGATACAGTCCATATATTAAAATACTTCAATGATTACTTCATCATCTAGTCGTCATTTTTATCAATTTGGCGACATTTTCGTTAATTTGGCAACATTTAAAAAAGTCGCCAAGTGTTATGGACGGAGAAATAAGTTATTCTTGTCACAGATAACTGACTATTGGCGTCCAACTACAAAAGTATTATCTAAAGTATATTTTTTCATGAATGGAACTAGCTAGATTCACGAGAATAATGTCACCCAATGTACCGCTTGATACTACTTATGAAAAGTGAATATATTTTAACAATAGGTAATATATTTTTTTAATTTTATATGATTTTTGATATTTTTTTGGAAAAATGTACAATATCTCGAAAACGGTTCATGCTAGCGTTCTAAAATTTATTTTAATCGTTTTCTAATGAAAAATTGCTTATGAAATGACTATTTTCGCAACTTTATTAAAGGTTTTGATTTTTTGAGGATTTTTTCAAAATTTCATCCGAAAATTTAGAGGGGTTTTGAACATGCGATTGCGCATAAAAACAATAGGCTTCCAGTATTCATGGATTGTAATTTTTGTACCAAATTTCGTTCGAATCGGTCCATTCGTTCGTTAGTTATCGTCTCCACTGACGCACACACACACACACACCATCTCAAAACGTCTGATTCGTGTTCAGGGATGTTTAAAACGTGCTCTCCCGTCGAAAACTCGGAATTAGAATTTTCGACCCCGTCGCAATACTTTCCTTATACATTATATGTATATAAGGAAAGTGATATAGAGTTTTTGAATGGCATAAAATGGTCTGTATAAGTCATTTCTTTTTTCATAGGTGAACGGGCGCAGTTAAGAATGACACCCGGTGGCAAGAAAGTTCTTGAGAGTGGTTTATATTCTACAGTGCTCGAAAAAAGTATAAGGACAACATATAATTGAACGAAAATATACTTTATCTTCACTTTATCAAAACGAATTTTTGATATTTCCGACCTCTAATATGAAATTAAACAATAACATTTACAACACATAAAACAAGAAATATAAACTTTACAAAAGTTTACCTTATAAAGATTATCATTAAAGAAAATAAAAAAATATATATAAGGATATGCTTAACTTAATTACTTGACATTTCTCTTAATAATCAAGAACAGCCTTTTTTTTTTTCAATTACTTGAATAAGCCAAAAGGTCATCGATGCTGAAAGTTTTTGTAAAGTGTCTATGGAAATGTTATTTCAAGCTTGTTTGATGGTTAACACAAGATCCTGTTTACACTGATATTGTGTGCCATTTTCATAAACTTCTCGGGCTAAAAGGCCCCATAAATTTTCTTTTCGATTGAGATCGGGACTCCACGCCGGCCAATCAAGTAAATTTACTGAATTAGCTTCAAACCAGAATTTTGCACTCTTGGGGCCTCAGGCAACAAATGTCCGTCTAACATATCAACATATTTGTCAGAGTTCATTTTGTAGTTGATAAAGACTATAGGGGTGGTTCCGTTTGCTGCAAAAGCGCCCAAATCATTACTGTACCCCCACCGTATTGACGTTTGGAAAAAAACTTCTTTAGTTTTGCGTAGATTATACCAAAAATAGCGCAAACCATCTAGCCCATCAAGATTGAACTTCTTTTCGTTCGAAAAGATTACATCAATCCATTTTGGATCGAGAGAAATGTATTTTTTTGTAAACTCATGTCTTCTTTCAATATTCGGATGTTTATTCAAAACATTTCGAATTGTTCGTGTGGAACATGGTAAGTCAAATTTCTTCTAACTTCATTTGCAGTTTTTTTTTCTCGCAAGCTCTTCTTACAACCATTCTTTTCTGTCCATGAGCTAGAATTTCTGGTCTCCCAGTTCGTTTTTTCATTCCATACATTCCAGGTTCTTTTAGAAAATTATAAACTACAGTTTTAGATCTTTTAATTTTTTTTTTTTAATTTCATGCCCACTCAATCCACATTCTTTAAAAACAAGAATTTCCCTTTTTTAACACTTTACAACAAAGTTGAAAAGTGTTTATGACTTTGTTCATTCTGTCTGTCTGTCTGTCTGTCTGTCTGTCTGTCCGTTAGCACGATAACTGCCGTAAAAATGGCTTAATCAAAATGAAATTTTAGTATGTTGTTCAGACGGTCTATAGGACCTATGGGAATATAAATGAATAATATCACCCAATTAGTTTTGGATTGAACCCGGGTTGAAAAAATGGAATACATTGAACCCTATGGGACCTAATTTTTCAAGCATTTTTTAAGCGGATTTAAAATTCACAAATTGCTTCGAAAATTTTAGGCAGTATTCAAATTGTTCCATAAAATATATAAAAAAAAATTCAGCGAAATATATTCAGTAGTTTTTTAAATAAAAATTAAAATAATAATAACACCTTTTATATGAAGCGATCACGTGTCCATGATATGAAACGATCACATGACCCACTTCAAAATGATATATGGCATCCATCTTGTGTCAAAATCGTGATTTTTAAAGTTCTTTTTAATTCATATTGAGTGTTGTATCCATCCTAAAACTACTTTATTTCTGCCTAAATTCTGTGCATCTACATACTGAAACAACGCAATGACAATTTATTTCAGTTTAAATGCTCATCCAAATATGATTATTTCTACTATTAAGCCTATTTTTCACCTATGTAAAATGTAAACAGCAAAATATGTAGAATGAGTTGTATTAGAATCGCTGTAATTCTTTAACACAAAATCATTTAGTCCATGGAGTCTGCTTAGCTGATATGAATGAAGTATTCATTGATTGTAGAAAGAGAAGGACGATATTTTTCGATGAAGTTTTAAGCATAGAGTTAACTTATTTGTAGCTCCATGGTCTTAATTTTTAAATAAAATAAATTATTATAGTATTCTGATGAATGACATGAATGGGGGATTTATTTATGAATGAAATATTGCTTTTATAGAGAGAGCCAGGCGTGTTATTTTTTTATGACGTCATTTAAATCAATTTCAGTTGTTTTCGATGAAGTTTTCAAATATAATAAATTATCGTAGTATTATGATAATTCTAAAATTATTACCGAGGAATGTATCAAATTTTAGAGATGTTTAAACCAGGCAATTTATACTTTAATGCCGTCATTTGAATGAAGTTAATTTTTTTCGATGAGGGTTTAAGGTTTCAAATATAATAAATTAATGTAGTATTGTGATAAGTTTTAAAATATTACCGAGGAATGTATTGCATTTTAGACATGTTTAAATAAAATTGCATTGAAGTTGGAAAGTGTTTCATAATCAATGCTTTAAGCATGATGGATCTTTCTTGTTTAAGATCAGACAGATGAGTTCCTTTTGGCATCTTACAAAAATCGTCAAGAAATGAGGCAAGTGTGAATTTTGTTTAGAAACCCAGTTTTTAACACTTTACAACAAAGTTGAAAAGTGTTTATGACTTTGTTCATTCTGTCTGTCTGTCTGTCTGTCTGTCTGTCCGTTAGCACGATAATTGCCGTAAAAATGACTTAATCAAAATGAAATTTTAGTATGTTGTTCAGACGGTCTGTAGGGCCTATGGGAATATAAATGAATAATATCGCCCAATTAGTTTTGGATTGAACCCGGGTTGAAAAAATGAAATACATTGAGCCCTATGGGACCTAATTTTTCAAACATTTAAGCGGATTTAAAATTTACAAATTGCTTCGAAAATTTTAGGTAATAGTCAAATTGTTCCATAAAATATATAACAAAAATTCAGCGAAATATATTCAGTAGTTTTTTAAATAAAAATTAAAATAATAATTACACATCTTATATGAAACGATCACGTGACCATGATATGAAACGATCACATGACCCACTTCAAAATGATATATGGCATCCATCTTGTTTCAAAATCATGATTTTTTAAAGTTATTTTTAATTCATATTGAGTGTTGTATCCGTCCTAAAACTACTTTATTTTTGCTTAAATTCTGTGCATCTACATACTAAAACAACACAATGACAATATATTTGAGTTTAAATTCTCATTCAAATTTGATTATTTCTACAAAGCCTATTTTTCACCTATGTAAAATGTAAACAGCAAAATATGTAGAATGAGTTGTATTAGAATTACTGTATTTCTTTAACACAAAATAATTCAGTCCATGGAGTCTGCATGGCTGATATGAATGAAATATTAATTGATTTTATAAACAGAAGGACGATTTTTTTCGATGAAGTTTTAAGCATAGAGTTTATGAATTGTAGCTCCATGGTCTTAATTTTTAAATAAAATAAATTGTTATAGTATTGTGATGAATGAAATGAATGGGAGAAAGTTATGAATGAAATCCTGCTTTTATAGAGAGATCCAGGCGTGTTATTTTTTCTATGGCGTCATTTGAATTTATTTTAGTTGTTTTCGATGAAGTTTTCAAATATAATAAATTATCGTAGTATTATGATAGTTTTAAAAATATTACCGTGGAATGTATTGCATTTTAGAGATATTTAAACCAGGCTATTTATATTTCAATGCCGTCATTTGAATGAAGTTCATTTTTTTCAATGAAGGTTTAAGTTTTCAAATATAATAAATCAATGTAGTATTGTGATAAGTTTTAAAATATTACCGAGGTATTTATTGCATTTTCGACTTTTTTAAAAAATTGCATTGAAGTTGGAAAGTGTTTCATAATCAATGCTTTAAGCATGATTGATCTTTCTTGTTATATTTGAAATGATCATTTTCTGCTTTCAAATATGCAAATTTTACTATAAGTTTAGATGAAAAAACAGTTGTCCGTATACTTTTCTCCAAGATCATATGGGTTTATAATTTATAAAGTAAATTTATACATATTTATTTTTGGAAAATGTAACTAATTTACATGAAAAAGAACTTTATTTTATCAATATTTTTACTTAAGAAATTTGCATACATTTCCGTCAAGAAGATTTCTAGATTTGGCGAGTTTTCGCTTGTCCTTATACTTTTTTCGCGCACTGTAGTAGGGTGGTATTTTGAATTCTTTTTGTCGTTAGAAATGACGCGACGAACCCTTATTCCTGATAAAGTTAAGCATACTTCCTTTATTTCACTTTTCGATTTTTGTCTCTTTTGTGTGTGTGTGTGTGTGTGAAGACGTTTTTTGTTTTGTTTTAAAATCTAACCAGCACCAGGATAACGCGTGACCTTCCTAACTGCCAAAACATAAACACAGTCGTTCCGCTGAAAATAGTGGATTCTGGTTTTACGGTTCAATCGTGTTCAGTGGTTGGAAAAATTACGTTTTTTTTTTCTTTGTACTGGACTACAACTACTTTATGACAAATGTAATTAACTACAACTACTGTAAAAAAAGAGTAGTGAGTACAAACTATATACTTTGTCGTATATTTACTACTATTCGTCTTATAAATGTAGTCACTACTTAACTACATTTATAAGACGAATTTTGCCACAGCTTCAATTGACATAAAAATTTAAGGATATGGATATATATACTGTAGTAATTTAGCATACTTATTCTGAATAAGTAAAATTGACTGATCAACTAGGTATACGCTTCTATATCCCTCCAACATCCTATACCCATTTCTGAAAACAATGAAATAAAACAAAAATATAAAATAAAAAATCTGATGTGGGCAGCACGTGCCTTTCCCTATATAGTGCAATGAATTTATTACTTTTACAGTTAAAAAAATGTTATTCATATAGTAGATACTTATATTTTTTCCAAGATATTGAATTTTCTTCAATGAGTCGTTATTTTCATTGATGTAGCGTCAATTTTATCCATTTGGCGAGATTTTCGTTAATTTGCCAACATTCCGCCAAATTCGTCGCCAGTATCTCGCCAAGCGTTATGGACGGATAAATAAGTTATTCTTACAGCAGATAAATGACTATTGGCGTTCAAATACAAAAGTATTACTCAAAGTATCTTTTCTCGTGAATGAAACGAGTTAGATCCACGAGAGTGATATCACTAAATTTATCGCATGATATTACATATGAAAAGTGTACATGTTTCTTAAGAGCTAATATTTTTTATTTTATTTGATTTTTTGATAAATTTATTTGAAAAATGTGCAACATCTCGAGAACGGTTAATGCTAACGTCCTACAGTTTGTGTCAATCGTTTTCTAAGGAAAAATTACATAAGAAATGTATATTTGCGTAACTTTATTAAAGGTTTTGATTTTTTGATGATTTTTTCAAAATTTCACTCGAAAATGTAGAGGGGTTCTGAACATTCGATTGTGTTTAAAAAGAATAGGCTTCCAGTATTCACGGATTGTGACTTTTGTACCAAATTTCATTCGAATCGCTGCATTCGTTTGTAAGATATCGTCTCCACACACGTACACACACACGCACATATACTTTCACACAGACATCACCTCAAAAATGTTTGATTCGTGATCAAGAATGCTTGAAACGTGCTCTCCCGTTGAAAACTCGAATTCGAATTTTCGACCCCGCCACACTACTTTCCTTATACATTATGTATATAAGGAAAGTACAAACTATTTATTTAAAAACACGTTTGTTCATTTTTAGTAGAATTTGCATCTCAAAATCGCAATCAAATAAGCAGGATCTTTTGGGACATAGCACATCTGAATACATTCATATAATAAAAATCAACTTCAAGAGGCAATAGCCTTCCTAACCCTGCAGCATCGAAAATCTTGCGTTCGACGGCAGAATGCATCGAGTTCCATCTCGTCTTATTTGGTGTTATGAGACGGGCAATTAGCTGTGAAGATATCTTGTCAACTAAAACAACCCATATTTTTTATTTGTTCCAAAGCGCTTGGCACTTTGCAAATCGTACATCGTTGCGCAGAACACTCGATTTCGTACAAAGGAAGAAAGGGTGATCACGTGATACGTAGAATGGCACCTTGTTTTTTTACTGACGTAACGTTAAAAGTAGCGTTAGAACTCGATACAAACTAGTGATTTATTGTGTCGCGCTACGCTACTTATTTTTTAAAAGCAGCGCGTTACAACTACAAACTACGAGAAAAAATAGTGCTTACTGTAGTTTCGCTACTTCCGACCACTGATCGTGTCCATCCATTGAAAATTTCCATTAGAATTTTTGAGCTCAATTAAAAATTTTCCATGCCTATTTGATTTTAATTTTCCTATACGTCCCCATTTAAAAATTCCAGTTTCGGACGTGGGGGTGGCGACGTTAGTAAATTCGTAATTAGAGGAACGTCTTGACTGTTTCAATCTGTTGCAGCTCTGGATGGTGGCTTTTTCTCTTTCTTCGACCTTGGCATTCATTGGGAGGAGTAGGACGGCAGCGAGAAGAGAGATGACGTTATTGATTATATCTCTCCTCGAATAAACCACGCAGGTTTTGTTACGATACCTGGGTGTGTGCCTAGAGAAGAATCGAAACGACTCGCATAATAGTAAACGACGGGACCCGTCCTTGACACTTTTTCTTTCTCGTCAAGCGACTCGGTATCTCCAGCATCTAAAAATAATTTTTCACCCATAAAACTGAATGCCGTCCAAAATCAAAAAACTACGACAGAAAGATGAAAAAAAAGCTCTCGTATTATTATTAAACATCTTCGTTGTGAGTATTGTGACGAGGTTGAACATTTCAATCCGTATCTTGGGATGCAAGTTAAACGTTTTAGTAGTGGTGTGTGAGGGTGATTCATTTTTTATGGCTGCGATTTCTTCAATCATCGAATACAAGAAGTCTTGATTTTGAGCTAGAAAGAAGAATAGGGGGTGGACCCCTTATTTTAACCATTATTTTTCGAACCATCTTTAAAAATAGTTTAAGAAAGGATATTGCCTCTGCACTCTAGTGCCTTTTAATGCTCGGTATTTGTTGATGACTTACTACTCGGTCTTTTGGAGTGGGAGTCTCCATTCTATTTTTTCGAGCATTAATATTCCGTAGTATGGAGTTCTATCTATTTCACAATAATTATCTCTTCCACTCCTAAAATTCCACGACACATTTGGATTCATTATTATAGTATGAACCTCTAATTAAACATAAACCATATACTTTTTTAAATAACATTCATTTTAGATCAAATAATATATAATTTCATTATTGGGCAAAACCCGAAAAAAGTAAAAAGTATTTGAGATGGAAGGTAAAGGGAATATCTAAATCCATAGATACTTTTGATAAAGTTTTTAAATCAGAGTAGGAGTTTCCCTTTACACACACGCACACACTTTACAAAACTTTTCTTGTCATTACTTGTGTGGTGATAAAGCCTTCAATAATTATTATGCAATTATTTGTAAAAAAAAATATATATACAATAATTATGCAATTATTTGTAAAAAAAAATTATATACAATATTTATTATATTATTTAAAGAATAATAATATATTTCAAATTTCATTTACACATATTAATTTATCAAACATAATTTAAATATAATTATTTAAATTTCCATATATTGTTTTAATACCCAAATTTCACGAAACTACTATTAGATTTAGAATAGTCACCAGTGGCCGTAATACTTATTCCACTGCTGCTAGCAAAATATTTTAAAATAATTAAATGATAGTCTACGCTAATTTAGGAATAATTATTTTATTCTAGATAATAGTAAAGAATTAATAAAGAAATTAGATTACTATAGGTAATATTATTAGTTTACAAACTTTTCATTTCAAAGATCCCTTTAATAACATTAGTATTACTGATCTTTTTGATGTAATTTTAGCACTATATAATGCATTTATTACTAAGCGTTCTGATCACATAAAAATTTCAGAAACATCTCCACTTTGTATTATTTAATAATTATATTTTCAGGGTAATACATTATACTTACAAGCACAAGTATCTGGAGTCCCGCCAGGTGGTTGTAGTAGCAGTATTTTGGCTAATTTGTATCTTTATGAACATTCTTTTACATCCACTGATTACAAAATGTATAGATATGTTGCTAATTTGATTTGTTTAGTTATAACAGATAATAACAATGTTAAAATAAAGATTTCTATCCAGATAATCTAAAATTATTACCCAATGAACCAACAATTAGTAATAGTGTTAGTTTTTTGGATTTGAATCTGTGTATTGAACCATCCAATAAAATAATCACTAATTTATGTGATAAAAAAGATAATTTTTATTAGGGCTGCAACAGATATCCGGTAAACATCCGGTATCCGGCTATTTAGTCGGATATTAGGATTATCCAGCCATATGAATAATGTGCAAAATAAGTATTTTTAATAGTAATATTAAAATTTTCAGGTTTCTCAATTTTTATTATAGTTTCTTAAACTAAACTTTCATTTTATTCAAAATCTCTCCTTTACATTCAATATCTTTGACAATTTATTATAATTTATTTTTATATATTTTATGGGATAATTTGAATATTTCTTAAAATTTGCGAAGCAATTTTTGAATTTTAATTTCGCTTAAAAAATGTTTGAAAAATGAAGTCCTATAAAGTTCAATGTATTTCAGTTTTTTTCATCCGGGTCACAAACATACTAAAATTTCATTTTGATAAAGTCGTTTTTACGGCAGTTATCGTACGGACAGACAGACAGACAAAATGGATGAATGAATGTCATAAACACTTTTCAACTATGTTGTACAGTGTTGAAAAGGTCAATGACTCGTAAAATAAGGGGGGGGGGGGTAGGCGGACCTCGCATTGGCTGCATAGGAGCCCGAGGCGCCATTGTTCAGATTAGTGTTGCTGGGACAAATATGACTCTGATAGGAAGGCATGAGTTGAAGTTCCACAGCTGGTTTCAGGAGTTTTGGCGAACGTTCCAGAAGCGAGGTGATTATGCTTAATAGATTGTGAATGAAACGATGTCTTTTAAATGGCTTTTTGTTTCACTGTCTGAAAGTGATAAGCCGGAGTTCAAGTAAATAAAGCTCCCTCTAAGCCAATAGACGTTACGGTATTACAAATAAATTCAAATATCAAAATAATGCATGGAATAAAATTTTGTAATTTGCATTTGTAAGTTTCTGTAAATACAGGATATGAAATAGTGAGTTTTTTCCTCCCGGTCATTTAATCTTAATATCGAAAGATTACTGTATATCCCCGTCTCCACCCCCCCTCCCGCCTCTTAAATTTCATTCGCTAAATTAAAAAAAAATATACTTAAGATGTCATTTTGCACTCAGTTCTAAGCTTAAGAAGAGATTTCTAAACGATCGTATGCTTGCATTTTATCTGCGCAGTGTTTTACACTGTGACTTTGGTTACTTTGTTGCTCTGGAGTTTTGATTATTTTCGCTACCCTATTCGCCAAATGAACTTTTCTTTCACCCAATGTCGCCTCATTTTGTTTTCGATTTGGAAAATTTGATTCCCCAATTCCAAAGATCATTGATATGGAAAAGAGAAATAGTGCAGTAGTACTTATTACGAATAGTATACCCCTTTTTAACACTTTACAACAAAGTTGAAAAGTGTTTATGACTTTGTTCTTTCTGTCTGTCTGTCCGTTAGCACGATAACTGTTGTAAAAATGACATAATCAAACTGAAATTTTAGTATGTTGTTCAGACGGTCTGTAGGACCTATGGGAATATAAATGAATAATATCACCCAATTACTTTTGGATTGAACCCGGGTTGAAAAAATGAAATACATTGAGCCCTATGGGACCCAATTTTTTAAACATTTTTTAAGCGGATTTAAAATTCACAAATTGCTTCGAGAATTTTAGGTAATATTCAAATTGTTCCGTAAAATATATAAAAAAAATTCAGCGAAATATATTCCGTAGTTTTTTAAATAAAAATTAAAATAATAATAACACCTCTTATATGAAGCGAACACGTGACCATGATATGAAAAGATCATGTGACCCACTTCAAAATGATATATGGCATACATCTTGTCTCGAAATTGTGATTTTTAAAGTTCTTTTTAATTCATATTGAGTGTTGTATCCGTCCTAAAACCACTTTATTTTTGCTTCAATTCTGTGCATCTACATACTGAAATAACGCAATAACAATATATTTGAGTTTAAATGCTTATCCAAATTTGATTATTTCTACAACGCAGCCTATTTTTCACCTATGTAAAATGTAAACAGCAAAATATATAATATATATATATATATATATATATATATATATATATATATATATATATATATTATATATATATATATATATATATATATAATATATATATATATATATTATATATATATATATATTATATATATATATATATATATATATATATATATATATATATATATATATATATATATATATATATATATATATATATATATATTATATATATATATATATAATATATATATATATATATTGCTGTATTTCTTTAACAAAAAATCATTTAGTTCATGGAGTCTGCATAGCTGATATGAACGAAATGTTCATTGATTTTACAAAGATAAAGACGATTTTTTTCGATGAAGTTTTACGCATAGAGTTTAATTACTTGTAGCTCCATGGTCTTAATTTTTAAATAAAATAAATTATTATAGTATTGTGATGAATGACATGAATGGGAAATTATTTATGAATGAAATGCTGCTTTTATATTTATAGAGAGAGCCAGGCGTGTTATTTTTTCTATGACGTCATTTGAATGAATTTCAGTTGTTTTCGATGAAGTTTTCAAATATAATAAATTATCGTAGTATTATGATAATTCTAAAATTATTACCGAGGAATGTATCACATTTTACAGATGTTTAAACCAGGCAATTTATATTTTAATGCCGTGATATGAATGTAGTTCATTTTTTTGATGAAGGTTTGAGTTTTCAAATATAATAAATTAATGTAGTATTGTGATAAGTTTTAAAATATTACCGAGAAATGTATTGCATTTTAGAGATGTTTAAATAAAATTGCATTGAAGTTGGAAAGTGTTTCATAATCAATGCTTTAAGCATGATTGATCTTTCTTGTTCACTTATGTAAACAGCAAAATATGTAGAATGAGTTGTTTAAGAATTGCTGCATTTCTTTAACGCAAAATTATTTAGCTCATGGAGTCTGCATAGCTGATATGAATGAAATATTCATTGATTTTACAGAGAGAAGGACGATTTTTTCGATGAAGTTTTAAGCATAGAGTTTAATTACTTGTAACTCCATGGTCTTAATTTTTAAATAAAATAAATTATTATAGTATTGTGATGAATGAAATAAATAGGAAAATGTTATGAATGAAATTCTGCTTTTATAGAAAGAACCATGCGTGTTATATTTCGATGGCGTCATTTGAATAAATTTCAATTGTTTTTGATGAAGTTTTCAAATATAATAAATTATTGTAGTATTATGATAATGTTGAAAACATTACCGACGAGCGAGGCGATTTATATTTAATTGACGGCATTTGATTGAAGTTAATTTTTTTCGATGAACTTTTAAGTTTTCAAATATAATAAATTAATGTAGTATTGTGATAATTTTTAAAATATTATCGAGGAACGTATCGTATTTTAGAGATGTTTAAATGAAATTACATTGAAGTTGGAAAGTGTTTCATAATCCATGCTTTATGCATGATTGATCTTTCTTGTTTGATGTTGGCATTGGCAGAATTCATAATCGCCATTTCATTTTGATTCGCAAAATAGGCCGATTTCTAATTATTTGTGCACAAAGCCACGTTCTATATTATTATTATTACTTTCTCATATGTAGTATTGTTTTCACAAAAATCTTTGATTTGGAGATATGTTTTAGGGCCTTCTGAGCACGTTTCGACTATGGTTGGAGTGATATCCGCCCGTTTGATGTCTAGGGTCGATTTCTTGCCCACATATTATTGGATTTTCATGAAACTTTACATCCGACTTTGTTATCGAAGAATCTAGAATTCGACAGAATTTTTTTTTAATTCGAGCAAAAACTCCGAAATTTTATATTTTTATAATATGGCAATAGACCAAAATTGGATTGAATCATGCTTGAAAGCAACCCATTTCAATTGTAATCATTTAGATCAACGATACTGATTTTTCAAAATTTTACGTGTACAATTGGCAAGGTATTTAAAAACACAAGCCACTGAAAGGTGGATTCTGGTATGAGAAAGTCTACTCCAGCTCATTTATAATTTGCAACGAATGACTCAGTTGATTCAATCTTTATTTTAATATTGTCAGTTTCTTATAAATTTGTTTAAAATGCTCGATGTACACACATTTACAAGCCTAAATCTGATTTTCTGGGAATTAACACGCTTATAAAAATGTCCCTTTTCTCCGCTATTAAAAGGAAGAGAATTTAAAAAGCACTTCCGTAATAGGATTCGCGAGTCGCAAAGAGCAAGTCCGCAGAATCGAGCGAGGATTTCCCTCCCCCTCTGCATCCCGTTTTATGAGATTACTTCAAACCTTCGCTTTAAGAGTGAGTCCTCTTTCTTTGGGAAGAACATTGTTAACCTGGATTAGAACGAAATCAGTTAGTGTGTTGGGTGTTAAATCAAACATCTGTATTGATTTTCATATTATTTACATTATTCTCATACTATTTACATTTATTCTCATACTTTCTCGTACTATGCTAAATAGTATGAGAAGGAAGTTTTCACGAAAAATTTCGAATTCCAGACTTTGATGACACTATATGTCTGTCTGAGGTCGATTTTTTGTATTTATGAATTTTCACGAAACTTTATATCTGGCTGTGTTATCGAAAAATTTAGAACTAGATAGAATTTTCTTTTTTTAATTCGAACAAAAACTTTATGTATTTTTCTAACATGGCAGCATAGGACACAATTAAACTTAATCATACCCAAAAGGGGTTACTGAGGGCTCAGTCATCATGAAACTTAATATTTTCAGTTATCGTTGTGAAAAATAGCCGCGATGCAATTTTTGTGTTCTCAGGGGGCAAGTGACCCCTCCGACGGTGTATATTGTCAAGGATAGTATCAATCGAAAGATTTTTTTTTCAAGCCTAGTAAAGTGAAGGATAACACGCTATAATAGCTGTAATCATGTGTACCCACAATACCTGATTTTCAAAAACTTTCTTGTAAAATAGCTGTTTAAAAATGGATTCTGATATGAGAAAATCTTGTTCAGTCAGTTCATTTTAATATGCTGAAGAAAATTCGCGAGACTTTTTACCTTGTTACAAGAACTGCTTAATGTATAATGACTAGACACTAGAGCCTTGGAGAAGATGGGGGGAGATGGTTGCTTTTCCCTTTAAAATAGTTTGAGAGCATGGGAAATAGATCGGGCCATTGCGACCGTGCGGAGCTCATATTACCTCTGAATTCCTTCCTATTTGATTTTCCTTTTTTATCTGTTTGTTTTAATCGACTGTTGTCATTTTCAGTTCTTTTCTATTCATGTTTCTTGTTTGTATTTTTTACAGCTGGTTTAAACGTTTTGCATTCTTTTGTTACCGTTTTAGTAGGTTTACTCACCATTCAATTGTTTCTATTCGCTCTGCCATCCGTTCGTTCTCCTACCGCCCTGTTTTATTTCGGTGCATTTTTTATTTTCTGCTATAGAGCATGGGCACGTGACGTCACATGAACAATTTTGCCCTGACGTTTCGTGACATTTCCAAAACAAAATACTCGTTTGCCTGGCAGTATGGAAATTTTCATTGTTTCTGTATTAAAAACGGTTACTTTAGAAACTTACAATCGTTAAACCCCCAATTTTACTAAATTTATCCTGTTTAATGGATATTTTTAATGAACCTGAAAATAAGATGTTCACTTTAATTAAATATATACACGAGTTTGTTTATGAAAAATCGTTACATATCTTTCCCTTCACATTCGCATATACATTGCAGAATTTGCTAGTCAATGTATACATCTTTAGAACGCTAGTGAGTGACCACAGTAAACATGAGTAGTAGTTTATATTCACTTAAAATCACTTAAAGTGTACTTTAGCAAATGAAATCTTTAAATATATGTTGTTATTAAAGTATTCTAAATAACTTCGTTTCATTACAAAGATAAATTTCGATGTTTAATGGGTTTAGTTTCAATTTTTATTTGCCATCATCGTTCGTTTACCATTATACTCTATGGTAAAAATAATGTCCTTTTGCCCTAAAAATAATGTCCTAATGACCCTTTGCTCTATTCTTTCTGTGCTCCTCGGTTTTTACTGTTTGTAGTTTCCTGTCTCGTCGGTTTTTCCTCTTTCATTTCACCTCGCGACCATGGCAACTTTTCTCCTACTTGTACCCAACGAATGTTTTTACCACGTATGCTATTCTGCTGCAGTTACCGAACTTATTTGAGTAAGGAAGGTCGCCTTTCTTGTTCGTCCCGTTGAAGAAGACTGTTATCTGACTTTGAAACGGGTCGACACCTATGTATTATTTATATGTATGCTGTATTTACGAAATGTTTATATTATTTTATTCTCATGGATAGGGTTTCAGCCATCGTCGGAGTTATGCTCTTAAGAAAGGAAACAAACCTGTTCGTGATGTCCGAATGAAAGCAAAAACTACTCATTCGAAATGACAAGCGAACAGTCTAAACATTTTTCGTGTTCTTAACCGCTTCCTCCAGAGAATTCCGCGCGTCAAGAGTTCTCGGCACCGACTCTCGATGTCACCTCGTGTTTCACCTATTCGTGAAACAAAGTTCGCGGCGCTTTCGTTTCATTTATGGGAAGCCTCTTTATTTCGGATCGACCCTTCAACACGAGTGACAGGACCCGCATTCTGTATGCGTTAAAACATTTTAGTCAAAAATAATTATTTATTTGATTACTCGAATAACATAACCTGATACTGTTAGTTTTTATTTTAAATCTTGAAAATATGTTAAGAGTTTTAAATATTATACATCTTTAAAAGTTTTGCATGTACAAAAGGGCCTTCGGGACAGTGGCCAAATTTGTTGAGTGATGTCTCTTTTTAATCTATTTGGTATGGGGGGGTATTGGCTGAATCAGGCTCCGGGAACATGTCCTTTCATCCGATAGACTTGATTAAACCAAATAATGCGGTTCACACAGTTCTGTTTGGTCCCGATAGTTATTTTACACGGCAGGAGATAAAACTCCTTGAAAATGTCATAATACTTTGAGAATTCTAAAAATAATGTTTTCTGTTCCAGACAGACGCATTCATTTGGGTCTGCACCGTAGGCAGGGAATGACATCGGAACTAGACATGACCCTTCAGCAATGTCGGTCTACGGTTGTATTTCGCGAAATCATTTTGTTTTCGTGTTTCATATTGTGATTTTTTCATTTTGATATGGATTGCCTTTTAGATGGGCAGTTCTTTAGAAAAGGACACATGAGTTCGCTGTTGTCTGTCTTTTTCTTCGAATGATTCTTTTATTCGGATTGTGAGCCAACGTATAGAAACAAAATGTTTTCAACATTTTAAAAATGGATAGGGTTCCACTTTTTAATTAAGAAGCTAGTTCAAAGACTTCTAACAATCTTATCAAGTCATGCCAACATTCAGGTGGGGGACCTAGATTTTGATTCAACTTTTACTTCTGTATCCCATTTTTATCGCATCATTATTGCATACCGATCATTTACCGTATGGCGGTTTTAATGAGTCATGTTCGGTGGCGATCAAAGGAGAAAGATCAATCATGCATAAAGAATTGATTATGAAGCACTTTTCAACTGAAATGCAATTTTATTTAAACATTTCTTAAATTCGATTCATTCAGCGCTGATATTTTTAAAATTATCACAGTACTACAATCATTTATTTTACTTAAAAACACGGAGGTAAAAGTACTTTCTAACTCCATGCTAAAAACTTCATTGAAAAAGGCAATGCTATAAAATCGTCTGCTTCTCTATGTAAAATCAATGAATATTTCATTCATATCACCTATATTCCAGATTCCAGAGCTCAATAATTTTGCGTTAAAAAAATTCGGCAATTCTTATACAACTCATCTTACAGCTTGATGTGTTTACCTTCTGCATACGTTAAAATGAAGCTTCGTTGTAGAAATAATCAAAGTTGGATGATCATTTAAACTCAAAAATAGTGTCATTGCGTTTTCTCAGAATATAGAGGCACAGAAAATACGCAAACATAAAGCGGTTTTAGGACGGATGCAACACTCAATATAAATTTAAAAGAACTTTAAAAATCACGATTTTGACACTGGGAAAAGAGGTGGATGCCCTATTTTATTTTGAAGTGGGTCACGTGATATCTTCATATAATATGGGTGTCAATATTATTTTAATTAAAAACCACTGAACCTATTTTGCTCAATTTTTTTTATATATTTTGTGATAATTTGAATATTCCTAAAATTTTAAAGCCATTTGCGAATTTTAACTTTTTGAAAAATGAGATCCCATAAGGTTCAATGTATTTCATTTTATTAACCCGGGTTCTATCGAAAACTAATTGGGTGATATGATTCATTTCCATTCCCATAGGTTCCACAGACCGTCTGAACAACATACTAAAATTTCATTTCGATAAAGTCATTTTTACGGCAGTTATCGGGATGGAGAGATAGACAGAATGACCCAAACACTTTTCAACTATGTTGGAAAGTGTTAAAAATGTATCATTAAAAAAAATATATATATATTGGATCATAAATTAAAATAAAAGAAATGAAAAGTATTTAAGTTTTAAAAAATGATATATAGATTTTAGATATTCGTCTTTACTGCCGGGGCATCCCTCTGCTTTACGGATGCTATAAACGCGTCACTTGCTGTGGCTTTTTCCCGACCTGCGTCTTTTCTTGTCTAAATTATTATTAGAGTCAATCTGATTTGGTTACACTTTTAAAACATGGATCGCTCGTTGGGACTTTTCTTTCTATGCACTCGCGAGGTAGAGCGATGAAATCAAGTACCACTCCAGAAGGCACTTTTTAAGTGCCGGGTGGAATTCATTCTGTGTTTCCGGATGTTTTTTTAATGAACACCCAGACCGTCCGACTCATCCCGAGGAAGATGCTTTTTTTAATGTGTAAGAATTTGATTTGTACTGTTTTTGAAATGTTATTTTTGTCTCAAATGGATACACACAGAGGTATTATTTTTCATTCATTGACATATGTTGATATTTTGATTTTGACATTATGATTATAACATAGGGTAGATGAAGTGCTAGAAGTATGATTTAATGAGAAGTATGTTTTAATAGGAAAGTTTTAGACGTATGTTTTAATAGGAAAGTTTTAGACATACGTTTTAGTATGGTGTTGAATGTGGATGTCGTCCCCACTGGGTTTCGGTCTAAATTGGGTGGGACTTCCCGGCGGTCTAAACATATATTTTACCTTTGGGTGGGTCGAACGGTCTGGGTCAAAAAAGAATAGGGTGCACAGGTTCCCAACCTGAATGGGAACCTGTGCTCTAAACACTATTCAAAATCACCCCAGGGGCTATTTCATTTCTGCAGGGGCGATATATTCGAATGGGGGCGATAAGGGAGCATTTTGAAATGCTCTTGATAGTGCATTCTCAAATCTCTGCTCATACTGAGATGAGTTAAAATATTAGTGTTTAATTTTGTTTCAAAAAATAATTTAAAAAATAGCTGCTGTTTTTTAAATAGTTGATTTAAAAAAAAAAAAAAGTGGATTTTAGATGTTTGTCCGCAAATTGGTTTACAAACGAGACCAGGATGTTTTATTTTTTTAGATTTGCTCGTTTATTTTTACAGAGGAATTGGAATTTTTTGTGGTACAGTATGATTTATACAGAAGGTCGTTTGCACTTTATGGAAACGATTTTGATAATTAATTTTTTTGCATAAGGGGTCGAAAACCCAGGCCGTCCGCCTCATCCGAAGACATAGAGCAGCAAAAATGGGCAAGCTCCTGCAGCTTTGCTAGGCGCTCCTTTTAAACCTTCCTTGATTCCTTGAGTCCACAGCCATAACCGCCCCCACCTCCATCCCAACAACCCCCTTGCACAAAGGGTGTATTTCATGCCACGATTTGCTTCTATCTGATAGCCTTGATTCTTGACTATAGCTCTAGTTCGAATTTTCCATGAAAATAAACTTTTTCTTGCACCGTTATGTGAATTTTAGCCCACTCCTTTTGGGTCGTTTTCCAAAGTTCGTTCAGTGTTCTTGGATGCCGCTTTCCTAAGGCTCGTTTTAACAAACCGAAAGCGCAAAAGTCCATAGGAGAAGCTTCAGGTGATTTTACAGATATTTCATTAAATGGGATACATTTTATTCCTATTTCTGATTCTTTCTTTACTAAATATGCTGCAGTTGACTTAGACTTGTGACTAGAGGCTTTGTATTGATGTCCTTTCCATGTAAGGCTGGAATTTCTTCTTCAGAAATTGGTTCTAAAATATTTACTGATAGTAGAGTGAATTAATTTTAGTTTTACTTGAGACTTTTTTGAGTTTTAATTTACCGTTGTAACAAAATCCTGCAACTATCATGAATCCCTTTGGGAACTTTTCTGTACATTGACGAAGCCATTTCTTACGGTCATTTTCGTCAGTTGAGCTACAGCCGGTGTACACAGGTGTAGACCGGCTGTGGTTGAGCAATAGAAAATTGCTCCTTTTTTATTACAGTCACTTAAATACACCCATGCCTCATCGAGTGTTACCATAAATTTCCATTTATCAGCAACTAGGTGTTTTTCATATAATTTTTTACAATTTGTTTTTCTTTCCGCAATATGCTTTGACAAAAGCAGATGAACTTTAGATTTAAACATCTTTTTTAACTTCAAATCTTTATGAATGATTTTACTTACAGTACCAGAAGACATTCCCAGTTTCGATGCAATGGATCTTTGAGTCGGTGGATTTTCTTTTAGGATCAGAGACTTCGCTTTCTTGATATTTACTCGTGTTCGAACAGTCTTAGGATGCGACTTTGCGGACATTTTTTCATTTTTACTTTCATCGAGACCCTTTTTCCCATTCAAATGTAATATATTAAAAATACCTTTCTTTGAAATGCAATAACCTCGATTTTTACACCGCTTTACAATTTGTTGATACGAATATTTTTCCTCGGAAATCGCATTTACTTAACCTTCCAGCCATCTATCAATTTCAGGAGCCATTTTCAAAATAAATCTTTTATTCTACATTCTAATCAAAACAAAAGAGCAGCAAACGATTAAATTGAAAATGCCAAATCTTTATCTCAAAATGCTAACGAGAAACATAAATACAAAATCGTTTCCATAAACTGTGAATGACCTTTTGTAGTGCTATTAGAATTTTACATAATTAAGAAAATACTGAGATGCGTAACATAACGAAGCTGGAATGTAAAACAAAGTGAAAACAGATAATTTTATATACATGATTATGGAGTAACTCAAATCAAACGAGTCATGTCATCATTGGATTGTCTCTGTGTATGGATTTTTAATATTAGAAAAAAGAATATAATTTTAATCCATATAATTTACACTTGAATTATTTAATGAATTTTTATTTGTAAGAATCAGTGCTCATGGATATATTAATTGTATGTTAATAAATATTAACATAAAATTTATTTATATTTATTAATGTATTTATTTTCTTAATATGGCAGGGCCCTGTGACCGGCTGTTGTGTGCACATCTTGGCACTGAATGCGTCTGCACGATGCCGACACTTGCTCCAGCTTCATGACAGGAGATTGAAAGGTGGGTGCCCAGATTTTGAATCTCATGTTTTAAATATTTCTATTGAAGTAAAAATTATGTATTTGAATGTTGAAATTATATATGAAACAGGGCTGAACAATTCCATACCTTATACAGAAATTTTTAAATTTGGAGGATTATCAATTGTAAAATAGAAATTAGGTTTTTTAAGAGAAACTTTTGATATATAAGTTAGATATTTTGGTCGACCTTCTTAATCTAATAGTTGCAGAACAGATTTAACGATGGGTATGGAACGCTCGTTCAATTGCTTTCAGATCGTTCATGTTGGAATATGCTAGGAAGTTATCAATGATAAACCATTAGTATCCTTTTCTTGCAGTAAAAGCAATTATTAAAATGCCTTGAATGTATTTTCTTATATTTCAGAAGTTATCCAAACTTAGTAGTTGAAATCATAGGTCATGGAAAAGGATTTAATGTTCTCGAAGCATCTCAGATACTTGAATTTTCCCAATAGCACCTGGTTTCAACTAGCTTGTTTAATTTTTAAACTCATGTTTGGTCTTGTCAATAATTAGATGGAAATTCCATATCCACCTAAATTGAAAATATATTCTGGTTTATAATGTATTCTGCTACATTTGTAGCGAATGCACTCTGCAGAAACAACGGGAAAACATCACTGATTCTGTAAATGCTTATTTTGGAATTAAGCTTGGACACTAAGATACTTTTGGGTTCCCCATATTGTTTGCAAAACCCAGTGGCGGCTCGTGAGCTACATGTAGAGGGAGGCGCTCATCTATGTATTTATGTATGTATATCCTTCAGTTAGTGCCAACTACATCTTTTAGAATTCGAGTTCGTTGTTTGTCTGGCACTGATAAATTGGTTCCGGCGTTACTTTAAAACAGCTGTATGCCAAATCATAATTTTACTTGCTCTGATATATGTTGTGCAAGTTTCCTTAAAATGAATAAGGGCCTATTGCAAATGGCCCTATTGCATGGAAATTATTTGAATACATTTCTAAATAAATTTGTATCAAATTTGTAAAAATTAGATACTCTCAGTCGTATGCATGTGTAGTATTTTTTTTATGATTAGCACAAACTTTTTGCACCCAAAATGCACACAATTTTTCTCATATACACTCTACGACTAACAGTTTTGTACCTCACCATCCTTGTAACCCAAACAGTAAAATAATTAGAGAGCGAAAACCAACTAAATATACGGCCGTTTATATGTAGAAACGAAAGAACTATTTTTAATACACAAGTTTAAGAATAAATTTGGAATTTACAGAAAATTCTTATGCTTTATGCTTATCTCTATTCATCTTTAAAATGATACTAGCGAGTTCTGCCTACTAGCAGCCACTATATATAGCAACTGGTTTTTATAGCAATAAGTAGTTAGCCCGTTGCGTGGGTGCAACAAAACTGGATCAAAGTTTAGAGTGAGCAGATCGAGTGGGTCCATTATAGAGTAGAAAATACAGTGTGAAAATTGCATCGAAATCGGAGCAAGAGTCACTAAGATAGATAGAAAAGTAAATATGAAAAAGAGGGGGGTCTCCCCTCTTCCACCACGGTTGTTCCATATTACATAATAACAGACAATGTTTGTGTGTCGATGTGTTTGTGTAAGGTCTGTAGCGGAAAATGTAAACATCGTACGGCTTTGAAATATCGTACACTGGTATTTCAGGAACCAAGGCTATGCATTTTTTGTAAAACCAAAATATGAAATTGAGGCTACTTAAAGTAAAAGTTACGCCCAGGGGGTTGACACAATAAGGTTGTATATCTAAATGATTGCCACTGCCAGAATCTAAATCGTTCAATTAGTAGGCGAAATAAGAAATTTGGGGGGGGGGGGGGGGCTAACTGAACTGAAAGTTACGCTCAGGGAGTTGACACAAAGGTTACATGTACAAATGGTGCCGGGAATATAGTCACCAGCGGAATCAAAATCTCTCAATTAGGAGCCGAGATGGGAAATTAGAGGGGGAATACTTAAAGTAAAAGTTGCACCCAGGGGATTGATGCGAAAGAGATGTATATTCAGATGGTACAAAGACTGTAGTTACCAGAATATTCAAAATCGCTCAATTTAGGAACCAAGATGTAAAACCGTGCGGGCTATTTAAACTAAAAGTTACTCTTAGGGGGATTTGAATAAAAGAATATGCATGTCCAGGCGATACACTTATAGATAGTGCAGAGACTATAGCCACCAGTAGATTCAAAATTGCTTAATTAGGAAGTGAGATGAGAAATTTTAAGACTACCTCAAGTAAAATTTAGGCCCAGGGAGTATTGGAGCAATATTGGTTTTCAATGAAATTAGAAGCAAAACCAGGAGGATTGAGTAGTCGCCAGTGAAGGGAGGGGGGGGGGGGGAATTTTAAGGAAAACAACGTCAGATCAAAAAATCAAGTATCAGGGTGAAAATTTATTTTTAACATTCTTTAACAAATATTTATAATTTTTTCAATCTTTAATGTTAAATAGCTGAAAAAGTAAGACAGCTGAGTATGTCAAGAGACCCCCCTCAGACAACACATTTCTGAAAGTGTCACTAAAAATGTCCATGGGTATGCCACAAATGCAATTCTCGTGACTTTTAAACAATTAAGAGGTCAAACGCATTGAAATTTGTCACAAACAAAGCATAGAACGACCCTAAATTAGAAATGATCCCCTTTCCAAAGGACAGAACTAACCTACATAAGAAATGACCCCCCCCCCCCCCCAGGGCACTTACGGAGCGAAATAGTTTCATTAAGTAATACAGCTGGGTGGGTCAAGTGACTCGTCAAACTAAACTGAGCGCCCCAAACAATGCATTATTCTACCGAAGACGAAGAACAGAACCCTCCAAAATACCATAAATAACCCCCACTTATTCAATTAAGTAAAAAGTGCAAAATATGTATCGAAACTTTTTTGAATTTCTATTTTCTGTGTCTAATACTAAACTATTTTGTCATGAACCAAAACTGAAAGAACTAGGTCAATAGAATTAATAAAATAAATCACACACACAGAATTACACACACATAAATACAGTAATTTGTTTTCAAATATTTATTTAAACATCCAACTTTATTATTTTAAAAAGAAGCGAGAGAGAGAACACACATTTATCAAGAGAAATTCGAGGCCAAATTAGCGAAACTTAGACAATTTGAGTCAGTCGTTCACAGTATTAGTTTCTTCTTTGGCAAAAAGCGCTGAAACCGACGCGGCTCATATAGGATTGCAATATTGCAATGTCTGTTTTTTTAACTCGAATTTCTATTGCCGCTATATTAACATACCATTCGTTCTATCAGCCAGAGGCGATAAAGGGAAGCGACCCTCATTAAAAATCCCTCGTCTTTCCCTGTAATGCAGTATTTTCCCCTATAGATTTAACATGGTATGAAAAAAGCACAGGATTCTTTTTTGAAGAGTCAGAGCTTTAGTGCTGCCATCTAGTGACAATTTCATCACTTATTTCCAATAATTCGACTTTCAGTTGAAATAAAATTTAGATAATTTCTTTAAAAATTGTATATAACCTATATAACTAGAATTATTTGAGGTGCTTGATTAAGGGGGTCCGTGCGTCCCTATGCCCTTTCTGAATAACCTCCCCTGGCAAAACCTGTATACAGTGCTTACAACAGTGGGAAAATGGGGATGTGAAATGCTTAAATTTTGGTGTACCTATAGTGTGGAGAGAATTATGAAATCACCATAATAATTGTTATTTTTGTGTTGTGAATGTGAAAGGCTTTAGCCACTGCAAGAAGCATAAGTAGGAATATCGGATATGGAATCGCAAGGCAACCTGTGCCACATAGTGTAGATGTATCCATATCACTGTTTACCACACTGTCTAACCATACATTGTCAGATGTTGAAAAAATGCAAGACTTGGAGTGTAGCACAGATGGTTGCAGTGGAAGTAAATATGAAAAAGGCTTTTCAACACCTGAACATTTGTATCTATGTTAAAAATAAAAAAAATTGTCTGAAGCCAAAATCTAAAATAACAATTATCGGACAAGAGAGTGGGGGGAAGTCACCATACTTTGGCTAAGATGAAGAACTTGGATACTGCAATAACATACCTGGACTTCTTATCCATGGGACGTCCAAAATATCGACCAGAAAATTGGCAGCTTCTCATAGACAGCTTCACTAGAAGCTTGAAATGTGTTTTATTGCATAATGGTAAGTGCGTTTTATTGTATAATGGTAACGGCTACGCACCTCTTCCAATTCTCTTCATTCTCTCTTTCCTTCGAATTGTTTGTTAAAGTGAAGCAGAATGGATGTTAAGTTGAAATGTTTTGAAATTACCAAAATGAATGGATAATATTCTCACTGCAAGAGAGATATGTGTTATTGGATTGATGATTTTTTAATGGTTATTTGGATAAGAAATGTGGTTAAAATTAGTTTCATGACATAAACTCGTCATTGAGGGTGATGATTAGCAAAGTTTGTTGTCTATCTACTTTTAGTTACATGGCTGCTATAATTGTGTATCTGGACCTTTTGTTTAAGGTCATTATAGGGACAAATGTTGGCATTTTGTCCACTCTGCAGAAACCATGATTGAAAATTTCTATAATTATGCTCATTTTTAAATATTTACTACAGTTACCTCCAGTAACTCCAGTGACTCTTATTTTATCTTATTGCCTAAAACCACACAGATGTGTCTGTTCTTCACTAACATGGGAAATGTAGTATCCATTTCGGCATGTCTAGTCTGTTTATATTGCGAAAAATGAATGTACACAACACTATGAAACTTCAATTTTATATTATCTTATAAAATATTACCTTATTAAAATTAGTTTATGATCATAATTTATTGAAAATGATAAGTTCACTTTATAACTCTTAAGATACCATGTGCATGAAGATGGTTTGTAATGTAATGGGCGAAAATTCGTGGCAACTACAGAGTGACTGAAGAGAAGAAAGTCATGATTAAAAATTTGTAGTTTTTCAGCCATTTCTTATAGATATTTGGGTTTTTTAAAGTTATGTATTTAAAATGAAAACTATAATTAATAATTTTATGTATTTAATATGTGGATAAATTCTTTAATGGTTTGCGGTAAGCAATTTATATCATGTTAAAGTGGTCACTAATGATGCACAATACTAATGGGTGGCCCCATACTCAATTTCTAAATCATTTTTTGCATTAAAATGAATCATTTCTTTTTTTTTTCCTTCAGGTTTGAGATTTCAAAATATTCAAGATGAAATTTAGTTAGGAGTGAACAAATTGTGTTTACTTTGGTAAGAATATTTTAAATGTGAATCTGAGCTTTTAATACAAAATTTTATCCATTCTCTATATATTATAGTTTGTAATGCACTTGAGATAATGCTTGCCTTTATATTGAAAATGTAGATTAAGAGTGACTCTGTTTGCTGTTCTATGTTCTATTGGGCTGATGGAAAAGTAATTACGTTTGCTCTATAAAGAGGAAACATTTTTTTTTAGAAATTTTTTTTATTTAAACAATTAAATTTCTAAATAATGAATAATAATAACCAAATAATAAGAGTTTCAATAAAAATAGAAATTTATAAACATAACATAACGTGTTGTGTTTGTCTATCTGCTAATGTATGTATCCACTCCAACTTAAAAACTATCTGAGCTAATTTGGTGAAATGTGGTAAATAAATCACTGTGTATTATGTAGCTGATTAGAAGTATTTGATGCTATTGAAAAAAAAAAAAAAAAAAAAAAAAAAAATAGATGATTCTTTGGTTTTTGCAGTCATTAAAAAAAAAAGAAAACAGAAATAAAACAATAAATGTGCATGAATGTATTAATGAAACACATGTTTTATTTTTTGTTTTAATGACAGGATGAATGCACTTTGGCTGCATCAAAATAAACTGTTCTTAAGATATTCCTGTTTTTGTTTTTTTTCCTATCTAAATTTTGACAACATTTTAAAATGGCACCCTCTTGTCAAATAAAAAGGAAATGATTTTTAACTGCAAATTCAATGTAATTTTCAATTAAGTATCTATTTCATGTGTTACTTTGTGTGAAAAACTTACATTAATGTAAAATGAAAAGATGAATTTTGGTTTCTAGGGAAAGTCATATGCTTGCCCACATCAGTTTTTTTTTTAATTTAAAAGGCAAGCATTAAAAGTGAGTCCCACTTTTGGGGATTATGCCACTATTTATTACGAATATTGGTAAAAAAAATTTCGTTCAATTATTCAAAATTATTTACTTTTATATTCACTTATATATCTCCTATTGTTTTATTTTACATTTACAAAGTAAAATGGGTGCAAATGCTGCATTAGGAAGTAGGAGGAAAGCATAATTTTTTAATCATTTCAATATTTAATGGATTGTTTTTCAAATTTTATTTTAAATCAGTCTTTCCCTTGTCTGTAGTATCTTGTGTATATTATTTGTTGGTGTTCTTTGACTTTGCATCCAAGATTTCCATTAATTCATAACATAATAATATAACATTAAAAGGGTACAGCCTATAGATGTGCATGGTTCATTTTTTTTTAATTGAACCACAGGCTGCTTTATAAGGTTTTCTGACCTTTTGCAACATTTTATCTGTAAATGACAATATTTTGACATAATTTTAACCAACAATCAACATTTTGCTTGTGTTGCCACATGACAAAATAAATTTTTACAGTATTAAAATACACTGCAGGAGAGTGAGTATTGTTCATTAAAGTGAAGAAATAACATAAAACTTTTTATATAGATTGTGTGGCTATGTAATTACATGAAAGTTAACAATAGTACTGAATTTAGATCCTATTATATAATTGTCATTATAATATATGTGTATGTAATGATGTGTAACCAAGATCTCAACTACTGCGGTGACCATAACTTTTATCAAAGATTGTTAATTTCCACACCTTTTTAACTAGTAATCATAATTTAATCAGTTTATTTCTAAAGTTTTTTCCATTTATTATATTATTATTTTTTACTATTTTTTTTTATTGTATACTTTTACTTTTTCTACATTATTTAGTATGTATAAAACTAGCATTTGGAGAATGTAATTATTAGTAGATTTTTGCATATTTTTGGTACCTTTTCCTTATCTTGTGATAAGGAAAAGGTAACTCCTTGGAAGTGGGTTAGGTGTATTTATTTATATGTTTTTAAAGTTAAATTTTTTGTATTGTTACCTAAAAGCAACACTCACCATCTAAAACATGTATCACCTAATACAGTTTTTTATGAGTTTTTTTATCTAATGAACTTGGTCTTAAATAAAAATTATTAATTAAGAGGGTTTTAATAATTATGGCAATTTTCTATGGCCGTAGGTTTATTGCTGTTAAGCTAGTCATTATAATTATCTGTCTGGCAACATTCCATTATTGGTCCAATATTATATATCTTGGTATTTCACTGGAAATATTTCCAATGTAACATTCATATTGGGCCACCAATATTGGCTATATATTAATGGTACAATATTATGCCAATATTGGTGTTACATTGGAAACATTTCCAATATTTGGGATATATTGGCAACAAATACTAGCTAAATACTGGGTATATATTGGCATGCCAATATTGGTTATAAATGGACAGCAATATTTGTCCGATATTGTCAAAATACCCATATTTTTATATTGGCCAAATGTTGGATCTGTATTGGCTGCCAATATTGGCATATTACTATGGCTATTATATGTCCATAGTTTATTGTATAAATCCTAGCGAGTGGCACCATATCGCCATGGTGCTCAGCATTTTTGCCTACACCCATTTTCGAGATTTTGGTTGTCTAAAAATGTTTCATTTGCTGAATGATTAGAGTATGAGTTTCTGTAGATTTTGTAGATCTTCCACTTCTGGTTGTGATCATAATTTACTAGTACCGTATCCTCATAGATAAAAGACAAGACAAAAAATGTATCTGGAATATACTTGACTTTCTTATACATTCATATTTTGGTCTTTTTGTATAATAATACAAAAAAACTGTATCTTTTAGTTTTCATTCATACGTTATTCTTTTAAAAATCTCATAAACTATCTTTGAAATTTTCTTTTTTCAAATTGCCATAGTTTATTGACACCAGTGTATTTAGCTTATCTGTGTCAATATAAACTATTTTGATACCATTAAAATCCATAGTATTGTTCAAATTATTAATTTCCCTCATATACTATACACTAATATCGTTGTTTTGGAAATTATCATTGTTTACCATAGGAAATAACGTTATGAAAATGAAATCCTAACATTAGAATCATTCGAGTTTTAGTTATGAGAATGACTAAAAATCCTATTTAGTTCTAGTTTTCACATAATATATTCATACTTAAATTCTATAGTGATAGGTGCCTTCATTCTTTAGAGAGTTATTGCGTCCACACCTCACATGTGCACACACACACACACACACACAGATGGATATCTTTCCAAAAGTGTTTGAAATGGGTTTTGGATGTCTTAAAATGTGCTTGTCCAAAATGTGTCGAAAACCCAGATCGTCTGACTCGTCCTAACACATGAGCAGCCGTTTGGATGGCTGGGAAAGTGTCCAAAATGTGTGTAACTTTATTGCTCTTGTCCATCAGAATCTTAAATATTCACATTTTGGGGAAAACAGTCCTTTCTCTACATGATAATATGGGAAAGCATAAGTTCTATTGATCTTAACATATATCTTTATTAAATTTATTTATGTGTATATTTTAGTTCCTTGGGAATGATACAAATAATTATGTACATAATTTTAGGTATTTATTTTTCCTCTTTGCTATCTAGAAATTAACAGAAATTGGGCTTTGCAAATCACAGTATAGAAATTAAATGTAATATGACAACATATAAGACTGGTTCCTAAATTTTTGGGCTGGTGTCCATGTATAAACAGAATTTTCAAATAATCGCCTAAAAACTGCTGCAATAATAACACAATAATTTAATACTTCGTAAAATGCAGCAAATATACAAAAATAAACTGTTCAACCATTTTCAAAGGCAAAAAACTGCTTTTCTTTTGTCGGTCTTGAAGAAGGCTGTTTTGTTTTTGAAGCCAGTCAGTCAGTTTATTTTTGCATATTTGTTGTATTTTACGAAGTTAAAATTTATCATGATAAATAGAATGTGTTCATCCCTGCTTAAATTAGTCTGCACTCCTATTTAGCAAATGCTATTTCATATTATCAGAAAGTTTCACTTATATAAGGGCCATATTTGATACATCAATTTGAAATCGTTTACATTAAAGTACTATTAATTTTTTAGAATAATGTGACAGTTTTCATTTCTAGTTTGTATATTAAAAGGCAATTTATTTTTTTCATGTGACTTGTTTATAAATGTAATTGCATGTTTGACTTATCCGGATAATGACACATTTCTATTCTGTTGATAGGTATCCATAATGGATACGGTGGACGGGCGCCCAGCTGAATATGGGCTACAGCTTAAAGATCTGCGGGAGCTTATGGAATGTCGTGGCCGGGAGGCCATTCAAAGGATAAGAGAAGAATACTCAGGTGTTCAAGAAATTTGTAAAAAGTTGTACACTTCTCCAACAGATGGTGAGTTTTTGTTCAGCAATACCATAGAAGCACTCATGTTTCAAATATCAATGCAATAGAAGATCTTAGCTTGCCCTTGTGAACAGTTCAAACCTTTAGCATTTATTACCTCAACTAGGAGGCTCCGTCCCCTGCTCGCTATGCTTCGCCAACCCGTGTAACTCGCTCTGTGAGTTGGAAGGCTTTGCCTCCGACTCACTGCACTCGCAGACCTTGCTTCACACCCATTTCTCCTAAAAATTCTGCATTAAAAAAATCTCTCTATCCGTACCTATTTTCTGCAGGAGGAAAAAGCAGGGATTTTCCCCATCCCAGCGAATTCCAATTGAATTCCTTGAAGTCGCTTCACTTTATCCTAAGCACTTAGAATTATGTTGATAGAGGGTGAAACTTAATGTGCTTTAAGGAGTTTTGTGCTCACTGATCATCTTATTGCCTTCCATGTGGTGAGCTGATGAACTGCAATAATCATGAAACTATGGTCCACAGGCAGTGAAGGATGATCAGTTAAGCACTCTTTGCTATATATTTTCATGCTGATTTCATCATCATCATCACTCATTGTGCCTAGTGGCACATAAGGCCTTCAGCTTGCGTTGCCACCCTTTTTAATCCTGTGCTGCAGTCCTTGCTTCTGACCAGCTCATCTATCCCATCAAATTTCTCTCTTGCTCTATTAGTCTCCTGCAAGTTAGCTTGGGTCGACCCCAAGATCTTTTTCCCTTGGACGCCCAAGTTAGCGCCACAACAAGGATGTTAAGCTGTTGTTGTTGAGACCCAGACCATCCAACCTACCAGAAAGGTGTAAGGTACCTGTTTGGACGACCGGGAAGAGCCACCCAATTTAGACCGGAACCCAGTGAGGGAGGCATCCACAGGGACCGTACCCTCCTTCTCCTACCACCAAACACTCGGAAGGACTTATGGACCCACATGTTTAACGTGATCATACTCCGCATTAACACGGCGACAGTTTTGGCAGTGGAGGGAATTGAACCTGGGCCTACTGAGTGCGCTAACCACTGGGCTACCGCACCCTAGATGTTATGCTGCAGCATTCTTAAGATATATCCAGTCCATTTCCATCTATGGTTTTTTATTTCTATCTCTGTTGCTTTCTGTCCAGTACTCTTGTAGAGTTCGGTATTAGTAATAACATACTGATTTATTTATAGTAAAAATAAGAATTTTGTAAAAAAATGTCTGCATTTGACTCTAAATTCCATAGTATTTAGTTCTATTTATTTTGAAATCATTATCAGAATGAGGGAAAAGAGTTGCCTAAAATTATATAAAATTTTCCTTTCAATCTGCTCTCCTACAACTTACTATACCTAGACAGATGGGGTAGCAGTTTAAAAAGAAAATCCGTTTTATATTGCATACATATTTTGTAGTAGAATTAGGGAACCGAAATTCAACTCATGAAAAGGAACAGTAATAATAAAATTGATGAAGATAAATGCCAAACTTACGTATATATTTTATTATGATTTTACAAATTTTATAAAATTATATTTTTCTTTAATTAGTCTCATCAACAAACAAGTAAGTTTACATTTTTCGGGTTCTAAACTTCATCTAAAATTGGTTTTTCTTTTCCCAGCTGTAGAACATTTTTCAAATGTTTTCTTTTTGTTCTGTGGGAATGCGATGGATTGACAGACTTTAATCGGGATCTAGAGCTATACAAACTATGTATGTATTCAAGCAAGGCCAAAACTTCATTCTAAATACTTGCTGTACTAATGTTGAAGTAGTAGTCAAACATAGCATTTGTTTTGATACTTGAGCAAAGGACTGCTTGTTATGCAATTTCCACCAAGCGATAGAGTCATCGTTCAATTCAGCCAGTTCATTATATATGTTAAGTTCAATTTGAAACGGCCATGACTTTTCAGAACATTAGCAAAAGAATTATTGTGCATAGAATCAAAATACAGCTTTTTATGTTTATTTTGCTTATCATTTTGTAACTTAAGTTGAGTAGCATTTTAAATTTCTTTTCCCAGCTGTAGAACATTTTCCAAATGTTTTCTTTTTGTTCTGTGGGAATGCGATGGATTGACAGATTTTAATCAGGAATCTAGAGCTATACAAATTCTGTATATATATATCCAAGTAAGCTCAAAGCTTCATTCTTTTTTAATGTCATCAATCATTATTGCTTTAAAATGAGCTAAGAATTCTGAATTGTCCTGAATTGTACACATCTGAGCCTATAAGTAATGCAATGGCTGGAACTACGATGCTTGCAGACACATATTTCATACTGCTATTGTAAAAAAAGTGTTATTTCATGCTTTTCCATCTCCTTTTACCATTTTCTGTGTTTTCTTCCCTTCATCATGCTACTTTTTTCATAATACTTTTAATTTTGTGCAAGTATTTTTTTAAATATTGTAGGAATATTATTTTACTAGATTTAATCGGACAAGAAAGATCAATAAAAAATTTTAATTGAATGTTAGTTGAATTAACCAATTTGACTATTCAACCAAAATTTTTAATCATGACTAAGACTTAATTGGTACAGCCCTAAAAATAATTAAATAACTAATTCAAATTTAGAAAAAATTACTCCAGTGCATCTAAGTACCTGACCTAAACTATCACTATACCTAATTTCGTAGCTGTGGGTTGCTTAGATTTTCCACTATGCCACTAACATATGAATAAACAAACAGACAGGCATTTTCTTTTAATATGAATTATATGTTTCTTCTCATTGCCATCTCAAGCACTGCTTTCTTTCAAAGTAAATCGTAAAGATAAGTGTTGTTTATCTCAACATTTAATATTGCCATAATTTGTGAGTTTATATTTCAACACTTTAAATGAGCATAAACATTTCATATCCATACTCTTTAAGTTTAAGTGTTTTTAAAAAGACTTAAACACATTTTTCACAATCAATTTTGCTTTTAATTTTATATGAATCAATCAGTATAAATGGGTGTGTACAGTCAGGCTAATAAATGCAAAGATTTTGGTTTCTCATTAAAATTGAGTCCTTCAATCCTGCATTGAGAATTTGTTTGAACAGCTGTTGCTGTTAATACCACTGAAATTGCCATTTTTTGCATTTAATAAGCTCATGCTTAGGGCTGTAAAATGTAGATATTATACGAAATCACGTTCTAAACTCTAGTTAATTTTGTAGATACTTTTCAGACAAAACACGAATTATTTACTGCATATATATATATATATACTACTGTCATGTGATTCTTGTTTTGGCATATTGAATCCCATAATGATCAAATAATTTATTTTAGTTGCTCGTTAGTTATCTTATTATTTTTGTTATCATATATTCCAAAAGTTTGCAGCCAAAATTTGTTTTAACATTTATGCATGCAGATATTTCTTATTTTTATTTTCCTCTGCTGATACTTTCATACAGTGTAATAGTTAAATGTGCATCCAGTAAAAAGTATGTTATAAAATTAAATTTACTTTGCTATTTTAGTAGTTACAGAAGCATCCATTCCCATATGAATAATTACTTCTGCTGTCAATGTGTTCATAAATTATATTATTTTTAGTTGAAGTTTAAAGCCATTTTGTTCCTGAATGTAATATTATTTTAAAAGTACTTTTAATATGGTTAACGAATATTCTCAATTATGTATTTTTCAATATGTGTAAATAATGAATTTAAAAATAGATGGGGTTAATGCAGCAGATATCTAAAATAAATATGTTGAATTCCTTGTTTATTGAGCGCTTGCTTGAGTAATGTGATTTTGAAATGGATGTGATAAAATTGCTATTTGATATTTATATATATATTTAAATTTTAGTCAGTTATTATGTGATCATTAAAAAAAATATTCTAGTATTTTATTTCCCATTTTAGATTTAAACACTTTTTCTAATTTTCTATCAACCGACAAAGCATTTACATGACTCTGATGTTCTATAAATTTGTTTTCAGGTCTTAGTGGATCAGCAGCAGATCTTGAGCATCGAAAACAAACATTTGGTGCCAACGTCATTCCTCCCAAGCCTCCCAAGACGTTTTTAGAATTAGTGTGGGAGGCTTTACAGGATGTCACTCTCATCATATTAGAAATTGCAGCATTTGTCTCATTAGGACTTGCATTTTATACACCACCAGAAGAAATTGAAGGAGGTTTGAATATTTCAGTTTATTTTGCTCAAATGTTCAGAACACTTTTCATTTCTTTTTCCCCCTCAGATGTAGAATTCTAATCTGATTGACACTCTGTTCCAAAATTATACAGAGACTGTAATATTCAAGAAATAAGCATAACACATCATGCATATTTTCAATAATAAAAGATAGGATTTAAACAACAGCTGGTTGAGACAGATATTAAATTATTTTGAAATGATGTAAGCTGTTGTATGATATCAATATAGGGACTTTCCCATAACCATATGAAAACAAGCAAAATTATGTCAGTAGTTATTTGACATGCTTTTATTATTCAAAAATACAACTAGGCATTGAAGTTATTAAGTTCTGTTGGATCATAGGTTCAATGTTGCACTAGCTCATCGCAATTTTTAATTTGAATTGTGCTACTCTGGATAATTGCTTGGGATTGGCTTATAGATTATGCACAGTGTTTCTTTCAAACATGCTTCCCCCCGGATACAAGTATGTAAAGAAAATCCGTGAGTAATTTTGAGAGGTTTAATTTTGTGTTTTTCACAGTTGTTATTAAACATTGTTGTACATGTTTTTATTTATGTAGATTCATTTGTGTGGCTTTATATTATGCCGATTATGGTGAAATTTCTATTTATTCGGTTTGTATATAATTTTAGGACAGTGTATAGACCAAAATTGTGAGTAATAAATGAATCTCATATGAATTATTTTGTCATAATAATTCTTAATTAAATGAAACTGCTCCTTTACATATTATTAGGTTGTTATATATGAAATGACTGATTTTGAAAATGCGTTAAGTTTTGAAGTTTTGCTGACTGAAAATAGTAGTAGATTTTGTTTGTGATATGTTATATTGAATCACGGAGTTCACTCAAAGAAACAGCCTAGTCAGTTTTTCAATAGATTTTGTTGTAAGTAGATTTTAAAAGTTTGAATAAAGAATGGATCACACAGAAAAATTTGTGTTTATTTTTCTTTATGAATTATACTAAATACAGAGGCAGCTGTGGGCATTTTGGTCATTTCTTTCTATGGGAAATTGCCAGCAATGCGTTGGCAGTTAAAAACACACTTTCAAGAGTTAATTGCTTTAGTGAACTTTAAAACCAAAAGCAAAGTTGTGTTCATTTTATGGTAGCACACTTGCATTTTAAGATTTATTGCTGCTTAACAAGTAAATTTTTTAAACTAATTTATCACTCTTGTATGTTTGTTTCTATGTCATTTAATTTGCAACAGTTTTATAATTTTTGTCAGAAAAGATTAATATTTAGCTTTCTTTTGCTATAATTAACTTTTAATTGTGTTAAATGTATAATCTGGATACACGAGTCTTAAAGCAGCTTTTCAAAAATTTAAACAGTCATTTAATTTTGACATTTTAAAAAATAGTATCCTTTTGCAGACAATCATTTAATTTGATTTAAATAAATTAAAGACGAAATCTTTAGATTGTAAAAGTCATTTAATAAACATCCTATAGACGTACACATAGATTAAAGCTAGAGTGTTTTCGAGCATCATTATATCCTTCCTCAGTGGCATATCCAATACCACTGAGGAAGGGTATAATGATACTCGAAAGCATTAACTGACCTTTAATCTATGTGTACGTCTATAGAATGTTTATTAAATGACTTTTAAAATCTAAAGATTTCATTTTTAATTTATTTAAATCAATTTACAAATATGACGTGTTACCACTCTAAGAAAGTAATCATTTAATTTATTTATATTTTCATAATTTTTACTTTAATCATTCTAGACTTCGTGACTGCATTGTGTATTTGTTTGTATCTAATGGGAAATTGGTATTGTCAGTGTGTTTTAAAATAGAAATTCATAGAATGTGTAGCATAGGTACTTGAGTGACTCAAAACGAAATTTTGATGGCTGAAAGTTTTGATGACTTACAGTTGTGATGACTTCTACGTGCTTTTATTTGATAGTCAAATTGTAGAGTGGGTCAGAAGGACATGAAAATAGTTTTCGTAGAGACAGCTGAACATGATAAGATGCAGTTCACTGCTATTTAGGGTTAAATGGCAGACGGGGCACATTTATCCCCTGTAAAAAATTTTAAATACAAGACTCTGCTGAAAGGTGCAAAGTTCCGAAGTGGTATGCTTGAGGGTACTCACTTGAAAAAGTTGATGGATGAGAGCAGCATTTTGAATGGCTTGGTAAAGTGTGGGGCAAGAGAAAGGGAGCTGTTTACAAGAAACCATCAATTCCCATCTGTGACTCCTTTCAGGCACAAAGTGGTTAAATGATGTTGTGAGATGATGTCATTTGTGACTTATAATTCCTGAACATGGTACCTCACTCCTGCAAATGCTCAATGTTTCTCATTACCAGCCTCGGCTTATACACAGAAATAATCAGTATCTTCTTTCCCTGTATTTTAATAAATGAAGCATTGACATTTTCTTTGTTTTGAGATTTAGCTTTTTCTCAATATTGTGACAAGTGAGACAAATGAATTTTTCTTTGTTTTTATGTTTTAAGATTCAACTTCTTTCTCAGTATTGTGACAAGTGAGACAAGTCAGTTTTCTTTAGCCATGGGGAAAATGAGATTGTCAAAAAGATTTAAATAACTGTTATCAGTGGCATGTATTGAGTATTCACCCACATGCCACTGAACAAATGTGAGATGGCCTTTTGTTTGATCAGCACATGAGGAAAATGGTAATGACTCGCACTTCAGGGGGTAACATCTGCAATGTATGCGTTTGGGATAAATTCAAACAGATTTATTTCGCGTGGAAAATAGTATATAGACTCATTTTTATTTGTTTGTAAAAGTGGATTTGTTGAATTTATTCAGATGTGAATTTGGTTTAGATGTTGCCAAAATTTTGAATTTTCGCCATCATGAAAAATTGGTTGAATGATTTTTTTCGAGTCATTCAAATTAATTTTTCTTTTTGCGACTTAAAATTAGATTAAAAAAATTGAATTACCTTAAATTTTGTTTCTGTTCGGATGACCTTTAAAAGAAAAATGTAACTTATATGATTACATCATCGTTAAAATGTATGAATGTAAACTTTTTATGGATTTCTATTCTAGTAACTATTTTAATTATTCTAGTAACTATTAATGTCTAGTTATTATTCTAGTAACTATTAATTTTTATGGATTTCTATTCTAGTAACTATTTTGATTGTAAGTCCTGTTAGATCTTTGCTATGCATTCAGTTTTCACCATTTCTTATTCAAATAATTATTTCACTTATCACATTTATTATAAAATTTGGAGTAAAATATTTTAGAATAAGGAGCTTTCTTTGTGAAAATGCACTTCTGAGATGTTTTATATTCTTAAAAACTTTTAATTCCATATCATAAGTTTCTTTGTTTTCTATATATCAGGAGGAGGCCATGATGAAAGTGAAAGTAAAGCTGGTTGGATTGAAGGCGCTGCTATTTTAATATCTGTTGTTATTGTCGTTCTTGTTACTGCATTTAATGATTACACTAAAGAAAGACAATTTCGGGGCCTGCAGAATCGTATCGAGATTGAACACAAGTTTGCTGTTATTCGGGGAGGCGAAGTGAACCAAATCCCAGTAGGAGAAATCGTCGTGGGGGATATTTGCCAAGTAAAGTATGGTAAGCATTCTTTTGTCTATCATTCTTTGAAGGTAGCCTAATTAGAGTTCCTTAACAAATTGCAGAGGGGTGTTCTCAAACATTTTTTATACTTCAATTTTGTTTTCCTGGACAAGTGAAATTTTAACAGAAATGTTCAAAATGAATTCTCTGTTAAAATTGAAATGATAGCAAATTGCAGAGGCGTGTTCTCGAACATTTTTTATACTTCAATTTTGTTTTCCTGGACAAGTAAAATTTTAACAGAAATGTTCAAAATGAATTTTTAAATTGTCGAAAATGAATGTCAAAATTTTAATAGTCTAAAGCAGAATCCCTTGAAGAAGTTCTGTTTTATGCAAATTTAGTCAGATTTCATTGCAGCAAAATATGAGGAAATAATTTATTAAATCAGATGTTGATGAAATTGTTTTGATTGTTAATAAACCAATATTATGCAGGCTTCATCATTTAAGTATCTAAAATTAGTTTTTTATTTAATATATTTGTGGTTTTTATTTACAATAAATTCTTAAATTATTTTCCGAACTGTGCAATAATAATGCAAACTTAAATTTTTCTCCATGAAAAAATGTGAAAGTGAAAATATTTCCTTCTGCAAATAAATGCATTCTATATTATTCCATCCTATTTTAAATCTCTTAAACTTAAGAGAACTATTTGCATGTAATTATACAGGGTGTTTCACTTGCTCTTAGCCCCTGATTTTCACTTATGAAAATCATACTATTGGTCATAATGTAATGAAATTTGCTACGGACATACCTTAGTGTATGAGAAGCATGGTTACATCACAGCGAGTGTTGGAAGTGGTCGCCATTAGCATCAATGCACGCCTGCACATGCCTCTCCATGTTACCAAAGGTAGTCACCAATACACCAGGAGTCACAGCCTCAATTTCCCACCAAATGCTGTTCCACGGTAGTCCGTGGCTTGTTGCGATAGACCTTTCCGTTGAACATGCTCCATAGGAATATATCCGGTGGGGTAAAGTCAGGCGATTCCAAAGACGATTCTAAAGGCAATTCCAAAGGTCCTTTGGCCACCTAGATCACCTGACTTTACTCCACCAAATTTCTTCCTATGGGGCATGCTGAAAGGAAAGGTCTATTGCAACAAGTCACGGACTGCCATGGAAGACAACATTTGGTGGGAAATTGACGTTGTGACTTCTGATGTGTTGGTGGCTACCTTCTGTAATAAGGAGAGGCATGTGCAGGTATGCATTGATACTAATTGTGATCACTTCCACCACTCACTGTGATGTCACCATGCTTCTCATACACTAAGATATGTCCATAGCAAATTTCATTACTTTATGATCAATATATAACAACTGGCTTTGTGGAGTGTGTGTATGTGTGTGTGTGTGGGAAGGTTCAATTTGTATTTTAAATGAACTTGTTAAACCAACAAAAATAAACTGGAAAAAATACATAGTCAGTCTTTCACATATTCAAATAGATAGTCATTTGAAATTAATATTAACAGGAAGATCCAAGGACATATTTATTTGAAAATGGGGCTGATTTGGAAATGGACAAGGTCAAAAATGACTTCATAAAAATTGTAAATTTAAACATGTTTTCATGCATTGCCTATTGCTGTTTTGATGTTTAGAAAGTATACATTAAATCTTATCCATACTTAACTGTAACTGTTAATATATTTTTTGTTTGTTGCAGGTGATCTTTTACCAGCAGATGGTATTGTTATCCAGAGTAATGATTTAAAAGTGGACGAAAGTTCTCTTACTGGAGAGTCAGATCATGTTAAAAAGGGCGAACAATTAGATCCTGTTTTATTATCAGGTATTTTCATTGCGAATGTTTATTGTTTTAGATTTTTTTTTTCTTGTAGTATTGTGCAATTTAGCAAATTTCGTAATAATTTTATACAGGAGTATTTTTCAACTTTTTTCTGTAAAAGTAATAGTGTGAATCTATTTAAATATAACTGCTTATCTCTCTACATATTACAATCTATGCTGCAATCAAATACGCATTTCCAATTTGACTTGGCTACATGTATGTGTGTGTGTACGCACATACACACCTCTTAAAATAAAGAATATGTATTAATTACATGAGATGGGAAAATGAGATAATAATAAACAATAAAATTCATTGCAGAAATTCATTTATTGCTGATCAGTAACAACTCTTCAACTATTCAAATTAACTAAATCCCCTTACTGGTACACTTGATTGGTGGAATTTGTTGTTAAAATATATTTGCTCTCAGTGCAATTATTGATAACTTTTAAGAATAATGTGAAGTTGTTTCTTTAAAAATATGTTATAAGGTCTGGATGTGAATAAAATGTTTAACTATTGTTATGTTTTTAAAACAAATGAGGAAGGTAGGACTTTCCAACTTTATAGCTCTGTAAGCTGTATGCAAAAATTGTAGCAGAGTCACTTGACTCTAAATATAAAAAATCTGATGTGGGCAACACATGACTTTCCTTATATAATGTAATGAATTTACTACTTTTACAGTAAAAAAATAGGATTTTCTTGTAGTAGATACTAATATTCTTTCCAAGATATTGAATTTTCGACAATTAGTCGTCATTTTCATTGATTTAGCGTCATTTTTATCCATTTGGCGAGATTTTCGTTTATTTGGCAACATTTCAAAAAAGTCGCCAAATTGGCGACATTCTGCCAAATTCGTCGCCAAAATCTCGCCAAGCGTTATGCACTAAGAAATAAATTCTTCTTAAAGCAGATAAATGACTATTGGCGTTCAAATACAAAAGTATTATTCAAAGTATCTTTTTTCAAGAATGGAACGAGCTAGATCCACGAGAAGGATGTCACTCAATTTATCGCATGGTATTACATATGAAAAGTAAACATGTTTCTCAATAGGAAATATTTTTCTTTTTATTTTATATGACTTTTTGATAATTTTTTTAAAAAATGTACAATATCTCGAGAACGGTTCACGTTAGCGTTCTAAAATTTATGTCAATCGTTTTCTAATGAAAAATTACATAAGAAATGTCTATTTGCGTAACTTTATTAGTGGTTTTAATTTTTTGACTATTTTTTCAAAATTTCATTCGAAAATTTAGGGGGGTTCTGAACATTCGATTGCGTATAAAAACAATAGGCTTCCAGTGTTTACGGATTGTGATTTTTGTACCAAATTTGGTTCGAATCGGTCCATTCGTTCGTCAGTTATCGTCTCCACAGACTCACTGACACACACACACACACACACACACACACATACACACATACTTTCACTCCATCCTGTTGCTCCAAGTCCTCTGGACGAGCCGGACGGCCTGGGGCTTTCACACATACTTTCACACACACACAGACATCACTTCAAAAATGTTTGATTCGTGATCAGGGATGCTTGAAACGTGCTCTCCCGTCGAAAACTCGAATTCGAATTTTCGACCCCGTCACAATACTTTCCTTATACATTATGTATATAAGGAAAGTAAAAACAAACAAGCATAAGTGCAAAATAAATGCCCTGTAATTTTATTTGTGCTCATTGTTTTAAAAATATATTTAATCACCAAAATTGTTTTCTTCAGTTCACCAAATACTAATATTTTGCTAAAAATATATGGATAAAATGATCCTAGGTTAGACTAGTTATTGAAATGGTATAAACATTCCAGTTTTGAATGGAACTCGAACTGCTCTTAGAACAAATCTAAAGAATAAAATCTTCGTTAGACACGGTATATATACATGGTTTTTAAATGCAAATAAGTCCTTCTTTTGCAGGATAAATGAGAGAGCACTAGTACAAACATATGTCTGTCAGTAAATAGTTGAATCACATGGCCCAGGAAGGTAATCATCACCCATTGAAAGTTTGAGAAAGTGAAAGGAAAGCAAATACTAGAAGAATTTAAAACATGTTTTCAGTGCATCAAACTATGAACTAAGTGAAAAAAATAATAAGAAACAACAGGTTTTGGAAGATACATAAGTAACATTATTGTCAACTGCATTCTAAAAATGAAGGGATAGTAACCGGTAGCTAACTTCTTCAAAAGAACAAACTACTGTAAAATATCAGTTCATAAAAGATTAAAAGAAAAATAAATGATTTCAGCAAGCTGTGTGAGCTAATTCATCATTAAATGTAAATAACTTTCTATTGGCGATTTAAAAATACCAATGAGCGAATAAAGACTGTGTAATTAAGATTATGACTCAAAATACGAAGGATGTGACCAGTTTTGGAAGCTTCTTAAATCATACAGTTTTATTTGTTGGTTAAGGTTACATTGGCATTGATGGTGAAAATTGCAACTTTTCTAATTTGCCTATTTGATTAATTTTGTTCTTTGCATTCATTTTACTCATGATGTAGAAAGTAATAATTAACTTTCTTTTCTTGATGATCTTGTTTCGAAAAATGATTATGCATTTTCTACTTCTATCTTTCACAAACCAATTTCTTTGTCCTATTATTTGACCAAACCAATCATTCTACTTGGCAGAAATAGTCCATTTTTATTTTTTATTTATGTTTACCAAGCCTTGTAAATTGTGTTCTGATTTTTAGGCATTCATTTGTGAGATTAAATATATCAAATCTTTAGCTGTCTCCAGAGGCTGCAATCCTTCAATTATTAACAAGGCATTACATGAATTTAGTAAGCCTAAGTTGGCTTTCAATCTACGACATGATCTTTGTCAGTGAAATGGTGTTGTTTTACCTTTCTATTTTTTTTTACCTATAATATTGCCAGGATTTTATCTTTGTATCATTTTACACCTGTATTTAAACATGTTAACAAAATTCAATTTTTCTCTCTTAAAGATCCCATTCCTGTCATGTATCACTTTTTAGTTCCTTAAATACGATTTTTACTTTCATGTTTTATACAGAATATTTTATTAGTATTTTTTCTTTTTTTCATTTTATTAAAATTCACTTACCTGCAACATGTTTCAAAATTTATATAATAAGCAAACTAAACTTTTATAAAACAAATAATTTGAAAAACTCCATAAGAAATGCATGGAAAAATGAACCCAAAGAGTTGTGACTACTGACCCGCAGTTGGGGTAAATTGTCACACTTTTTTTTACCTTTAAAAATTAAATTAAATTATTTGCCACTCATATAAATCTTCCGTAATTTTTCTATCGTTAGCTAAAAGATGAAAGTTCTGAATGATGAAGAGAATGTTTGATTTATGTTTATAAAAAATGTGAAAAATGGAAATACAGAAATTGAAGCAACTAGTTCCACCTTATAGTATATTTTTTAGGAGGAGGTTTTTGAATAAATTTTTGGAAGAGAAAAATAAAACTCTTTTCTTCATGGCGTGTTTAGTATCTGTGAAGTTTGGGTTTGTTTCACTCCCTGATTCTTCCTGTTCTGAGTGAGGGTATGGATTGATGACAGTCTGTATATATGCATGAAATGTTTCAGAATCCAATATGAGTTTTGTAAATATCCATGCAGAAGTCTTTTATTGTGTAACATTAATTTTGTTTTTATTTTTGAATTTCAGGCACACATGTGATGGAAGGCAGTGGGAAAATGGTGGTGACAGCTGTAGGCATCAACTCCCAAGCTGGTATTATTTTCACTCTTCTAGGAGCAGCTAAGTCAGAAGACGATGAACAAAGGAAGAAAATGAAGAAAGGTTCACTTTTGTTTCTATTATTCATATTTTGATTCAACTTTTTTAAAGAGTGTATATGTTTTTATTTTCTCATAGTATAAAGAAAGTATGGCTTTCCCCCAAAACTTTAACTTAGGTTGTTAATAAACATTTTAAGATCTGAATATATTTCAAATACTTTTAGAAACATGTTTATTTAATACAATAAAAAAACTTCATAAATATAGCATAAAAACAAAAATAAACTGGTTTACTAGTTTCATAGGCAAATAACGGCTTTCTTCTTCAGGACTGACAGGAAGTGCACTTAATCAAGTCAAGTCGGTGCCCGGGTTCAATTCCCACCACTGCCAAAACTGCCGCCATGTTCATGCGGAGTATGATCACATTAAACATATGGGTTCATAAATCCTTCCGAGAGGTTGGTGATAGGGGAAGGAGGGTACGGTCCCTGTGGATGCTTCCCCCACTGGGTTCCAGTCTAAATTGAGTGGCACTTCCCGGCCGTCCAAATAGATACCTTATACTTTTCTGGTAGGTCGGACGGTCTGGTTCGAAGAAAAAGAAGTCAAGTCGGTAACTTATTAAGTTGGTGACAACTGGAGTAAGTGACATCGTGCTTCTTATCGGTCCAGAAAAAAAAAGGCGGTTATTTGCCTTTGAAACTAGTAGACCAGTTCATTTTTGTATTGATGCCTTATTTATGATGTTTTTTATTTATTGCGTTATTATTGCAGCAGTTTTTGAGTGATTATTTGGCATGTTCATCTAAGTTTGTGTCTGAGGTAACTCAACAATAACTCAAGAACAAATGTCCTTATTGGTATGAAATTAAAATTTTATATAGATCATGTAGAAAGCTAGATGCACAATAGTTTTCTTGATTTGAACAAAAGTTATTTGAAATGTAGGTTTTTAATACTATTTTTATCAAGAGAAGAATAGTTATCTGAAAGATTGGTCTTAAAGTAATATTTTTTCTGGCACCAATTCATTAAGAACATCCAATTTATTGTCATCTTGTAAAGACATTATAACAACTTTGAAAACTGTTTGCAGATGCAAGCTCTATAATTATATTTTCATATCTAGAACATTTCTACAAAAGGGTACTATAATCAGTTCTGTGGATATTTATACATAAGAAGTGACCAAAACAATCAGAAATAGTATTTAAGAAACACCAGTTTTTCTGTGTTTAACACTTTACAACATAGTTGAAAAGTGTTTATGACTTTGATCATCCTGTCTGTCTGTCTGTCCGTTTACACGATAACTGCTGTAAAAATGAATTTTAGTATGTTGTTGAGTATGATGTATGTTTGTGGTACATATGGGAATGCAAATGCATAATATCACCCAATTAGTTTCGGATTGAACCCGGGTTGAAAAAATGAAACATTAAACCCTATGTCCCCTAATTTTTAAAATATTTACGCGAAGTTAAAATTCATAAAATTGCTTCAAACATTTTAGGAAATATTTAAATTATCCCATAAAATATAAAAAAAAAAAAAATTCTGCAAAATATATTTGGTAGTTTTTTAAATAAAAATTAAAATAATAATTACACAATATATAATATGAAGAGATCATTTGACCCACTTCAAAATAAAATATGGCATCCATCTTTTCTCCCAGAGTAAAAAGTGTGATTTTTAAAATTCTTTTAAATTTATATTGATTGTTGCATCCGTCCTAAAACCAATTTATTTTTGCATATTTTCTGTGCATCTATATTCTGCGCCAACTCAATTATAATATTTTTGAGTTTAAACGATCATCAATATTTCTACAACAACTTATTTCTACAACGAAGCCTAATTTTAATGGAATCAATAATAAACAAGTGATTGTAAGATGAGTTGTATAAGAATTGCTAAATTTTTTTCATGCAAAGTTATGTAACTTTTGAGTCTGGAATAAAAGTGTATGAATGAAATATTCACTGCTTTTACATAGAGAGCCAGGCAATTTATATTTTGATGACATCATTTGAATAATGTTCATTTTTTTCTATGAAGTATTAAGTTTTTAAGTAAAATAAATTATTGTAGTTCTGTGATAAAGAAATAGCACGGCTGAATGTATCATATTTTAGAGATGCGATACATTCAGTGGATCGTATTTCAGTTTGAAAGTGTTTCATAATCAATGCTGTATGCATGATTGATCTTTCTTGTTTTTTTAATTGCCATTTCCAGTGAGGTGTCTCTTAGGTTAATTACTTGTATAGATGTCGTAGATTACCTGAAAAGGATATTCACAGTCACACTTACTGTTAGAATACTTTTTCTTGCTTTCTGCTGCATAGCAAAAGTGATTTAAAGCATCTATTTAAAGGGTTTAATTAATAGTTAATTGAGTTTTGTAATGGTTTAACCAACTGGCATAGCTAATATGGAAGCTAATTTGTTGTATTTTTTGTATCACAAAGAATTAAATGTATCAAAAGTAATAAAAATTAAAATACAAGTTAAGGTGAAATTTATTTGATTTGTTACATTATTTTGATAAAGCTTCAGTCATTGTGCTGAATATTTTTATATATTTTAAAAATGACGAAAATATGCAAATATTTATTTCATTGATATTAAATTCTTCAAGATCAGATAGATTATTTTATTCTTCATTTTATTTAAGTTAAATCTAATTACTCCTCTAATTTGCCATTGTTTTCTCTCCTTCAAATATGAACTGTTGTAGAAGCCAAAAAAGCACGCAAAAAGAAGAAAGATCCTACAGGTGACTACAGAAATTTTTTAGTTAATCTCTTTTTATCATCTTAGAGAGCTTTCATTCTCAAACTCTGCGACTAGCCCATTTTTCTTTTCTGCTCACACTAAGCTGCTGCCAGTTTTTCTTTTCTGTAGACTTGGCTTCTTTTTCTTAAGAACTTTCTTCATTCTGTAGATTATTGTGCAATGTCTTTTGGCATTGCCATGCAACTGTATTTTTATCATTGATACGTTTCTGCTGCCCTTTATTTCAAGTGCCATGTACTGTTTTCTTTATGTAACCACAGTCAACCCTTGATAAACAATGCCCACTGGCTTTTCTCAAATGCCTGAAAAAATTCTGTTTACTTGAGCATTCAATACTGGGACAAAAATTAAAATCTATATTCTAGTATTTTTTATTTTTTTAAGAATGATATAAATACTAATGTTTCTGAATATTAAAACTTTGATCATTGGGAAAATATAGCAAATCCTATATTTTAACTTGGCTTGTGTTTTATTATCGTACTAAAACATGTACGCAGCATTACCTGGGTCTTGAATAACAGTACAAATGCTACATAAATAATACAAATACAAATAACACCTCACTTTCCAAATCACCTCATTTTAACCAAAATCATTTTTCCATTCGTTTCTACACACGTATTATCGACCTGCCATCCAAATAGCTGCTCATGTCCTCGGATGAGTCAGATGGTCTGGATCTTCAACACGTATTATCGTAGGGCGCAGTAGCCCAGTGATTAGCACATGGGAGTTGCACTCGGTAGGCCTGGGTTCAATTTCCTCCGCTGCCAAAACTGCCACCGTGTTCACGTGGAGTACGATCACATTAAACATGTAGGTCCGTAAGTCCTTCCGAGAGGTTGGTGGTAGGGGAAGGAGGGTACGGTCCCTGTGGATACCTCCCCCACTAGGTTCCGGTCTAAATTGGGTGGCTCTGCCCGGCCATCCAGACAATTACCTTACACCTTTCTGGTAGGTCGGATGGTCTGGGTCTCAATAACGACGTGTATTATCGTGTGCATTTTCTTGTTACGCAAGCTTACAAACATCCACTTCTCCCCATAGCAACGGCCATTGAACCGGAGAAAAAATAATATTGGAATTTTCGATTTTTATTCTTTTGGTTGACAATTAACAGAAAAGACTAGTAACATTTTTTTTTTCATTAGAATGTGTATATATATATATATATAACCATTTTTTTTTTGCCAAACTACAAAATTGTGCCAATCTTTTTTTTTTTCTGATATAGTGAAATAAGAAAATTTCTGATGATGTCGAGACGGAAACTCTGTGATAACATTTTCAATTGCTAAGGATCTGATTTATCTGAAATCCATTTAAAATCATGCTTCAACATAAAATAACTAAAAAGCTAATTTGAATTAAAAAAGAAAAGTAAAACTCAACAAGGTCTGTTGTACTGGGAGTTCAGCTAACTCAGTATCGAATTTTGTGGCTGGCCTAAGCGTAGATTTTACAGAATCATTACAGATCATTACAGAAGGCTTTTACAGATCATTACAGAAGGCACAGACAAATGGACAGTTAGGCATCTTTTATTATGTAAGATCCAATTATTTAAACATAACCATACAAGGAAAAAAGCAACAGTGAAATGAAAAATCCTAAAGCAATAATAAATAATAATGTTAGTACTTATCTCAACCCATAAAAACAAGATACTAACTACAAACTACAAATTAACAATAAAAATACATCCACAGAGAAAATAAATTGCATGTAAATAAGTTTTTACATAGTCTAATGTAAATAAAATTATAACAACTGAAAAATATTAGATAGGATTGAAATTTTAAAGGAATGATAATTATCATCTGAAAGAATTGAAGTTCAAACGTTTTAGATGTAAATTCATTGCTTGGGGAGGAACAAAATGACTTTAAATATTGATATGCTGTATTAAAAGCAAATAGAAATAAAAAATATATTTTGTTCTCAAACACTAATGAACAAAGTGAATTAAGAATATAGTTCAAAATTAAAATACGTTGATTAAATAATGAAAAAAATGCATTAATTAGCATCAAAGTAGTGCAGTGAGTGACATTAATTCTTATACTGTTATTAAGAGCTTTAATGAAAATAAATACTAGTAGAGAATAATAGTTAAGTTTTTAACCTAACAATTTGATAAATGTGGAATACCAGCAATATCAAAATACTGGTATATTACCAAAATACTGGCATTGAAATAGCAACAAAACTAGAATTGAGTTATTTAGGATGTTCTAGCTTATTGTACTTATGATTGGCCATCTATTTGAACTGCTATTCTCATAATTTACTTCCTGAAAGTTTCCGTTGTGTTTTTCAACCCAAAACGGTAATGTCAGCTAGCAGAGAAGTTCTGGTTAGTTTTTCTTCCACTGATGTGTGCTTGACTGTTTGCTTCAGCATATTCATTAAATGATTATGACAGCTTCGAATATTGTTGAATAATTTGAGAAAAGTATGTTGAGTAGAAGAACTCTTTAGAACATTTTTGTTAAAAATTTCAAATTCCATCCTGCTCACCATTCTGTTTACCATTTAACCACCATGTAAACAGAAAGGTTTGACTATTTTCCAATTGCAACAAATTCTCATTTGATAACTTAACTGCAATTTTATGAATGCCAGTTAATTTAAAAATTTAAGGGATCATGTGGTTTGTGAAAAGTGGGTGGATAGTGTTCATTGATAATCTAAATATTTAAGAGGATGTTATTTAATAGTTTTAATATTGAAATCATAGTTTATTTGCTTTTGTAATTACCTTGTTTTAATTACAGTATCGCACTTTTAGTCTTAAAATGAATTTTCAGGAAGTCACCACTTTTGCCTGTTTCTTGTATCCAAATGATACTAAAATGGGGAGTTTAAAAAGGGTTGACTGTGTCTTTGTATTAAAAACTATTTAAGAACCAAGAATGTTTGTTTTAAGTTTTATTTTAATAAATTATGTACATTAAGTAATATGGATACTTTTAAAGTTTAATATCTTTGGCTCTACTTTTTGGATTGATGTTCAGATTGTATTTTATGCATCAAATGGCATATCACCATCATTATTATTAATATTATTATTTCTTTTTTTCTTTCTTTAAACAAAAATTGACATTTTTACAAAATGCTTTTTATTGGGAATAAATCGATTCTATGCAATATAAATTTGAGTCTGACATATATTATGTGTTTTAAAATATTTTACAAGTTTGGCAATTCTACAGTAATGAAAATACTTCACAATCACCATTTAATTGATAAAATAAGAAATAGGCTTAAAATGAGAATTTTCTGCAGTTGGTGATTTATTGCTATTTCTGTTATTTTAATTTCATGCTGATAAATTGCAGGCATAGGCATCTGCGTTTGATGGTGTTAAATATGTGTCTGTGTGTGCGATTTTGGTTGCATGCAAATTTTAAATTCAGAAATAAAGGTAATTAATGTATATATTTTGAATACTGAACATTTAGTATCACATTGTATTTGCTGTGTGATATTTATTGAGTGTTTCATGCCATGGATGAGATGTTTAACAGTTGCTAGTAAAATCAAAATGTTAAAAATTTGCGTAAGAGACTTATTTTTATTCTTGAATTTAAAATACTTTTAATGTGCAGTTATATATATTTGATAATAAGTGATATATAGCATATAGTACAGAATTTGTCTGGTAAAAATAAAAGAAGCAATTGACTTCATTTGGTACTGGTTTATTTCCTGGCATTTCAAATAGATTTACAGTTGCAGTATTAATACATCCTATTCCGTTTGATTTCATAGTAATATACAATCGAAATTCATTTAGTGCATCACATAATTGTTGATGTTGAGCACAAGTGATAATAGGATTCATATTTATTTGATCATGTTGAATAGGTTCTCTATTTGGTACTTTGGCCTTAAACATTTTTGAACCTGTGTTTTCAGTATCGAGATGAATAGTTCTGTCTTGTACGAAATCAGATGACCACATGCCCCGTATAGCGACTTTATTCTTTATCAATCGTAAATTGTCACTACTGAAATTAACAATCGGTACTTGTGATCTTCCATCTCTGACCAAATACACATCATGTTGCTTGGACGCGGTAGTCCTGTGGTTAGCTCACTGGAATTGCACTCGGTAGGCCCGGGTTCGATTCCCTGCATTGCCAAAACTGCCACCGTGTTCACGGAGTGCAATCACGTTAAACATGTGGGTTCATAAGTCCTTCTGAGAGGTTGGTGGTAGGGGAAGGAGGGTACGGTCCCTGTAGATGCCTCTCCCACTGGGTTCCGGTCTAAATTGGGTGGCTCTTCCCTGCCATCCAAACAGTTACCTTACACCTTTCTGGTAGGTCGGGCGGTCTGGGTCTCAACAACAATATCATGTTGCTTATCATTGAAACTGCTACATGAAATTAAACCACTTTGATGATCCTTGGTGATCAAAGTTACTAATTGAACTGCATGAGGCATAATGTTAACGTGTTCACCTATTTTAGGAACTACACGTTGAAGTACGCCATATACTTGAAAATTCCACAAAAATTCAAATTCATCTACATGTACCAATTTGGATTTTCCTTGTTTTCTAACTATTATTAAGTCAGGTGAATCAATAACATTGTTCCCAATCAAAATATCAGGACCTTCAAATGTACCATCCGACACCATGTAAAACTGTGCATTACATTCTTTAATGGCACTACAGTTGAATGTATCATGAGTCTAGAATGTTGATCTTTGATTTGTTCAAGTGTTTTGTATTTTTGATATTTTGGTTTGATGTGGAAGCCAGAACTGTGAGTAATGTAAACAAACGAAGCTGGCTCTTTAAATGTTGCACATAGTATAGACATTCTCGTGTTTCCGGCCCTCCTGAATACTTTTATTTTTTAGAGATGGGGTAGTATTTCTATAGTTTTGGTATTAAGTTGTTTCTGTTTTTGTGGTTTGCAGCATATAGAGAGATATTTTGTGGAACATTTAAAGATAAAATTAGTGATTTGCAAAGGCTAAAAGAAGGCGTTTTTTATTTGAAGAAGAAAACATTCATATTGTCAATAAACTTTTGAGTTATCCAGATGATAGTTACGAATCTTATTTTCTCAAAGAGTCATAAAATGATAGTTTTGTGCAACGCATTGTCTTAGCAACATAGTCTTTGCGTGTATCCCTGTTTGAAAGATTATCATACAAAATCGAACTTTTAAACATTGTTACATTTTTTTGTAAATAGCCTTTGCATATTTTCTACTAATCTTTGTTTTAATTAATTATTGTGTTGATTAAAATTCTTAATTTTTTTTTTTTTTCCTTAGACGTTTATTCAATGTAAATCAATTTTTTATGATCTTCATGTAATTAAAAAAAATATATATACAACCCAAAAACTATGATATTTATGTAAATGATTACTTCAATAGTCAGTTAAGGTTATATGAAAAAATGAAGCAATTGAAGTTAAAGTTCTTTTTATTGGACTTTTTTTTTTCAAAGGTTAGGCTTAGATATGCAAAAAGTTCCATCCTCTGTAATCAGTGTATTTTGACCCCGCTCCATCCTGAGCGAGAGCCCCAGACAGCAATACACTATCGCAAAAGAGTTAATCATTGTAAAAGTAGAAGAATTTAAAAATATTTGTTTTGAAAAGTAACTTGGTGCAGAGTAGTAGACATAAAATTTTATTGGGTGTGAAAATATTCTAATTCTAAAATAAATTAAAATCACATTTTCTGATGAAATAGGTACTTGAAATTATCCATGGTAATAGATCGTTACATAAAAACAAAAATTGCCATTTTGGAAAATTAAATATGCTAGGTGTGATACAGGCAGAAATTATTGAATATAAAATTTAGACCAAAGAACATAAGTAGAATTTTTTAACAAGATGTATTTAACTTTTGGTAAAGACCATTTGACAAAATGAGCTGTATTTAAAATCTATTTATTTCAATGAGTGCTGCTACGTAAATAGTTCGAATTCTGAAATAAATTCAAAACTCATTTTGTAATGAGATAGAAACTTGAAATTATTTACAAGGTTGTATCATAATATAAAAATGAAACAAGTAAGTTTTCAAAAGTTTATTAATTTAGGGGTGCTGCAAAACAAAATGAATCATACTATGAATGCCAATTGGTTAGTTTTGAGTAAAAGATACTTAAAATTGACATGCATAAGTTATTTTCAAAATCGAGCTGAAATAATTACAACTTTCAAATGGTTTGCATTTTGGGGTGTGTGTAAACAAATTTTTGAATTCCTGAAAGTGCTAAATATGCACTACCAAGCATGAGAAGTTTAAAACTTTTGAGTTAAATGGCAAGGGTAAATGACAGATGTGGGAAAATATTGTTTTAAATATTTACATATCCAGAGGTTTCTAAGTTATGCAATGTTCAGGGTTTTGAGCAAATATTTAAATAGAAATTCATAATGATGTATATTTAAAATTTGGGTGATTTGATAGATCATACCACAAATAAAATAAGAAAATAAAATATATATTTCAAACTTATTGTTCTAAAGCAGTGCTATGGAATAAGTTTAAATTCTAAAATCTGTTTTAAATGGATATTATACCGCAAGGTAGAGCTGAAATTGAATTTAAAAGTAGATCATTGTATAAAAATAACGATAAAAACATAGATTTCAAAAAAATATTTTAAGGATATTGATAACCAAACATCCAAAATGTTGAGTGAATATAAAATACCTTCTTTTAGTGGCATATGGATTTAAAATTCACACAACTGTAAACACATAGAAAAAGATAATGTGACAATGCGTTTTCGAATATTTGCATTATAAAGTGTACTGCAAAATAAAACATTGGAAGTAACAAATTTATAAAATATTTCCTTCCAAATATGACAAGCTATATATATATATATATATATATATATATATATATATATCTGTATTGAGAACATGATAATGAAATAAAATGAGTTGCTATTTTTAATTCCAATTAATTCTGAGTAAAATTTTTAGTGTATTTGTATTTATTAAATGTGCATTAGTATCAGTCTATTTAGTAAATATAATTAAACTAGTGTATCAGTGACAAACAATTCACAAACACTTTCAATCCTTTGCTTTACTTTTACACAATAGTACACAACAGTACGTTCACGTTAAACATGTGGGTCCGAAAGTCCTTCCGAGAGGTTGGTGGTAGGCGAAGGAGGGTACGGTCCCTGTGGATGCCTCCCCCACTGGGTTCCGGTCTAAATTAGGTGGCACTTCCCGACCATCCAAACAGTTACCTTTCACCTTTCTGGTAGGTCGGACGGTCTGGATTTCAACAACAACAACAACAGTACACAACCTTTCTGTTCCGGCCACACATACTGCTACCGTAAACCCTAGGGTTGGTCGTGTGGTCTGGGTCTTCAACAACCTTTCTGTTCTCCGGCCACACACAAAGCTGCAGTAAGCCTTCGAGTCTGCCGTGTGACCTGGGTTTTCAACAACCTTTCTGTACCGGCCGCCCAAATTGCTGCTCTATGTCCACGGATGAGTTGGTCGGTCTGGGTCTTCGATAACCTTTCTGTCCCTGTCCATCCTTACTGCTACTCATATCCTCGGACTAGTCGGACGGTCTGGGTTTTCGACAACTTTTCTGTCCATAGCCCAGTGGTTAGCACGCGGTATTTGCACTGGGTAGGCCCGGGTTCGATTCCCGCCACTGCCAAAACTGCCGCCGTGTTCATGCGGAGTACGATTACGTTAAACATGTGGATCCGTAAGTCCTTCCAAGAGGTTGGTGGTAGGGGAAGGAGTGTACGATCCCTGTGGATGCCTCCCCCACTGGGTTCCGGTCTAAATTGGGTGGCACTTCCCGGCCATCCAAACAGTTACCTTACACCTTTCTGGTAGGTCGGATGGTCTGGATCTCAACAACAACAACCTTTCTGTCCAGGGCACAGTAGCCCAGTGGTTAGCATGCGGAATTGCACTCGGTAGACCTGGGTTCAATTCCCTCCGCTGCCGAAACTGCCGCAGTGTTCATGCAGAGTATGATTACGTTAAATATGTGGTTCCCTAAGTCCTTCCCAGAGGTTGATGTTAGGGGAAGGAGGATACGATCCCTGTGGATGCCTGATGCCTCCCCCACAGGGTTTTGGTCTATATTGGGTGGTCCTTCCTGGCCATCCAAACAGTTACCTTACACCTTTCTGGTAGGTCGGACGGTCTGGGTCTCAACAACAATCTTTTTGTCACCACCAGCTGTCCAAATTGCTGCTCATGTCCCAGGACGAATCAGACTTTCTGGGCTTTTGACAACCTTTCTGTTTCCAGTCACTCAAACAGTTGCTGTAAGCCCTAGGGCCAGTTGAGTGGTCTGGGTTTTCGACAACCTTTCTTTCCCCCCAGCCACTCAAACTGCTGCTGCAAGCCCCAGGGGCAGCCGAGTGGTCTGGGTTTTCGACAGCCTTTCTGTCCCCCGGCCACTTAAACTGCTGCTGCAAGCCCCAGGGTCAGCCAAGTGGTCTGGGTTTTCGACAACCTTTCTGTCCGGCCACCCAAACTGCTGCTGTAAACCTTTGGGGTCAGTCATCGGGTGGTCTGGGTTTTCAACAACCTTGCTGTCCAAACAGCTGCTCATGCCCTAGGACGAGTTTGACGGTCTGGGTTTTCGAAAACCTTTTTGCTTTTCTTTTTATTTCAATCTTTCTTCTCATTGCTAAGTTCTATTTCTAAATTTCATTATGACTATATTTTTATATTTAAAAAAATGTAAATACATTCTATAATGTCAAATGTTTGAATGCCTTACCCTTTCTCAATATAATTACTCATAAAAGTACAGTAAAGTCTCAATTATCTTATTTAATAAGGACCACTAAGGTGCTGGATAATAAAAAAGAGCCAGTTAGTTTGGAAACCTAAGGGGTAAGAAACAAGTAACTAATTTAATGAATGTGTGTTATAAACATATATATTAGATTATATGCGAGTTAGATGTATTATAAAGCATCATTATTCTGTGTTTATTATTCTAAGGAATCCCATATTTGACTCTCTTATTCACAAGTGTTTCAATAACATGACATCAATAGCAGATGTATCTTCTATTTCCCCCTCAAGAGAATTACTCAATGACTTTCCCATGGAGTTGGAAAGAAGGAGATAAAACTCCTTTGGATGAATTGCTTGAAAATGCTATAACGCTTTGAGAATTATATCTAGGTGTGTTAGTAAAATAGTTACTATTGTTAGTTGACACAGCAGTAAGGTGTAATATTTAGTATATGTATTTTTGTTTCTTTTTAAATAAGGGGTTCCCTAATTAGGAGTATAATTAACCAGTATTTTTTCACTGTTGTAGGATAGAGTACAGAATATAGGGAGATGAAAATAAATTGAGAAGTAGAATAATTTTGAATACATAGGAATATTCTTTATTGTTTCAGTTCTAATTTGTATTGTGGTAATAATTTATTTTTACAAAATGGATAGCTTATACAAATATTTTAGGGATTTTGCTATAAAAATGCATACCATGCAGGACTACTTATCTTATCCCAGTGCCACTTGAACGAATGCTTCAAATGATATTGGCGTTTCCTTAATATGAAGTTTTAATTCCTTACTTTTACCACCATGGACTTTCCATTTTTTCTTTTATATCTTGCTTTAGTTCTTATGGTGCATAGTAATGTACAGGGAAAGTATTTGAATGGAGTTGAAAATTAAAATTCCAGTTTTCATTGTATTTATATGTTTCTGGCTCTCTTAAATGTGAATCAAATATTTTTAGACGATTTGTGTGTGCCCATTCTAACTTAGAAATTATTTGAGGAAATTTCATGCAATTTTATGGTCTGGTCACTTATGTATTACTAATTAAATTTTTATATGATAGAGAAAAAATAGATTTTTTTTTTCAAAATGCCCTGCAAGATTCAGCATTTGAAATATAAAAGACTGAATATGCTTAAATGTATTTATTAAATGCTTGTTTTGAACATATTTTAATTATAAAATAAATAAAACCCTATTTCTCTGGGATAAACCATTCTTTAGATGTTTCTGCGTTTTGAAATTTTTATACACCATTTTAAAATACTACAAGGTGTCAAATAAAAAATAAAATTTTAACTGCTAGTTTTATCTAATTTTTAATATGTACCCGTTTTATATATTATTTTATGCATTAGAACTTGAAGTAAAAAAAAAAAAGAAAGTAAAACAAAATGGATTTGAGTTTAGAGAAAATCATGTACTACCCACAATATTTTTTTTCTCTTTGTGTTTATCTATTTATTCTTACATGCAAAAGTTCGGATAAAATAGAATATCAGATTTATCAAGTTGATACAAAGGCATCCTTGAACTTCTCCATGTAAAAACCTTAAAAGTAATTTAATAACGGAACATAAAACAAAATGACAGTATTAATCAGTTTTGGAAGCAAAATGAGCTCTCTTCAGAATAAGAGAAAGAGTTTTAGTTATTATCATTGGTTAATTATACTTATTTATTATTTAAACAGGTTGCTTTGAAAACAAAGTAGCATCCTATCTTTACTGTTACAATAAGAAGAGAAATATTTTTTTTTTAATACATTTCTATTTTGATAATAAATAATAGTACAATGCATGTGATTAATTTCCATTTACAAGCTTTTCTTTATGAACCATTTTCATCAGCGATGATGGCAATTTTATAAAGTTGCCAACTTAAAATAAATATCTCAAAATCTACTCATGGGCTCCTTTCCTTTAATGACTTTATTTGCTTACTTTCTTAATTAAAGTTACTATGAAACAAAACAGTTCATAACAATATGGTGTATTTATTTTTAAAACATTTAAATTTATAATGAATGAAGCAAACATAAGTTAAATTTCAGTGCAAATAAAATAAAAACAGACAATTGTTTCAGAGATATTTGTAAACAAGCTTAGAATTTGCCAAATAAGAATTTAACCATGTTGAGGAAAATGTTAAACTACCTCGCCTAGTGTGAAATAGTAATAAATTGCAGTCAATATGAATGCAAAGTGTGGTGCAGAAAGATAAAAAAATTAAACATGGTTATGCCATAACTCCGAGAAATAGGGTGTTATAGAGCAAATCCTTAACCAGATTGTTGGAATTTTTATTGATATAAAGAGCTTCAAAGAAATCCAAAACTGTTGGGTTTGTTTGAGTAGCAGAGACAAAATAGAAACAAAACTGATAACTTGTCATCTAGCAGTGATTAGCAATTGAAGTTTTATAAATTTATTAATTATTGACAGACATTGGATGCACATTTAGTTTGACCAATATATATGACAGTTCATATTGACAAGGGATTTGATAAATAACCAATTATTGATCTTTTCAATAGGACTGACTAATTTTTGAATATTTTGAAAACATTTGTGGTCCCAAACTGTTAAAAGTTATTGCACATCTAAGAAATAATATTTATTTTTAAAATACATTTCTTATTTAATGATAATTATAATGTACATAAACGAATATCTGGGTTTTAAAGCTGTTTAATATCTTTTGACTTTGAATTACAATAATGAATTACATATAAAATGAACAGTTTTTCCCTACAAATGTTCAATGTGAGTCTTTTAGTAATACGAGGCACACATCCAACCAATAGGCGAGCTCTTCCCAAACTTTAATCAGCATGTACTACCGCTGTCTGGCTGGAAGACTGGGACTAAAACTGTCGTATTAGTTGTGTATTGAATCAATACTGTACACATTATCTAAGAGATTCTATAGTAAATTAAAACCCAGACATTCTTTTATGTGCATTCTGTATTAAAGCCAACCTAGTGAAGGATGTTTGCCAGACAACTTGTATAGTATTTCCTTTCCTGTTTTTTTTTTCAATTTATGTAAAAGCGGTTAAAAATAAATATGCAAATGTAAGGAAATACAAAACGCTTTTGAAAAGATGATTAGTAGGGAAACACATATTTTGCATTTGCTTAGAATTTAAGTAGCCCAGCTTTGGATGGATGTGGGTTAAGACTGAACAATTTCAGGCACTCATTTATTTTACACTTTGTTTAACATAGATTGTCTTGTTAAATATGCAAGTTTTGTGTTTGAATTGTTCACCCATTGAAATGAGTAGATAAATTACTTTAGTAAGCTTTCTTCTATCCCCCCTATAGTGCTTTTCCCTTTTCTTTTCTTCCATTGGAAACTTTGGTGCACCTCTCTTCCAATCAGCATACCACACTCTTTTGCCCCACTGCACCCTCACTGATTTATTCTTTCATTATAGTATTGATTGTATCCCATATATATATTGTACACTACTCAGATGATGCACACTTGAACATTGTGAAATTGCATGTATGTTTTCAATGCACTTGATAGTTTTTGTTTGTTTTTTCCACTGTTGCTTATTGCCGTTTTGTTTTCACTAACAGCATGGCATAACGATGCTAAGAATACAATGGAATGTTCTCCCTTGACTGTCCCTGTCTCCATTTCAGGTGATGAAAAGCACTTGTCATTTTTTTTTTTGATATTTTTTACTATACATTTTTTGGGGTTTGTATTGAGTATTCCCTTATTTTGTACTGATGCTCTAAACATGTGATATGAAAACGTTTTTGTCAGTATGTTAAGAGAAATCACGGAGATCACATTTTTGTATATCATTGCAGAGTTCCTCTGTAAATAAATCTGATTTTTCAATTTTGCTAGGAAGATCTATTCCCAACACTCCCAAACTCCTATTTACTATTTGTACAGCAAAAACAAGAAGAAAAAAAAAATCTTTATTTCCACCAATGATTTAAATGCCCTTTACTAAATCTTAAAATGATGCATTATTAATTTCAATTTTTATTGTAGTTATATTTTCTACACCGTACAATTTTTTTTCCACAATATTGTTCATTTTCTTAAGTTTATTAACTAAATAGCATCCATATAGACTCATTGAAAAATAGTACTGTTAAGAGTAGAAAGTACGAAATTCTCAAATGATATTTTAACTACTTTTGGAGAAATATTTCACTCAGTTTAGTTTCACTCAATTTTTACAAACAGGCAAATGTTTTCTCACAGAACATGCCTATGGAGGATATTTCCAAAGTTAGGATTGTTCTCTCATTGCAGATTCATTCATGGATCAGTTTCATGTTTTTCATGCATTTGTCAGCATGAAATATCTGATATGCAACTGGCAAAAAATTGATTTGGTGCCAACTATGTGGTAGGGCTGAAATTGTCGTTCTCTATAGAAGCTAGCAGAATTATAGTACATAGCAGATTTTCTTGTTCATAGCAGATATAGTCTATTTCATGCTGACACGCACATGGAGCATGAAATTCAGTCCATGGATTCTGTTGTGTAATGGCAGCGTGATGTTTGCAAATATTTATTTCAACATAAATTATGGGATTAAATTCTATTGCTGAAATCCTAGCAAAATCTTGTCGTTCACATGAAATTTCTCAAATCACTCATCTATTGTAGTGGTCCCCAAACTTTTCAACACTTGGGCCACATTAAAGTTTTCAAACATTTAGTGAGCTGAAACAACTTTTAAAAAGTAATGCTTAAAATTGACTTTCCAAAAAGTAACAGATTAAAGTGCAAAAAGTAACAAATTGAGTATTAGTAGTTATTATAAAAAAGGCAAAAAGTAGCAAATTGAGTATTAGTAGTTATTAAAATGCAAAAAGTAACAAATTGAACAAAAAATTAATTTAATTTTTAGACTTACAAATAAGGTAAACATTCCAAATAAATTATTTTTGAACAATACTAATGAGGGGCATAAAACTGCTGTTCTTTAGCTTGAACATTTAGCCAGGTCTCAAAACCTGCAATCTCAATCATTAAAGTAATTCGCAAGTGTTCATCAGTAAATGCCTCATGCAAATTTTTTAGTTTGTAGAAATTTTTTTTTTGGAAGAAATTTATAAAAATACATTAGCAATCAGCTCTTACACGTCACAAAGGCAAATCATTTGAATACTGTGAGTGAGGGTGGGTGAGAAAGTAAAAATGAGGAAGTCAAGGTAAATATATTGTAGTTGCAGCACCATAGTAATACTGCGATCCCTGATAAAAACAGTGTATTTCATGTAGAAAGAGTAAGTACATTTAAAGCGTAGTGCAGCATAGTACACCCAACTCTTTTTTTACACGGCAGATGCGTTCCTCAGAAATTCATGTAAAAAAAATGATAAATTTCCTATATTAAAATTGAGGATACGTTCCATATTATCAGAAAACCATGTAAGATGAAATAAAGAACTATATTTAGTTTAAAAACTGTGTAAAAAAATGCTGAAAACAGAAATGTTCAGATACACAATTGATAACACTATGTATGGCTGATAACACGAACAATTGATTAAATATTGTGAGCTAATAAAATTAAACAATTTAATGATGCAATATGTTATGTAAATGTCATACGAAATGGGTAGGTAAGAGTTATCAAATAAGGGGATTCCCAGTAGTTACTGGGGAGTCCCCTTATTCAATAACATTATAGCAGTGTGCAGTGCTGCCTAATTTTTGAAGTGTAGTAAAAACGTGAAATTTTTTATATATTGGTACCAAAGACTGCAATTTATACTAGACCACTTATGATTACGTACATAAGTAAGACAGTGATTTTGAAATCATGTTAGATCAAATAAATTTTTCAAAAAAGGAAGACTTTTTTGAACCATGTAACTTCAAATTCGTGTAAAAAAAAGGCCTGTAAAAAAAGAGTTAGGTGTACATTTGAAATGGGATGCTCTTAAATTACGATAAATGTTTTATTAATTTGATACCCCAACCTTGCATCAGGCCACAGGGGATCCTTGATCTATTGGATTTAAAAATAAAAGTACTGTGTATTAGCTACAAAATGATCTTTACAATGGTACAATGCTTTAGAACACCTTTCATTTTTTTGATATTTGTTACACTTTATTATTTTTCAACAATGGTAGAAATATATTGCAAGATTTTTTATTACGGTGTGCAAATAATCTCATATTATACGAGTGTGTGGTATATGTATTGAATACAAAGAAATGAATATTTTAAAGTTATAAATGTCATTCAAGTGGAATGAGTTTGTTGTGGATGAACTTTTTTGAAACAGATTGTTCTACAATAAATTAAAGTGTTCTAAAATGTTCAGGATTTTGTACCATCATAAATCAGGAATACCAGTTTTTTTTTATTTTATGATGAACCATAATGATGAATGGGATTCAAATAGAATGCATATTTTTATAATGCACACAGGTCATTGTTTTTTATATATCCTACTAAATAAAGAAACCACATTATTTTGTCGTAGTGTATTGTATGATTTTAATCTATATTTGATCTTTGGTTTTAATCTATATTTTGATATTTTTACTAACATGTATCACTTGAGCTCGCATAAGGTTAAATGAATAAAATATTTCTTTGCAGATGTAATGGATGTCTAGACATATTTTGTGATCTCCAATGTACACACAAATAGGGTTCCTATTATGGTTCCTAAAACTTTATGTCCATTCTATTACTTTATAATATGTACTACAATAGCATTTTGCATTCTGGTTTCACACTTTTTATGTGCTTGCTTAACTACAATTCTATGTAATTTACTACACAACTTAATTAGAATTCCATGATTTAAATGGTTGAGCACTTTCTTATTAGTACTTATTTACATTATTATAGAATTCCACTAATCTGCTCTCCACAAGACCCCCCCCCCCCTTCCCCCCCAAATGTTAATAAAAAATTCTGTAAAACATTTGAAGAAATTCCCAAATTTATTGATTGATATCATAATCCCTAATAAATTTATTGATAAACGTATAATTTGCTTATTTTAAATAAAAATTCTGAGTAATCCTTCTCCCCTTTATATATTCAGTGATTTTCCACTGCTTTTGAAGGGGTGGATTGGCCTTTTTTTTTTTTTTTTTTAAGCAGAAAATTCCTGTTAAGCACCCCTCCCTCACTTTTCATGATGCTCAGTTGCATTTGAGAGGGCAGGTTGATGGAATTCTACAATACCAAGTTGTAGGACAGAAATCGCCATGATTCATTTAATAGACCACACTTTTTTTTCATTGAGTAAAGTCAGTTCTTTTCATTTGACAACTGGTAAAATAATTATTGAAATTCTGTCAGTTATAGTGATTGGTTAAATCTCTGCTGTTCGGCAAACAAATAGTAATTAAAGTAAAAAATATGCATCATTCAACCATTGCTCTGATTTTAAAAATAAGTGCCATGTACAATTACAATATAACTTATATATTGCTAAGAAATTTCAGAACTTTATGTTTAATCCTTTAGAAATGATTGGCAACCTTTGCCATCTTATTACATGGGAAATTATATTTGAAAATAAGAGAAAGCGTTGGGATGAAAATATTATAATGTTTAATCTAGTGAGGTGTGTCTTGATTTTATACTTAAAGCAATGTTAAAGGGTTGTGATAATGTTAATAGACTGCTTACAGAAAGGATTTTGGATTCTATACTCTTATTGTAATATCTGCAGCAACAATAAAAGTGAGATAGACTGAAATTAGTAGGTTTGGTTTGTATGTTAGTGTTTGAAAATCAGGTATTTTATCTGTGCTTAATTTGTGTTTCTACAAGTAATCTGTATGTGGACTTTTTCTACAAAAATTTTCTTTGTTTAAATGTGTTAAAATATCAATTTTTAAGTTTTAAATAGAAACTGCTAAAATTATTTTTAAATTTATTTCTATATGAAACAGCAGCATTATATCCGAGTATGACATGTTTAGTTTGAGGTACAGTAAAGGAAGCAAAAAGCCTTATTTACATACTTCATTCACAATCTTTAAACTTCATTTAAGTTGCAATTTGGCCTTGTGAGAAGTTATTGTAGTTTGTTATAGCTGGTGTGCACCCGTCTTAATAATTAAAGTTGTCATTATTAGGTGCAGGGTATCAACGATATGCTATTATTAATCTATTGTCAATCTGTACCATTAAGCTTTAGCTATACAGCTCACTGCATGAAAATGTAATACTTAGAAATTGTAATTTTACAAGTATGAGTTCATCATATATTTGGTTAATTACTTAATTAATGAGGAACACTAATCTATTATAATTTATTTGAAATTTTTATTGCATGTGTTAATAAGAACTGCTATGTTTGCCTCTTTCTGATCAGAAAAAACAATCAAAAGCTCAAACTGCTGTTTTTGTTATTTATCAGAAGAGCTCCAACAAATTGTTTATTTAAAAAGAGTATAAATAAAACTGAATTACTATTACAAAAATAAACGAAAATCTGAAATAGCAGAAGAATTTGTTTCAGCACTAATTTTTTGCATTTCTATACTTTTTAGTTATTATATGTCCATTATAGTTAATACAGTGACCGCCGGTTATAAGATTCAGTGGTTATAAGAAACAGCTGTGTATAAGACCCAAAACGACAGAAACAAATACAAACTTCGTTTTAACATTAAAATTGTGTCGCTTATAAGAAACACGATTCCGCTTATAAGAAACAGTTTTCTGCGGAAAATTTGTTGATTTCCTTGCGACGCGGGTGTAAAAAAAAAATCGATTTGTTTAAGGTTAACTGAAGGACGAATTGTTGTCTCTAGGTGTACGGGGAGGGGGTGGGCGTTTGCTATGTAACAAAGGATGACAGAGAATTTGGGGGGGGGGGGAAACAACCCCAAGCCAGTAAGAAACAAGTTTTAGTCTTTTGTCAGTTAATAAAACGTACTGATAAGGAAAGCCATCTTTGTTTATGCTCTCAAACAAGATTTGTATAGCTTTAGTTAGTCATTTTATGTTTTGCTAGTAGTAGCACATAGCCTTTTTACTATACCTAGACACCAACTTTATGGCCTAAGCTGTCACCATTTAGAAGTAAAGGGGGGGGGGGTATAACGGATATAAGTGGGCACCCTGCAGGGTTCCCACTAAGTCAGGAAAAGAGGGGGAGAATTTCTCTCCTTCCAGAAAATTTTGGGAGAGATTTTGTGTCATAAGGAGAGAAACTTAAAATTTCATTTTTTTTTTTACCATGCTAATTCAGAAAGTAATAAAAAAGAAAGCATTAACTATTAACTCATATTCTTCGACATTTAAATTTTTTAATTTTTAAAATTAACATTCTTTTAACATTCTTACTAACATTCTTTTTAAAAATTAATTAGGAGTCATTTAAGTATTAAGCAAGCACATTTTTGGTTATTTTATACCTCCCCCCCCCCACTTGTTAGCAAAAATACATAAATTCCTAACTTCCCCCATGCTTACGTTATGATTTTATTTGCTGATATAAAAGCATGGGTTGGTAAAATGACTCACATGCGAATTTACGATTTTTTTGTCGGTAAACTGCAAAAGTCGAGGGTCGACTGTATTTACTTTATATTTTGATTTTTAAAATCATTTTATTATCAATTTTCATGCAGCAGTAGCAATTAAAACTTTAACAATTTTTGATCGCCGAAGGCGAATATCGACGAAAACTATTTCACTAGGCAAATAGAATTAGGTAATAATTTTGACTTGCCGTTTGAAAATGGATTCCTTTTTTTGTATTTTTTACAAAACTTGCAGAACATAAGGGTTGCATCGTCCTTTTGTTGAATCTCAAGCCAGTCATGTGATTTTAGCCATTTTTTTTTAAAAGTGTCGACTTTCTCCTTTTTGTTTTCAAAATAACCCTTTATTTCATAAATAATACGTTTGTAAAATAATTTTTCTGTATAAAACGCGAAACAATTACAAACACTGTAGTCGATGCAAACAGATTGGAAAAGTGGGAAATATTTTTCAAATTATACGAGGTATGCCGATGATCACATACAAATGCAGATTTTCGTGATGCTACTGCAAAACAACCCTCCATTTTATTAATAATATGGTAGAAAAATAGTTTGGTTTTTATTCTTTGTATATTAAATGAAATAATTATAAAAAAATGCAGTCGATCCAAATATATTGTAAAAATGGCAAAAATATATTCATTGGTCATCTCTCCTCAGAAACTGTGGGAATCGCTGTATGCGAGCGCCGTTTTCACAATCGCGGAGAAACAGATTTTCAGATGTAATAAAGGAATGTCTCTGATAAAAGATTCGTAGCTTTGTTCAAATTTTGCGATATTTTTGGGGCATATATGGCCAATTTCACGACATTTTCAGGATTTTTGTAACCTGTAGACATACTGTGTACTGGGAAAAGAATTTTCGTCCGCGGAAAATCCGAAAAATGCGGGAAGTACTCGGAAAGAACATAATTCAAATCCGTGAAAGAATCCTATAAAAAAAAAAAGCAAAATTTTATTTGATCGAATTTGCGACTCACGCAAGCGGGGGAGACACTTATAGGTTTGTATAAAATATCTCGCTAATTAGAAACATGTAGTACTTTTAGTGTGCCTAAATCACGATTGACTGCGATTCACACGTAGCTACGGAATCACGTGGCATTCGGCCTGCAATTCGCAACAACGAGGCGATTGATCGCGATTTGCGGTCGCGAAGCAATCGGCCCGATCTACCGGCCGCGGGATTGAAAGGATTCTGGAGAAATTTCGGTCGCCAGAAATGGCGATCTGGCCACCGCGAATCTGCATCTCTAGTCATCGGGCATCGGATTTCTCGGTATCCAAGTTGAAGGAAAAAATAATTTTAGGCCGGAACTGGAGAGAGAGAAATTCTCACGCAGCCTAAATTTTTACGAGAGATTTTTTATGGATTTCGCAAGAATCTCACGGGTTCGCGCTGAAATGGGACCCCTGGCACCCTGTATCTCTGTGACTAACAGTTGAGGAAATAGACATTGGGCACCGATAGCACTGGACACCCTGTATATTAGAGGTTTCAAAATTTCTTTGTGACCTATTTAAAATTAGCTTTACTGTAGTACGCATATTAATTATTTGAAGTTCCATTATAAGCTATTTGGTAAATTTCAAATAGCTAACATGCTATTGCCATTTAAATAAAACATCAGTTTTATTGAAATCAAGAAGACGTGTTCTGCTTCTAGCAGTTAATTTTTTTAAATTTGGTTAACAGAATGTACAGTTTATCAAATGGTAAATGTCCAATTAACCAGGCATCAGTTAACCCTACAGTTAAAAAATATTCTTTACTTCATGAAAAAATTCTGATCGGCTGGTATTAGAAAAATTACACTGGTCAATAAAAATAGTTTTTCATAATACTCTTTACTAAAAGTTCAGTTAATCAGAATTATAAGTTCTCAAAATATCCATTAAAACATAATTTAAGCCTTAATAAAAAATATATATCTTAATGGAAATAAATTAAAAACATTCCTTTTGTTGTTTTGTTAATAATTAAATAAATTAAAATTGTTTAAAAAGCCTTTTAGCAAAAGGGGAAAAAAATCCAATTAAGCTAAAATTTTATCAAGGACCATTATATCATAGCTGCTTTTCTAGCAGAAGTTAAATTTTTCAACAAATTTCAATGTTTATTGGGGCTTTCTTGCTTTTAATTAAAAATTTATAAACTTGAGTTTTAAAATTTTTCAAGTTTTAAAAAGGCAATATAGGCCTATAGATTTATTTTACTACTAAAGTCAACTTCCCGGGTAAAGTGTTCATGAAGGCGCTCCTGGGATATATATATGCTCACAGCTTTTTATTATAAGACTACAACAAATTACCCAGCATTGCCTGAGTCCTAAATAAGTGTTTGTTACTTAACCCTTTCAGGGGCTGTGTCCTACTGACTAGGACACCTGTTGAAGAATAACACTCAATGGCAAATGCTATGGTATGGCTAGTATAGCGCCTCCAGACCATTAAAATTGGAGGATTAAAAAAAAAAAAAAAAAAAAAAAAAAAAAAGGAATTTCCAAGCATGCACAGAAATACCGGGAGAAAAGTTAAAGGATAAACCCCAGTCCACAAGAGATGGGTTTGTTGCTTTTATGTTTTCACTTCAAAAAATTAAATTATGTTTTAATTAAAGGAAATTTTTTTTGTTAGAATGCGAAGATATACACACAACTATTTGCCTGGGCGCGGTAGCCCATTGGTTAGCGCGCTGGAGTTGCACTAGGTAGGCCCGGGTTCGATTCCAGCCACTGCTAAAACTGCCGCCGTGTTCATGTGGAGTACGATCACGTTAAACATGTGGGTCCGAAAGTCCTTCCGAAAGGTTGGTGATAGGGGAAGGAGGGTACGGTTCCTGTGGATGCCTCCCCCACTGGGTTCCGGTTTAAATTGGGTGGCACTTTCCGACCATCCAAACAGTTACCTTACACCTTTCTGATAGGTCGGACGGTCTGGGTTTCAACAACAACAACACAACTATTTGCCAAACTATAGAATTGTGCTAATCTTAGCTTTATGGATGCATTGAAATACGTATCATAACTTAAAGCATGCAAATTTTTATGTATTTAAAAAAATATGTAGGAATTGTTCTATGGATTCATTCAAACAATGTCCCAAAGAACATGCTTTGATCTTTTCGATGGTGTCAGGATGGAAATTCTGATAATATTTTTGTTTGCTAGGGAACCTATTTGTGCGAAAATTGCACAAAATCATGCTAAAACATAAAATAAAAAAAATAATTTATATTAAAAAAATATTGCTGAGGTGCACTTTCTCGGGTCCTGAAGTACCTGTGTATCAAATTTCATGGCTGTACAACACTTAGATTTCCCACTACAGACCACGCACACAGACATCTTCTTTTATTATGTAAGATATTTAAAATACAGCTTTCTCCATTTGTATATACACCAAAGAACCAAAACATTGTGACCACCTACCTAATATCATGTTTCTCTACCTTTGGCACGCAAAACAGCTGCAACACGCCGTGGTATGGATGCTACAAGTTCTTGGTAGATGACTGGAGACAGATGGTATCAGATGTGCAAACAGCAGTCCCACAACTCCCGGATATTCCGGGGCGGTGGTGTTTGAACTCTGAGATGCCTTTCCATGACATCCCAAATGTGCTCTATGGGATTAAAGTCCGGTGAGTTAGGTGGCCAGGACATGAACTGAAATTCATCTGCATGCTCCTCGAACCACTGTAGCACAATTCCGGCCTTGTGACAGGGAGCATTGTCCTCCTGGAAGACTCCATTCGTGTTGGGAAAGACTAATGCCATGTAAGGGTGCAACTGGTCAGCAATAATGTTGAGATAGTTCGCAGCTTTCATGGTGTGTTCCACCATAACCAACGGTCCCAGAGATGCTCATGAAAGCGTCCCCTAAACCATAATACTGTTACCTCCGTCCTGGATATGACCCGTGGTACATGTGTCGAGGAACTGTGCAGGTGGAAGACTACGTATTCTGATGTGACCATCAACGTGATGAACCAGATATCGTGATTCATTCGACTAGGCAACTGTGTTCCATTGTTCCAGTTACGATGTTCCCGAGCCCACTGGAGGCATAAATGATGATGATGCTTGGTTAATATTAGAATGGCGTCTGCTGCTGAGTCCTATATCTATCAGAGTCTGATGAACTATGTGCTCCGAAACACTTCTACTGGGATCTGCATTGTAATTGGCTGTCAGTTGAGCCACTGGCTGTCGCCGATTTTATTTCACCAAGCAGAACAGCCTATGACATCTGGTTTCATTGATGATGTGTGGACGTCTAACGCCTTGCCGCCTACTAGTTTTGCCATCATTCATCCACTTTGCATAGGTCCTACCTACGACAGCTCACGAACACCCGATGAGTCATGCAGTTTCGGAAATACTCGTTCCGAGCCATAACGCTATCACGATCTGCCCTCGACCGAACTCACTTATATCAGCAGCCTTTCCCATCACACATACACAGAAGCCATAGAATTATTCCTCAGAATCACCAGCAGCCGTTAAATACCATTTCCGCCTGCTCACGTGCCCTCCGTGTCATTTAGGCAAGCCCAGACGCACATGGTGGGGATGGTCATAATGATTTGGCTCTTCAGTGTATATTCTTTTGTATAGATCAACGATTCTTAAGGGTGTGCCACTGTATATTAGTTGGCTATGAAATTGCATTGTTATGCCATGAGAAAAACAACAAAAATATTTCTTATAAAATGGGAAAATAAGAGGAAATATAAAATAGGTATTAAATAATTTTTTTAACATTATTTATTAATACACAATGAGCATTAATTGATTTATATACCCTTTGCTAGGATTTGGGAGCATTCGCGACATTTCTGAAACTACAATTCGCCTAATTACCTTAGTACAAGGGTCACATTGAAATTTTTGAGATATGGCTAAGTGGTACAAGTTAAACTTACCAACTCTTAGGAGAGTTCAAAGTGCTCCCCTCCAACATCAATGCACTTTTGTAGGCGAATTTTCCAAAGATTAAATGCTTCAAGCCATTCATTTCTTGGAATTGATGAAAAACGTGCATAGCCTCATCAATCTCATCTTCATAATGAAAACAATCCCCACATAAATTCTTTTTAGATAAAAAAAATAGTCAAAAGTCACACATAGCAAGATCAGGAGAAGAGGGTGTATGTTCTATCACTTTGATGTTTTTTTTGTTCAAGAAATTTGACTGTCATTCTTGCTGAAGGAGAAGGTGCATTGTCATGGTGAAGCATGAGTCACCTAATATTCACTTCCTGAAGAATTTCTGGAAGACACATAGTGGTGTTCCAGTTAGCTGTAACTGTCTTCTGTCCCTCTAGCTGTATGGCTTTGACCAGACCTGTATTTCTGAAGAACACAGCATATATTACTTTTTTCATTGCTCATTGCCTTTTCACAATTGTTGGTTTGGGGTCAGCTTTAAAGACCCATATTTTACTTTCTTGATGTGTTGGAACGTCAAAAAATGGTATATACGTTTCATTACCAGTTATGACTTTAGAAATAATGCAGTGTCCACCATCACTAAGTAATTTTAGGGTTTCTTTACTGATTCTGACATGCTACACCTTTTGGTGTTCTGTTAAATTATGGGGGACCCAACGGCAATCTAATTTTTTCATATGCAGTTCTTCATGAATAATTTTATGTATTGCTGCAGATCCAATGTTAAGTTCCTTCTGTATCATTTGGTAGGTACAGTGATTATTATCGATTAACATTTTTCGAATGGCCATCACATTTTCTGGGACAGCAGCTGACAAAGGTCTTCCTGTGTGTTCTTCATCCAAGAGAGAATTTCGACCTCTTCTAAACTCTGCAAACCATCTGAATACAGTGGCAGAGATGGAACATTATTTCAATATGCTACTTGTAGATGTTGAAGACATTCTTAATTTATCCCCACTTTAAAATCATAGAAAATCATAGCTTGATAATGCTCTCTTCAACTCCATTTTCTTTTCTTTCAAAATTTATTCTACAATAGCTATATTGTAATAGTCGCCACAAATTATCGTCTGTGGACATAAGAGTTCAAATTTAAATATCCGACCAATAATTTTTTTCTAGTGCTTACCGTCTGCCCCTATCTTAAAAACTTCAGTATGAGCCTAGTAGTAGCTGGTCCTAAACTGGATCCTACATTAGATTTTGCATAAGGATCCTATATTGGATCCAATATAGGCTTAGGTGGCATCATAACACCTAGCACAGTGCTGTCACTAACTATATACTGGTGTACCATACCATGCCGTAATAGTACACATGGTGAAGCAGTGTTCCACAAGGTAAAAAGTTTGAGAATTATTGGTATAAATGAATAAAAATAGCTAAAATAAGATGAAATAAATGTAGGGTGCTAAAGAAATAATCAGCTTCAAGAATTTGCTGGGTTTTTTTTCATAATTGTTCTCACAGAAGACTGAGGGACGTTGAGCTTTTGCACTATTTCACAAATTTTTGGCCTGCCTTCAAAATCCTTCATAACATTTAGTTTTGCTTAATCGTTCATATTTTTAAGCTTAGTTTTTTGCACTCAGAAAAGATATCTAAACCAAGTCACCAAATTTTAAAACATAGAATATTTAACATATCTATGCAAGACTTTGCACTTTATATGCATAGAATCATTTTTTCACAAAAAATAGCACGTCTTATAACATATATACTAATAGTGACGACACGTCACAATTTCAAATACTAATTACTAATAAATGACAAATCTCACAGATACAATAGTCATTGTATTTTAAAATCATCCTACAGACGTAAAAACAATAGTCAAAGTACTTTCGAACATCTTACATGCTCGTCCTCAGTGGCAATACAATTAGAAACAATGCCACCGTGCTTAAATACACTTCAATACTGTCAAGTAAAATTTTATTTGACAGTATTGAATTATGAAAGTGCTTTGGCTATTGTTTTTATGTCTGTAGGATGATTTTAAAATAAAATGACTATTGAATCTGTGAGATTTGTCATTTATTAGTAATTAGTATTTGTCTTATAACATTTGGAAATTTTCTAAGACAAGCTATTTTTGAAAATATGGCGTTACTGTCAGATCTGGCCATTGCCTAATTGATTCCTCACTTCTATGGTTTAAATTTCGTCTCAATGTATTGAAATGAGAATATGATATCTTAAATACGATTATAGGAAACAACTTTGTAAAATAACATAAACTTCTTCAAATCACAAATAATATCTCACTTAGCAAATCTGTAAAACATGGGTCGGTGGCATAAGCTTCAATAGCGTCATAGCAAATTCATCACTATCAAAATGTCACTGATATTAAATTGTCCCCTTCTTATGTATCATTTATATTTTTCATTTTATGCAGATGATGCAAATATTCATCATTTTCCCTTGGTAGTTGACTTTTGCAACAAAAATATTTTACATAAATCTTTTATTGTATAATAGCAATCTGTGTAAAGTTTGATATCATGTTATTTTTTGCTATAAAAGAGTTGGAATAGGTATCTTTAATTAACAACACCTTTTATAGATATCACCTAATGGGGTGCTTTTGCATATTTATAATTGATTGGAAGATTGTTTTTAGTATACATTACAAACTCAATAATATTTATTACTTTTATAGATTTAATATGCTTATTAAAGGTAAAAGGTATAATGTTTCCATGAATGACTCCAATAATATTTAGAAATTTTTTTTATTAAATGATTCATATGAATATTTGAAAATTGTTGAGATTTTGTGTACGTAACTCTTAATTCATGTTCTCTGTCCAGATGAGGAAGCTGTATCTGGGAACTCTCACTTGATGAATGATTCTTCTGCCAAACTTCACAAGGATGCCTCTGTGGCGGAGATTGTTCCTGCCAAACAGGAGGGAAGTCCTCGTAAAGAACAATCTGTTTTACAAACTAAGTTGACCAAACTCGCTATACAGATTGGTTATGTTGGTAAATGGTTCTCTTTAAAATTTCACATTCATCTACACTATTAATTTCCATTTGACCATAAGTGTTAGTTGTATGTCTTATGATTTCAAGTGATAATATTTTGTCCTGTTTTTTCGTTCAGTTCTAATTTATTACACAGCTTGGGAGCTTTTATTTAAATGCTAAGAAATACATGAAATATGGAATAGTAATGTGCAAGCTTGTGCAGTGTGCGTATTGCAGTCACTAGCTAGTTCAGTAAAGCTATTGCAAGTTAAGAGCTTTTAAAAAAGTGATAGAGTTGAAGTGATAGATCTCTGAAGAAGTGATAGATCTCCGAAGATCATGGAAAACTATTATTGCTTTCTTAACAGAAAGAAGCATGTACTTTGATCTTACTATTATTTCTTTGGTCTTATTATTTTAGCAGTAACTGCTAAAAATAGTAGCTTAAAAAATAAAGTGATGGCTAGAAAGGACCGCTAGCTGTGGATACTGCAGCTAGTAGTTTTAATTTGTTTGCTGCTGTGAGCAAAACATTCTTAAAGGAAAACTACTTTCCAACTTTTTCAGCCATAATTTATAACTGGCCACCTTCGTGAATATTAAAAAACGAAAAAATTTATGATACACACATGTTATATAATAAATATTTTATACGCTCTTCTGAAAATCAGAGTAAAAGAATGATCATGAAATAATAAATAATTTACATTAATCTGCACAGAGTTGCTGTATAGGAAATAGAAAAAAATTGTATAAAATACTGTTACGAACGTATCCTCTGGAACAAGTCCAATTTCCCACCTCTATCCTCTGGCTCGAACAAGTCCAAGTTTCTGGATAACTTACAGTTATTCACAAGCATAAAGTTAACAGGAACAATATACAATCAAACAGCACTTAAATACTCCCCTCATTTCATGGAATAAGTGATATTCTCAAAATACTGACGAAAATAATTTCACAAAACTGCAACTACTATTGGCAAAATCAGTGTCCAATGTAGCTCATGTCATTTCTATTCGTCAACTCCCCTCCAACGAAGGGATGAGTCTTTTTATAGTCTCTCTATAGAAACTTCTGGAAATCTCTCCATATCTCCTAGACTAATCTTTATTTCATAAAGTTTCTGGAACATTCCAGAAGTCGCCAAATTTGAGATAAATTCCCAAATCTAGCAACCCTTCTTCTAACGGGGAAATCTTGGAACCCTGGGCTCATGTCATGCTGGACTGTGTTTTCTTTGCTTGGTCTTTGAGACAGGTGAAAGAGGAGGTGCCAAAGGGAATATTGCGCATTTGCAACAATACAAAATTTTGGATTTTAATCACGGATGAAAGAGAATATAAATACATGAATAAAAAATCTTTTCTATCTATGGTACTTCTAAGGAGACACATTTGAGTATTGCTAGTTATATCCATGCTTACGAATTGTTGTAAACATCATTTAATAATCTTCTCTGTACATTTGTAGCAAGAAACTTTTCCAGTAACCTTTCAGAAAATCATCTGCCGCCATGGTTATGTATTAAAAGGGGAAAAAAATGATAAATTTCTGAGGTTCAATGATAAATTTCTGAGGTTCAATGATAAATTTCTGAGGTTCAATGATAAATTTCTGAGGTTCAATGATAAATTGCTGAGGTTCAATGATAAATTTCTGAGGTTCAATGATAAATTTCTGAGGTTCAATGATAAATTTCTGAGGTTCAATGATAAATTTCTGAGGTTCAATGATAAATTTCTGAGGTTCAATGATAAATTGCTGAGGTTCAATGATAAATTTCTGAGGTTCAATGATAAATTTCTGAGGTTCAATGATAAATTGCTGAGGTTCAATGATAAATTTCTGAGGTTCAATGATAAATTTCTGAGGTTCAATGATAAATTTCTGAGGTTCAATGATAAATTTCTGAGGTTCAATGATAAATTTCTGAGGTTCAATGATAAATTTCTGAGGTTCAATGATAAATTGCTGAGGAGGCAGAAAACAGGAAACGAAGGTCACGTACATCAACTAATGAACAATGTTATAAGTAGGGCAACCAACAAGTAGGGGCAAAAGGATGTTTTGCATACGAGCCGGGAGGCTTAGAGCCCCGGTCCACATAAACTGTTTATGAGAAAAGGTCAATATTCAATAACTTGTAAAGAAGGGGGGAATAGGGGCACATTCACTGCATAGGGGCCTGAAAATTTTGTCGGCAGAATTGATCGCGAACCTGTGTTGCCAACTTGATCTGAATAAAAAATTGTAATTCATGCAATTGACTAAATATACTGTAGCACACTGCGGGGTATGTTATACTATTTGGAAAAAAAAAATCAGTTATTATACAGTGAAGTATTTAAGTATGTAAGGAATTTGAAAAAAAAAAAGAACCACTGTTTCGGTATGGACACGAACTATGAACCACATATCTGCGAACTTTCCACTTTGCTGGTCAAGGCTTGATCACTTGAGCTATCCAGAGATCACACTCTTACTAGTATTTCAGGGGGATAACTCCTCCCCCCCCCCCCCCAATTGTGGTTAATGATACTACAAACACAAAAATTGCATCCCGGCTATTTTTTGCAACAATAATTGAAATGACAAGTTTTGTGATCAATGAGCTATAAATAAACCCTTTTATGTATGATTATGTCAAGTTTTGTCTTATGCTACCATGTTAAGAAAATATAAGATTTAGTATAAATTTTGACGTTTTTGCCCGAATTAAAAAAAAATTCTATCAAGTTATAGATTTTTTGTTAACAAAGCAGAATATAAAGTTTTGTGAAAATCCATTAATATTTGTAATAGCTAGCATATGCACAAGAAATGAACCACAGATGGACATCACATTAAAAATAGTCGAAGCGTGTTCAGGAAGGCTCTAAAACATATATAAGCATCAAAATCTCGAAATCAAAAGTTTCATGGAAACAATATTTCCTCTATACTATATTACTTTATATGAAAAAGTAAAAATAATAACTACTAAATAAGTTTTATATTGAGGTAAAAAAAATAAACTCTGCACTTAACCTTAATCCCAACGTTGCCACAAATGAGAAATGAAATCACAGCCATCATAATTTTCAACTCTCACTCCAGCTCTGTCCTGTTTTGACTGACTCAACGTAAACACTGTGTGAAAACAGCATTTTCGTAAATGACGAACATCAGGGAATCCAAGTCCTAATAATTATATATGGAAATATTGGTTTTAAAGCAAAAATTCTTAACGATTTCAAATTTTTGAAACTTTTTCGTCCAAATTGACACCAAAGAAAAAATAATTGAATAAAATTTTCGTAAAGAAAAAGATACTTGTAATTTATCGGACAGATGAGGGAATGCACCATTCATGAATTTTCCCTCTCGCCTGCTTTTTTATATTTTTTTCTGGAGGTGTTATAGGAGTTGTTTTTCTTTTTTCTTTTTCTCTTTTTATTCGACTAATGCAAAGTGAATTTTATAGACAAAGATGCAAGTCAAATAAGTAAAGAAAATAGTATGGTAACGAGGCTGAATATTGAACTCTATACAGGGTGTCCCAAAAAGATTGAAACACGCTTTAATTCTTTACCTGTTGGAGATAAGTGGGCAATGTAAATTGCAAAAATGTTGAAAGTAAGGTAGGAAATAAGACTACATTAATGAAATAGTCCTCCCATTAATTTTCAAAAAGTTACACTTTTTAAATTTTTATACGACCAGCTTAGACAAATTGGGTCAATCAAGAAAATTTTTATTTTTAATGCAACAAGATCATTAAAAAAACTCACATATCTGTATCTTTAAAATCAACTGAATCATGATAAAAGAAAAAATCTGATTTATACTACTTTTCCGTACCATGTGAAAGGCTGTTTCATCAGTGAAAATAGAGATCATAAATAAATTGATGATAGAAATTGTTTAGATCAAATATATGTTAATATGTGTCAAAATTTTTTATCACAAATGCATCTAAATAATGCATTACACATACAGAGATCAGATAAAGCAGTGGTACTCACTACGTGGTTGGGGCACATAAGTAAAATATACATATATTGATAGAAGACCACTAATATAAAAGGACAAATTTCATTACAAATACTAGAAATACAATTCACAAAACGCAATTCACAAAGCATTCTCAAAATGTTTTCCTTCAACTCCAATACATAACTGAGCTCTTCTAATGATGCTTCCGTAAATATTTTGGAGTTCTTCACCACTAATATTGTTGCAAGCATCAATTATCTTTTGTTTAAGGTCAATTGCATTTAGTGCGCGAGTATTATAAACTAGTGTTCGAAGACAGCCTTATAAGTAAAAATCGAGAGGGTTTAAATCAGGGGATCTAGGGGGTCCATTCTGTGGCTCCTTTCAAACCAATCCACTCTTTTATCAAAGTTTTCGTTGAGGCAGTTTGTCACAATTATAGTCTGGTGTGCAGGCACTCCATCTTGTTGATAATATATGTTTTTTAGAAGCGATAATGTTGTCATCTCCATAAAATCCATTACAGTACCATTTAAAATAAGCTTTATGTATTTTTCAGCTGCAAGAGTCCCTTCATAAAACACAGGACCAATGCACCATACAGACACAGAAAACTTTTCTGGTGATGTATTTCATGGACAAAAAATTGTTTCATATTATCCCAATAATGATCGTTGTGAGTATTGATTGCTCCATCTTCCGTAAACAAATATTCATCAGTCCACAAAATGTTCCTAACAAAGTTTAAATTGATATCTTGTTGGATTAACAACCAGTTGCAGAATGCTATGTGCCGGTCAAAAACAGTCCATGAATACAAAAGGGATGCCAATCGTATTTTTCAAGTGTTCTAACAATTGACATCCTAGGGAGCCCCAAAGTTTCGCTTGCTTTTCGAATGCTTGTTAGTGGGTTGAAAGAAAAATATGCGTTGATGTCACTTTCTTGGTCCTCTGTGTACAAACAATTTCTTCCAGGGCCAGATCTTGGATGAAATGAACCAATAGTCCTCATCATCCAATAAACAAATGTACATGAAATTTCAGGCAAGTTTGGATATCTCAGTCTAAAGCAGTTTCTGCAGTATTTTTATTACATAGAGCATAAATCATTGTTAATTCGAAAAGCTCTTTATTTGTTAGAAATACCATAATGCACAACCAGTTAGTGTTCTTAATTTGTCAATTCAGAAGTAAACATGCTGACAATTCACTGAATGATTTCTAATCTACTTTATTTTGGTATAATATTAAAGAATGTTTAGTTGTATTGAATAGAAATAACACTGGGAATAAATCGTCTGCATTTCATTCTTCAGTTTTTTAAAATTATTTTACTATAAACATTTGAAATGGCTAAATTAGAGTTAAAGGAAAGAAAAAATAGTCTGAGTTCTATTCTTCGTTTTGAAAAATTATGTTAAATTTCAAAATCAAATACATATTTGCATTTGTTTACTTATTTATTTTAATTGTTTCAAATAAAAAATGGCATGTCTCAATGGCATGTCTCAAGTACTTAAGAATCCGTGGTTGCATCGTGAGCTTATGCGGAATTCTCAAAAATGTCTCCTATGTATTATTATCCAGTTTTATCTTTTTTGTGATATGTCACAAATTTACATTTGTAATTCGATATATGGTCTCCATTCACAATTTTCAATTTTCAATTAATATAACTCTCTCAATTTTAAAGATACAGATATGCAGGTTTTTTTAAGGATCTTCTGCATTAAAAATAAAATTTTTTTGATTGACCCAATTTATCTGGGAGGGGGGGGGGGGGAATCATATAAAAATTAAAAACGTGTAACTTTTTAAAAATAAATGGGAGGACTATTTCATTAATGTAGTCTTATTTCCTACCTTACTTTCAACATTCTTGTAATTTACATTGCCTACTTATCTCCAACAGGTAAAGAATTAAAGCATGTTTCAATCTTTTTGAGACACCCTGTATTTAAACATTCGTACAACATTGGTTATTCATATCCATTGAAATAGTAAGATTTAATAAAATATGAACCAGATATGGAGAATAAAATCCCCCCCCCCCCACCCCCCAGCACCACCAATCCTCCGATAGAGTAATTTTGGATTTTTCTGTTCAGTTACACCACTCTTCTTGAACCATTTCTGCATCAAACTGCCAGTTTCTGACCACTTTTAGAAGTAGATAAACATTTCCAGGCACACATGAAAAATAGCCCTTGTATACACTTTTACAAGTTGCTTTTGGCTATTTTTCTTGCATAATAATGGAAGATGCATGTATCTGTATATGTAGTCTATAGTGGGAAATCTGTGCATCACACGACCATGAAATTTGGTACACAGGTACTGCGGAATCTGGGAAGGTGCACCTCAGCATTATTTTTTTTAGAATTTTAATTATTTTATTTTTCAAAACGTTCCAATAAGGGTTCAAAAGTAGCTCAAGTAGAGGAATGGTGTGCAATTTGGCAACTCTGTCTTTAACTGGAACCTCCAAATACAATATTTATATTATACATCTGATTAGGAATGTTTGTGGCCGACTCAATCAGTTTTGGAAAGGGATTTCATTTATGTATCAAGACAAATATCTCCATACCATGTTAAAGATAAATAAATAACAGATGGGTGGACCATTGACTGTAAACATTTGGCGTAGCGCCGAATGACCTTTGACTTTAAGAGTTGTCCTTTCATGCAGATGCACAAAATCTGACAGACTTATTCCTGGCCTCCAGTGTCTCTCTTTTAGGCTAGTGAGATATTTCTGTATTTTATCGTCTTTTTGCACATTGTTCTGCTTCAAGACGATAGGCAGTTGAAGAAAACCCATTTTCTCAATTCTGAAGTATAAAAAAGAGAAGAAAATAATGGATCTATCGGTTTATTGGTTCTTAAATCAGGAAAATACCAATATATCTGTGAAACCGATAATCGGATATCGGAACACCCCTAATTTTCACATAGATTGTGGTGAGAGAAGTTGTTTATTTATATTATATTATATTATTTTATTTTTTTATAGTTATTTTTATGGGTTTTTATTTTTTGTTGGTAAGGTAAAGTTTTCTTAAGTTCCAAAATAATGCATTTTAATAAATGAAGGACATTTTGTTTTAAAACAGATTGTAAAACTGACTTGCTAATTTTTAGGTTGTTAAGGATTTTAATTAACTATTTTTAATTTTTTTTAGGTTCAACGATAGCTATTTCCACTGTTATTATTCTAATGATTCGTTTTGCTATTACATTTTTTGTCGTGCATAAACGTACATGGAGTCCATTTCACATGAACTATTTAGTGAAATACATCATCATTGGCGTTACTGTGTTAGTTGTTGCTGTTCCAGAAGGTCTTCCATTAGCTGTTACACTTGCTCTAGCCTATTCTGTTAAGGTAAAAATGACCCTCTTTTATGACTTTCTTAGGTTGGGCATCGAATGTTGCAAAACTGTTTTGAACAAAATCATTTGACTGCAATGTATGGGTCATTTTTTTTAAACAGTCTTTTTCATCTTTCTTGTTACAATATATTTTTTTCTATTTTTCAACCTGTTTTCCTTATCATATTTTAACAGGGGTGGTTTGAACTAAAAAACAAACAGTAGCCATGATCATTTTGGGGAAATTACATAGAAAATGCTAATTTTTATTTTCAAGACAAGTAAATACAGCATGACAGGGGAATGACATGTAATATTGGCAACTGTTTTGTTAGTATGTATATATATATATATATATATATATATATATATATATATATATATATATATATATATATATATATATATATATATATATATATATATATATATCATTAGAAAAATAAAAAAATTGTTTTGCTTTAATTGCAATCTTATATTTAGAACTAAGTCCTTATTTGTTTTATCTTCTAAAAAGAAAATCTAGTTTAAATGTAATTCACTTGTTCTAATGTTATTCCCTTGTCTACCAAGTCATCAGGTCAATGACGACAGGGGAATGACAAATCATGGGATTTTACTTTCTGAGCATATGAGTTTTATTTGCATTTAAGCCTAACTTGGTATTGAGTTTGTTGCACTAACTAGGAACACATATATATTAAAGTTATATACTTTTTTATTCTGAGAATAATTAAAGACATGTTAATGACGAGGAATAAAAATACTTACCCAAAATTGCTCAGTTGTATAATATTTCCCTGCACAGAATGATAGTTAGAACATAGTCGAACTCTTGAAATGGTGAATATAGACTTTAGTAAAAAAGAATAATACTTTAATTATATTGTGTTGTCATCTATATACAGAATGAAGTGTTAAAATTTAAAGACAGGTGAATGGCAAAAAAGCTATGGGACAGTTGTAAAAAAATAATTTAAAATATTGCTTTAATGCATAGCGGGTTTTTTATTATTGTTTTTATTTTAAATTATTTAATTTAATATAAAACATCAAATTAAAAGAAAACTAGAAAATGATGGCTTGTAAATGAAGTTGTGATTTTATTATTTGGCTATTGGGACACACAGGGGAATGACATTTAATAAAAAAACTAAATTTTTAAATGTTAAAAATATAAATTGTTTATTTAGCTAATGGGTGACAAATATGAACTACAATATAGTAAAACTGATCAGTGTCTAAAATCAGTCCCAAGTCATGCACACTTTTATTAAAACAACTGGGACATGGATAACTCCTGTTTACAGAAAATGACCCATATGACATTTTATTGGAAACAGAGCATACTAACTAATTCTATTTACAGAATTTCGAACTATGCATTGAAATGTTCATTCATGCAGCACTGGCCTTATTCTGTGACAAGAAAAATGTATTATGCTTTAGTTTATGTGTAGTATTTTTATACTTTGTATTTTTGCATTTTGCTACGCCACGTATGGGAGATGAAGCTCAGAACTTAGTTCAATGTGGGAGATCCCTACCAAATATTGGAATCATAGCAATGTAAATTTAACTTAAAATCCGAGTTTCAAACAGAACATTTTTTATAAATAATTTGGCATCATGTCTGATGTTATAATAGCAAAAATTAAGCACACATCCACAACAGAAGGTTTTTATTTTACTTCGTATAAGACGTAGAAATTTTTTTTAAAAAAGGGGCAGAGCATAAATACAAGCATAAGTACGCTCTTCATCAGTGGCTACATGGAAATAAAATTTGAATCATTCACATATAGACCAGATATAGTGACAAAATTTGCATAAATACAATTTGCAAAAGAATCTACGTTTAGGCAAGGATAAACCGAAAACTATAAAACAATTTTTTTTAGACTTTCAAAAATTCCAACAACAAAAGAACAGCATAGTAAATTACAATTTAATTACAGAAATCGAAAAAAGGGGGGTGGGGGTGGCAACCAAGCATAATCCCAAAGATGAAGACGTCAAAGATAACTTTGCAGAGACTTGAATTGCATGGAGTCGAGAATGAGTCGCCAAGAGTAACTCAAATTCATAACAGGGTCAAAATTACAAACGGACTCGCGGTAGATATAAGTAAAAAGGGATTCAAAAAAGAGAATATCACGAGGGTTATTACAACACATCAAAAGGAAAGTCTTTTCAGAAAGTGTCTTTCTACGGCTCTTGCTCAATTTGTTGTTAAAGATAATTTTCTGCCTCTTTTTGAAAAGACTTTCTTTTTGATGCGTTGTAATAACCTTCATGATATTCTCCTTTTTAAATCCCTTTTTATTTATATCTACTGCGAGTTCGTTTGTAATTTTGACCCTGTTATGAATTTGAGTTACGCTTGGCGACTCATTCTCGACTCCATGCAATTCAATTCTCTGCAAAGTTGTCTTTGACGTCTTCATCTTTGGGATTATGCTTGGTTTCCCCCCTCCCTTTTTTTTTTTTTCGATTTCTGTAATTAAATTGTAATTTACTATGCTGTTCTTTTGTTGTTGGAATTTTTGAAACTCTAAAAAAAATTGTTTTATAGTTTTCGGTTTATCCTTGCCTAAACGTAGATTCTTTTGTAAATTGTATTTATGCAAATTTTGTCGCTATATCTGGTCTATATATGAATGATTCAAATTTTATTTCCATGTAGCCACTGATGAAGAGCGTACTTATGCTCGAAAGCACTCTGCCCCTTTTTAAAAAAATTTTTGTACGTCTTATAGGAAGTAAAATAAAAACCTTCTGTTGTGGATGTGTGCTTAATTTTTGCTATTAGAACATTTTTTGTTTAATTTTTCTTTTTCTTTTTAATATTTAGACCTTTAACCCTTTCAGGATGATTTACACACCCGCATGTCAGCTGCGAACTTGCATTCAAGGACGGACGGCACACACTCGTGACGGAGGAAACTTTACCGTAAACAGAGAATGGCACGTATGCGTGCCTTCACGTGGAACGTTTTAATTTGTCTACTAGATGGCGTTAAATGTCCGTGGAACTAACTTCAATGTATTTTGCAGATGCATGACTTTGGCATAAGGAGGATCCAATTAATTATTTCTCCATTTGGAGCGGTGAAACATGATTTTGTAATATAAACAGACAGAGCAATTCTCGTAGCATCAACAATTTTATAATTGAGTTTTGGGTTTTGTTTTTATTTCAGCTTTATGATTTCGTTGGTGAATCATAGGAATATAAGAGAGTATTTTTTTTGTTTGGATTTTAGAGGCAGTGAAATTATTCGTTTATTTCGGATAAAAGAATGGGAGCAACTAACGAGTATTTTGTATTCAGATTTGTATGAAAAAATATACATCAAATAGAAAATAAATATTTCTTTTATTCCTGAAAAAAGTAGATTTCTGTGTTGAATAGGTGATTTTTAGTGAATTTTTTTCGAGAGTTAGACCTAGCGCAAAAAATTTGCCGTCCTTTGGGAACAGTTCGGAAGCGAAGCGCTCTGTCTTTTGGACCGTGGCAGTTCCGGAATGCCGCTGTCCGGAAAGAGTTAATAGTGAAATGTAAGGCCTCTGTGGTCTATGCGTAAATCAGACAATCTAAATGTCTCAAGAAAACAGGAATTACAAGCATAATAAATAGAATGGATACACGTCAATTTTAATAAACTTTAAAATTAAAGACAATCAAAATAGGTTTAAAAAGTCATTTAATAAAACTCCTTCCTCGACATACATAAATTTACAAAGCCGAAGTGCTTTCGAGCATCACCATGCCCTTCATCAGTGGCAAAGAAGTCTTCATCACTGATGAAGGGCATGGTGATGCCCAAAAGCACTTTGGCTTTGTAAATTTATGTACATTGAGGAAGGAGTTTTATTAAATGACTTTTTAAACCTATTTTGGTTGTCTTTAATTAAAAAATTACAAGCATGTTTAAGTAAAACAATTTTTACTCAAAATAGTTTTGCTGTGTATGGTGTGTGGTAAGGTGTTCTGATCCTTTGTGTTATTGCTATTATTTCATAACATGCTATAAATTATCATATGTATATATTTCCCCCTTGGTTAACAATATTTGGTTTAGAAGGAATTTGAATATTTTCTTTTAATCCTTTTAATCCCACAAGTTTGTATGTGTGTTCTCTTATGCGACATTTACCCAATTTCAACCTAATTGAACATAATGATTATTGAAGCCAATAGAAGCATGTACTGCTGTTTTGGAAGTTGACATAATAGTTCTAAGAAGTGTATAGGTTTTGATATAAAAGCTTAAAAATGAATTGCAGAACAGTCTTTTAATTTTCAATACTTTGTCTCGCAAAATTTACCAATTTGAAATGAACAAAAGTTAACACATCTTGTTTTTCTATTAAGTCCTGTTTTTCTGAAAAACTCTGAATGTAAAAGACATTCTGTAGTTTCCCAAAAGGTCACTAGATGGCAGCACTCAACCAGACTTAAGAACATTTGTTTTGTTTATAAATGAGTTGTTCGAAATTGCTTTCGAAGCACGTAGCTAATGTGTTGTAAGCTATGGTTAGTCCTAGCTATGTTTTGTAAAATATATGTAATTTTTAGGTATTATTAAATGTTGTGAAGTCTTGAATGGTGAGTGAGTGTTTTCCTAACCTCTACACCAGAAAAAGCCTTGTATAAATTCATTTCAGTGGCTCTCTGTTTAGGCATATAAGACAGCCCCAACATTTCAATTTTACTCATCTTGGTCCAACAGTAGCAACTTAAGCTCCAGTCCATTAACTTTTTAGAAATGTAAAATTAAAGCCTGCTAATCCCGATATATCTTTCATTCCAGTTATTTTGTGTCCAATACTGTGCTGGTTGAAATTCAATTTTATGTCTCCATTTTAAATTTCCTTCATTACTTAACCCCTTCCAGTGTCATTTACTTAACCCCTTCCGGTACGAATTAAGTAAAATTATATTATTGATTTGGATAGAATTGTAATTCATTGTGGAATATCAAAAACGACAAAAATTAAAAAAGTCAAAGTAAAACTTAAATAAGGTATAGCTAATAGTCTCCAAGCTTGTGGTACTTTTCAAAACATTCTGGTAGGTGCAAAGGAATCTTGCATTGTTTACACTGCCTGGAAATATCACTTCTAATTTTATTCTTGTAGCACACACAGCACCTTTTAGTAGGTTTTCTTTTCTTCTGAGTTGCAGAAATGTATTCTGGGAAATGGCCCCATCTTTTGGCCTTCAACCTAGCTGGGGTGTCACTATACGAAGGACGTCCACAAGTTTTATAATCCAGTAGTGTAACTTTTTGTAGAATTTGCTCTGCTATGTCCAATTGAAATCTTCCAATTCCATTTTTGTTCGTTTTGTTGATTTTTTTTATATAAAACATATGAATTGTAGATTGCAATGTCAAACATATAAAAAATATTTTTTTATATCCTTTCATATATTTTCGCATAACCGGAAAACATGTAAACTGTTGATCATTTTTATCAACGCCTCCCATTCCATCATTGTATTTAATCACACAACTTGATTTCAAAACATTCTCCTCATCTCCATTTTTCCTCTTTCTCTTTTTTCCCATATCCAAGATGTCAGCATTACAATGTTTGCTGCTGAGTATATATACATCCCTTTTGTCACACCATTTCAAAGCTAGTAAACCTTGACTGGAGAGACTTCAAACTTTTCCTTTTCTCAGTTTAGATTTTGAAAGTTTCTTTGACATGTTTTTCCTGTTTTTTCGTATGGTTCCTACGGTGTTCGTATCATTTTTCTACAAATTTAGGAATAAATTTGGAGATGAATACTAATTATCCAAATATAGAGTGTATCCTTTCCCTAATATATGCTTTGATAGTTCCATCACCACACTTTCTGATGCGGGCATATCACCAATTTTGTTCTGACCTATATATGTTTTAAATTGGCTACAATATTCTGACTCTGAGTTTATAAAATTTTATTCCAAATCTTGCTCGCTTGGATGCAATAAACTGCACAAAATTTAATAGACCTTTATATTTCATCAATGATTCGTCTATAGATATCCTACTTTTTGGTGTTGAAAACCCAGACCGTCCGACTCATCCAGTGGACTTGAGCAACTATTTGGACGGACGGCTACTTTTTGGTGTGTAAAGATTAGTAAATTTATCATTTAAATAATTTACTATATTTCGAATCTTTTTCAATTTATCGTTATCGTCCGCCTTTTCGTTTATCTGCAAAATGCAGTAAGTGTTATATAGCTAAGAACCTTCTGAGAGGCATAGTCTGTGAAAATATTGGCATATGTACTATTGGCCTTTTCGACCAGTACATTTTTAAATCTGATTTTTTTTATTTGTGACATAATAATGCATAGCGCGAAATATCCTTTTATTTTGTCGACAGTTACAGAAAACCATACTACATCTATTTTCTTGCTGGGACAATGTTCTTTCTTCATTTCTTGTTCTGTATACCTATTAGTTTCTGTTGATAACATTTCCCAAAAGTTCATATTCAGCACTTCTTCAAAAACCTCTAATGACTTAGGATTAGCACCTAGTTTGCGCAAAATCAGAGCATTTACATCAGAGCATTTACACCAGGTATTTCCGTCCGGCCGTCTAAACTGCTACTCATGTCCTAGGACGAGAAAGTCTGTTCTGGGTTTTTGACCAGGTGTTTTCATAAATTTCTTTATTTTAGGCACATTATCTATTTCCTTCCAAATCCTTTCTTCTGGTGATGGGTCTGCCCTTCCAGAAGGTTCACTGTCATCACTTATTAGTCGCCTAGCACGTTTTCATCTTCTTGGTAATATTTCACTATCATCACTTTCAGTATCAAGTAAATAGATACTTATTTCTTCTGATTCTTCATAATCGCTGCAATCCCCTTGATCTTCAAAGTCTGCACTACTCTTATCCATTATGGTGCTTCTTTCACAACATGTTTTTCTTTTATTAAAAATATATATTGACTGATGTTCATACTTAATGTTTACAGGAATGAAATCTGACTGACTAACGAAATTTGGCTGTGACTTGTACCTAGTAGTTCTAACGGTAAACAATATGTGATAATGATCTGTGATATTTACACAAGTATTAAAAGGGTATACAATATTGCCAGATTCAATACACTAGAAATTTTAAACTAAATTAATTATTATCATATGCAACAGTAACTTTGATCACATGATGAGTGTAGCTTGTCATTGTACGGTATGGCATGAAAAACTCATGACGACTGCAGCTCGTCATTGTACAGTATGGCATGAAAAATTAATGATGAGTGTAGCTCTTCATTTTACCGCAAGGGGTTAAATCTCTAGTATTTTCCACTTGTAATAATGTTTTTCAATCATAAATTATAAATTTTTAATACTGAATGATATTTTTTAGCATGCTACTAGGTTTTTAATTATATAATATAAATCTTGCTTAAAAGATTTAAGCAGAAATGGTTCATGACTTTTAACTGTAATTTTTTAAATAGCATGTGTACATAATTATTTTATATCATTGACTGTTGTAGGAAAAATCTTCTGCTTTTTTATATAACCTAGATTTTTCTGGATTTTCATTAAATGGATTCGTCAGTTACGAGTTTATTAAATTATATTCTTTTTTTAAAGCACAATCCCTGTAGGTTACTGTTATTTATTCTTATATCTGCTTTCTGTGTGTGTTATTGATCCAAACAGGCTGATTTTGAATCTTTTGTTTCCAGAAAATGATGAAAGATAACAATTTAGTGAGGCATTTGGATGCATGCGAAACGATGGGGAATGCCACTGCCATTTGTTCTGACAAAACAGGAACTCTCACCACAAATCGCATGACTGTTGTCCAAAGTTTTATTTGTAGTAAGTCACATATCTTTATTTCCCACAAACAACCCAATTTCGCATTTTCACATGGCATTTTTTTTCTATTGATATCAGCTTGAAATGCATTGACTTTTACCTATGGCACAGTGGCTACTTATCTGAGTCAAGACTTTGGGTAGAATGTTTGCGGTGTTGCCTTTACTGTGGGGCTACGCAGTTTTCTGACTTGATCAGCCAGTGCTGTTAATGCGCATGTTTGTGGCAATGGATTTAATATTCTGCAATCGCCACGACTTCAGTTTCAAAGCTTCAAGTATCAGAGTTCTAAGACCTGAAGTGTGTCTTTTGAACTATTTGTTCATTAGAAGTGCATCTAGTTGCTGGTCAGCTGTGGCATTTTAAACCACGCATGCAATCTTGTAATGTTCATCTATTTCTAATTGAGTTAAAGTTATTCGTTATTAAATGGCTAAGTTTATACTTGATGTCTTTTCTTGTAAGTTATATTACTAGTTATTGACACTATGCAGATACACGCAATAACATAGGGGGCTATTCGCCACTCCCAGAAAGTGACAACCCCCATATGCTCACAAAACCCCTAAATCGGTGTTCCCAAAATTAGTTACACTTCTATTGCAGATACCAGCATCCATTGAGCCATTTCATGCTTCTGTCTGTGTTGAAGCATGTTAAACCAGTGTACCTATTTCAATATTTTCTATGGGATTTTAATCCTAACATTAGGAACATTATCACCTTTAGGTGGGTTCTGAGAGTATGAACTTGTATAAGCTGAGCCCAGTTTGAAATGGGATGCCAGGTGCTTGAAATGACTGACTTTTATTGGTTTGTAAAGAGGTTTACAACATTGTGGCACATATCAAATTGTTTCACTGCCTTTGCTAAGTTATTGACTATTCTGTACTGAAGAATGCTATAAAGTGCAGTGGATGCTGCCAATGGGCATACACTCAGGGTGTGTGAGTTCACATCTCCTCTTAATCAGTTTGACGGCCAAATATTTTTATTTTAATGTATTTCCTTAAATGCAGAATTATTTTTCTTAGAATATGTTCTTAGAAGTATGGACATATCTTGGCCTTGCTTAACTCACTCTCGTTAATAAAAGCAATGAAAGTTTTATGCTATATTATAAAATACATGGAAATTTATAATGTCTCCCATATGAAATTTATCTTTCTTGAAATTTTAACTTTATAGCCCTTTTTTCTTTTAGAGAATGGTAGTCATGATTGGTAGTTATCTCTATTACAATCATTTTTATAAGAATTTGTTGTTGTTGTTTTAGGATGTTTTTTGGAAAGTGTAAATGGAGATTTTCCTTTTGTGTATTTCTTCTTTTTCCGAGACCACTCCATTTTCTCATCTGTTATAATGAAGTGAAAATGTTTACGATTTGTGAAATATATTGTATTACCTGTTGTGGTGATTTATCATTTATATGCCATTGCCATGTGTTTTTCTGGAAAATGACATTAATTTTTTCTAGTATTTGCTTTTTTGTTACCAATGATTACATTAGCCAATGATTAAATTTGGTTTATTGCGGCATGTGCAATTAATCACCGGCACTTTTATTTCTTGTTAATATTTATGAATTTCATCTATATGATACGTTTCCTAGCAGACGTTTACTGAATAAAGAAGACTGCTATTCATTTTCTGGAGACTGTCGCTGTTTCTAAATCTGGCATGATATGCTCTAGCCTGAAGGAAAAAGCTCATTTGATTTCAGAAAACAGTTCACATAATTATATGTTTGTTGAATGCTACTTACTAAAATGAATTTTTCATTCACATTGAATTGTTTCATCCATATATATATCCTTGATACTGTGGTGCAAAGTTGGGACAACACAAATCTTAGGATTCTATTAAAACTTGTGATTTTACTGAAATTTAAGCCTAGATGATATTTATTAAGATACACAAAGAGCACAACTGAATTTTAAGGAATAAATAATAAAGGATATATCAAAAGTGAATCTATGCGAAGTGCTAAGCAGACTGTAGATTCTTCAGATACAGTGCTACTTTTTCTTTCCTTTTGAATTCAGTTTACTGTATGAAAGCAATTAATAATATTTGAATGCTAGAAGTCTTATATTAAGTTTGAAAATAAAAGTCTGTGCACCAACATTGTATAACTTTTCTTGAAACCAGCTGTACCCACACAGCACATCAACACTTTTTTTTTTTTTTTTTTTTTTTAAGTGCTCAGTATCTGTTAGTAACTTACTACTCAATCTCTGGAGTGTGAGTTTTTTAAGTATTAATATTCTATAGTGTTGAGTTCTGTTTGTCTCACAATCGTTAACAGAATAAAGCTCTTGCACTTCTAATATCGTCAGACACATGTGGATTCATTATTATTATACAACCCTTTAATCAAGTGCAAACAAATATACTTATTTAAATTAAATTAAATTAATTAGCTTGATCAAATAATATATCATTTCATTGTTAAGCAAAATCTATAATTTTATTGTTGAGCAAAAATCTGAAGAAAATAATAGATGTTTGAGATATAATGGAGGAAAGGGATTCTAATTCTATGGATACTTTTAATGAAATTTTTAAACCATGGAGTAAGAGTTTCCTTTTGCATTCATATTTTAAACAATGTAATTAAAGCTAAATCCATCACCATTGACAATTAGGCTCTTTTTTGTGCAATGTACCTAAGTATTATATATATATATATATATATATATCCGACCATTGCATTGTATTGGTACCGTGAGCGTTGCCCGGGCTGTAAAAGCTGCTTTTAACGGGAAGGAGAATCGCCATCCTCCCCTGCCATTATATGCAACGCATTTGGTTCTCCCTTTTGAAAGCTTTAATGTTTCTTCCTTTTCACTCGGATATTTTCTACTCTGGAGATGTGAGCAGCTTTGCGCCTGTTCCTGAGGGGTATATTGATTTTTGTCGTCGATTAGAGTAAGTGATGAATTCGAACTTGAATCTCACTTGATGTTCTTAATGTTATATATATATATAAATGTGTGTAATTCCCCCCCCCCCCTTGTTGACTTTCAAAAGCAATTTTTTGAACAAATCAAATTATGGATTGTTCAGATCAAGTTTTATACCCCATTAAGTTTGTATTAACAAGATTTTACTGTATTAAGATTTTGTTATTTAATATATCTCTGATTTCGCAAGTTTTTATACATTATATGTGCATTTCCTTTATTCAAAGTGAAATTGTATTTTGTAGGTACTCTTTTCAAAGTGACCCCCAAAATTGAAAATTTACCTTCTCCTGTTGCTGACTTGCTAGTAACCGGAATATCTATAAATAGTGCTTATACTTCACGTGTGATGGTGGGTATAATTTGTTATTCTGTGGTGTTTCCTTTTATTGAAGTATTTTGATTTGATGTGTTTATTTACACTTTTCAAATTTTGAAACAAATAAACGAAAAAAGAATGAAACAATTTAGATATTTAGCCAATCGTCTTGTGAATATTATTATTATTTCAGGCATGTCCAAACGATACCCCAACTTTTTAAATTTTTAATAACTTTAATAATGCATTATTATGGGATACATCTGTTTAATAAGAGTATTTTAATTTTATATTTTCAATTAAATGAGCTAAAATGATGATATTATGACATATTTAAAAAAATGGCCCATGTCTATGAAATAATGTCAGAGTGTTACATATGACATGTCGTTAAATAAGTACAAAACGTAACTTTGTGCTGTAATAATAAATAAAGTGAACACAATGAAAATTGCTGTAAAAATAAATTAGAGTAGCTATCTGGATGGCTGGAATGTGTCGTTGTCTGTAGTTTACTAGAATTAGTGACTGGAAATAGCTTGTTTTATCCAAAAACCTAGAAGAGTCGAGAAAGTTTAAAACTGGGTTGGGACAGACACTCGAAATCAAAGTCAGATAGACATGTGATTAGCTTTCTGTGGAGAATATTTGAAATTTGTTATATTTACTAGCAGGGGTACCTAGTGTTGTTGCTATTATTTAAATAATATGCATATTTTCAAACCATTTTATATCATATTTTCATTTTAAAAAATTTCTTGGCAATAAAAGGGAAAATTATGTATGGAAAGTGGTTGTTTTAATAAAAAATAAAATTCATCCACAAATAATAGTAGTAATATTTTTTACAGTACTTTTTTGTGCAATTTTAATTAAGCTTATAGGTTAAATAAAAAAGATGCATGTTAATGCATTTTGTGTTAGAGATTTTAAATTTATTTATATATAATTTCCTATGAATGAGAGTAATAATCTTCTTAATCTACAGTAGAAGTGTCCTGGAAAACTAAAAACAATCCCATCTCAAATTTAAACTGAAGAGAGATATTTTCTGAAAGCATACCTATTTGAAAAAATGAATAAAACAAGCCTATATGCCATTACAAAAAATTATAAAAGTTTCTTTTGGGGAAAGTTTAAAATTAACCAGAAGATTGAGAAAGCTCAGTTTTTTTTTTTCAGTGTATAGATATGTATAGTACACAGCATGTAAAGGATGTTGTTCTGTTAATTAGAGCACAAAATATGTAAGGTTTTAAGTGTGTATGTTAGAGATGAGTTTGAGATCCATTTTGAGAGCCTGAGCTTGTCCAATACCAAACTGTTCAAAATCTAAAATAAAACTTGAACCCACTCGAACCCAAACTATGCATTTGAATGTCCCACATAATTGCTGCACATTTTCAAAATTTCAGTTTTTGTAAATGGAAAGTTACATTGAAATACAAAAACAAATTGCATAAAGTATTGTTTAAATGCAGAAACATTAGAATAGCATAATTTAAAAATGAAATAGAACTCCCATTTTATAACTTAACTGTTTAACCCATGTATAGGCATGCAGTCCCTTTCAACTACCCACCAAACCTCTTCTTATTATTTTTTGACATCCAGTCTAACAGATTTAGCAGATAACCAATTTGGAACAGTGTTACACTTGACTGCACAGCACCTCCTGTCATGGAACAATAGAACCCATATTCCATGTGTTTGATCTTTCTTAAAATAGATTTCAGAAACTTGTAGGAAAACTTTCAGTTATGTGGGAATTTCTTCAATTTCTTTAGGTTATATATATATACAGTACAACCTCGAAAATCCGGACTTTGCCGATTCCGGATTATCGATTTTTCCGGATTATGGAATTTGAATAAAATTCCGATTTAATATTAACTAAATACGCTATAAAGCACTATTTTTAGTAAAAATAATGGCTAAAGTTAAGTTAATCAATTAAAACATATTTAATTTAAAAAATAGGGCAAAAGAAATTTCTAAGAAAAAAAATACACATTAATAATTTAGAATGTGTGAACGAAACGAAATGATAAAATCACATTTTATCATTTCGTTTAAATATTTGAATTAACATTTGTTAATTCATTAATTTTGGTTTATGGGAAATCAGTTTTCCTTATCCTGTAGATGGACATTATTTCTGCTCGGTTTTATAAAGCTTCTTTGTTCAAGATCTTTAATAGCATGATCGATTGTTTGCATAAGATTATCAATGGGTATTTTTTCTTCTCCGCATTTATCATCGCTACTTTGAACATTTTTTATTTAATATCATATCGCGAATTACGCCATCACTCAATTTATTTACGATTGGCGCATCATCATCACAGTGCAGAACTTTCGTTATATCGGCTTTGTCGAGATTTAATGAAGCGCCGGAAGATTTAATGAAGTGCCGAGATTTAATAAAGATCGAGGATTAGCACTTTTGATGATATCTTTAAAGGTGTAAATGTGTTTAAACCGTTTTCGCTATTAACGAACGAAAAATAAGAACTTGAAAGTTTTATTTATTTTTCAGCATCTATATAATGTTATGTTTAACCCTTTCGGGACGGCGGCATTCCGAAACTACCGTGGCCCAAAAGGACGAAGCGCTTCGTTTCCGAAATGTGCGTAAAAGACTGCTATTTTTTTGCGCTAAGCCTAACTCTGGAAAAAAATTCACTAAAAATCACCCATTCAACACAGCATTCTACTTTTTTCAGGAAGAAAGGAAATACTTATTTTCTATTTGATGTATATTTTTTATACAAATTTTCTTTTATCAAAATATTAAAAATTTTAGTGTATATATGTTTTAGGTACAGATGGATAATTCTTTGGCATATCCTTCCGATTTTTTAAAACTGTACCACATACATGCATATTCTTAGACAACAAATACTTTGCAAGTACAGGAGAGGTAAAAAATTTATCCAAATACAAAGTAAATCCTTTTCCTGAAAGTTCACTTAGAAGTGTTTTCACAACACGTTCTCCATACCCACCCATCAGAGCTTGATAATCCCGTGTCCTTTCCAGTATACACAAGGAAATTCCATTTATGGTCTCATTCCGATTCTGACGATTTATATATTTTTATTCTATATCTGGACCTTTTCAATGGGATATAATAACGAAATCCCAGCCTTCCTTTCCATGAGAACATAAATAACCTAATCATTTCATTGCCGCACATTCCTTTACCCCCCCCCCTCCCCTACCCACTCAAAAAAAAAACTCTCTTATATTCCTCTAATTCAACAACCAAATCAATAAAAGACAAAATCAGAACGAGACCCGGAACTCAATTATAAAATTGTTGATGCTACGAGAAGTGCTCTGTTTACTGTACAGAACCATGTGTTTCACCGCTCCAAATGGAGAAATAATTCATTGGATTCTCCTTGTGCCAAGGTCAAACATATACAAAATACATTTAAGTTGCTTCCACGGGCATTTAGCGCCATCTAGGAGACCAATACATTCAAACTAAAACGTTCCACGTAGAAACACCAATACGTGCCAGTCGTCCTTTAGGGTAAAATTTCCTCCGGCCCGCGGGCGTGCCGTTCGTCCTTGAATGCAACTTCGCAGCTGGCGCGTGGGCGTGCCACTCGTCGCGAAAGGGTTATATAGGCTGATAACTCTGAAAAAAGTAAAAACTTTAATAGTAATAGTCAAATACGTAAAAAATACGTAATAGTCAAATACGTAGATAAAATAAATATCTTTTCCAAAACAGAAAAATATTTCTCCTCTCAATGATTTTTCTAAATTACTATGAGTCATTACTAGGCTGCAGCACCGCGACGTAGTGGGGCAGGGAAAGTGAAGAAAGGAATTTGCTTAGCTCCTAATCTTAAACGCAGTCGACCCCTTTGAGAGGTCTGTGTGTTAATGACCTTGTTACTCGGTTCTGTGCGATACGATATTATTTCGTTATTTATTTGCTATTTATAGTATGTAAATATGGCTTTCTAAACAAAAAAGGTAAAATAAACAGTTGATTTCAAGCTGACACGTTCGACGAGAACGAAAAAATCGTCAGATATCGGGAGGGGGAGGAGATTCTGAAGATAAAACAGAATATATTGAAGAATGGAATTCGTACTACGAAGTGAACAAAATAAATTTCCGTGAGCGTTAATATGAATTATCAGGATTTTTAGATTTAATTGAACAATCTGTAATAAAATGTTACGATGACGTTTTAAAGTGTTTAATATTAAAAATTACATTGTTTCAGAAAATGTCTTTTTCAATAATGAGAAAAGGAAATTTTGATAATAAAAATTCCATATTTAAATAACGATGTATATTTTACGCGAAATAATTTATCGGGAGTTGTGACTTGAATAAGGGGGAGGAGGGATTAACGATAACAATTAATTCACGCTCCAACCACGAGCCGACCTACGTCCGTCCATTTAATTTTTCGTTTTATTTCCGGGTTCAGAAAGTCGACCGGAAAAAATACTTTATTTGCTTAGAAAATATAATTCTATATAAATAATTTTACCCTGTTGTTTTAAATCCGCGACTTCGTCAGTCCGGGGGGGAAAAAAAAAAAAAAAAAAAAAAAAAAACCACCCGAAAATTTGGAAAACGTCAGGATTTTGGATGTCCGGATTTTCGAGGTTGTACTGTATATATATATACACACATATATATATATAATAAAACTATTATATGACATTCCAATGATAGATTGGAGATAAGTTGTAACTCATAAAACCATAACTTAAAATATAAGATAGCTACCTATAAATATATAAATAATAGAGAATGATCAGTCAAAGGGAAAATAAAATGCATATATCCAGTCATCAAGCTATGAATAATCAACAAAAATCAATGGTGTGATTTTGAAAATTGAAAAACAAAAAATGACCAAACATTGAAGCCAAACACATGGAAAAGCACTAGACTTAAAAGTGATATCATTTTGAACAGATTCATCTTCAGGGCCTAGTATCTATTTAAAATGATGAAAAATATAATATATATATATATCATATTTTATATGATTTATTATTATGATATATATATATATATATATATATATATATATATATATATATATATATATATATATAATTTCTAAAAAGAATACCTAATTCACAGAAAAGCAAAAGATGAATGTGAAAAACGAAAAGTATCACAAGTGGCCAGGGGGAGTTTTGACCCCCACTCTCTGGTTAAGCAATGCTTTTTTAAGCCATGGCAACACTCCCTGAAGCCAATACTTATTCATAGAATGGCCTTATTACCATCAACAACCGAACAGCAAAAACCTTTAGTAAAAATTCAAAATCTCTAGATGGAAGACACATGAAAAAACTTTCCAATTCACTCAATGTGCTTACAAATGAATGTGCCTATAAAAACCCCATCTCTACAAATTCCAAAATTCTTACCAAAACTGTCCGATGTGTAAAACTCCAACTTGTAGTCCATTTCACCACCATCCATTCTTGTTACTCGTGAGTCGTCCCTTTCTAATGACTCTGTTTCAACTGTTTAAATATTTGCCTTTACATTCAGTTACAGTTAACCCAGTGAATTCTGAAAGTAATTTGATTACAAAGCCCATGGGGTAACCATGTTTTACTGCTTCATTTATAAACTCTGTATTGTGATGCTTTTGATCACTTTGATATTTAAACAGTTGCAAAAGAGTCATTAGAAAGGCACGACTCACGAGTAGCAAGAATGGATGGTGGTGAAATGGACTACAAGTTGGAGTTTTACACATCAGACAGTTTTGGTAAGAATTTTGGAATTTGTAGAGATGGGTTTTTTATAGGCACGTTCATTTGTAAGCACATCGCATGAATTGGAAAGTTTTTTCATGTGTCTTCTATCTAGAGATTTTGAATTTTTGCTAAAGGTTTTTGCTGTCCGGTTGTTGATGGTAACAAGGCCATTCTATGAATAAGTATCGGCTTCTGGGAGTGTTGCCATGGCTTAAAGCATTGCTTAACCAGAGAGTGGGGGTCACAATTCCCCCCGGCCACTTGTGATACTTTTCGTTTTTCACATTCATGTTTGCATATTTTACGTATGAGAATTTTTTTTATGTAGCTATCTCAGACTTACTTTACATTTCTAAATTTTATATATATATATATATTCTAATCTTTAACTAGTTTGCAAAATATGTCTATTAAATGAAATAATATAGTCTGGAGTCCAATCCCGAAATCAATTAAGTACCACGGAGGACAAGCCTGTCTCACTTCTAGTGTGGGTGACATATTTATTTGTCCAATATAAAGAGTATCATGCTAAAAGTTTTCTGCAATGAATGTTTTTCGCCCTAGCCTCCTGACAATCCTGGTGATCTTCCAAAGCAAGTGGGCAACAAGACAGAGTGTGCCCTTCTTTCATTCGTCCTGGACTTGTGCAAGGACTACCAGACGGTAAGGGATGATATACCCGAAGAGAGACTCCACAAGGTCTACACCTTCAACTCAGTGAGAAAATCCATGAGTACTGTGATTCCCATTGACGATGGCTTCAGGGTCTTTACCAAAGGAGCCTCAGAAATGGTTATGAAAAAGTATACTTTGCTTTTCATTCCTTTGTTATTTTATAATGTAAAGTTTTTAGTTTGGTTATGTTAAGCCTTTAATGAAATGTAATTTTTGCTTGTGTGTCTATGTGGTACACAATGCTTCAAACTAAGAATTTGTGTTGAGTAATGTTATATTTTTTCAACAAACCATTATTGTTATGCTGGATTTTGAGAAAGCATAAATAATTTGCTTTGCTACAGATAAATTAACTTAATCCTATTTAAACTCTTAACTTATTAATATTTCAAACCTAATACATGTATTCTTGATACTACAATTTTAAGTGATCATTAATTTAAAGGTAATTGAATTAAAAGTAAAGGGCTATTCATATATATATCTTAATGATTTTTATCTTAATGACTTAATCTTAATGACTTTTTATTTAATAACTCTAATTTAATCTTGTGTTTACTTTAAAAGAAATTAAGGCTGAGCAATGAAATTAGAAAGTAAATATCCATAAATTTTGTTCTCTAGTAAATTGCTCAGATTAATAATGTCATTCTAGCTTGAAAAGGTTAAAATAAACTCTAAAACTTTAATTTAAATAATTGTTTACCTGCATAACAGGACCTTATAATAATTTTAAGTGCATCATTTCTGAATATGTACTTGGTCAGACTGGAATTTTCCCCCTCCCAAACATGCAAATTGCTTTGAAAGCAATTAAGGATTGTAATCACGAAGTTGTCAAAACGTCTGTAAACAATCCATGTAAAGAGAACACCACAAACTATGTATTGCTTTATATTACACCCACGATTAAGGAGAATTATCTGTTTTATATTATAACTGTATATTATAAAATATTATTAAGTGTATATGCTGATAACAAGTCATAAACGTAATTTTCATTCACGAAACTTTTATTTTACTCCTCTTAGGAAGGTTTTTATAATTTTTTCAAAGTTCCTTTTTATAAATTTCCCTTTTTTTTTCAATATGGCTGCCCTGACGCTACCATTTTCAAACTTTCCGGCGTCGTAAACAAATGTATTTAGTTACTGATCGCTTTAACACCTGTGGCGTATGGTAGATACTTTTGGCGCACTTAGCTTCGTGAGAAGAACTTTTTAGGCCTGGCGTGCGAACTCTTTGTTGGACGCTCACAGACTCTTGGTGCGTTAGATTCGGATTTCTCCTGAGAAAAAGCTCACACATTGCCCTTTCAGAATGAAAGCTGTTTTTTTTTTAGCAAAAAGCTCCTCTCTGAGAGGAAGAATTTGGTTTTTCTCTCTCTCTTCGGAGATGAGAATGAACTTACCTTGATGCTGCACTGATACTGACTTCCCTGTGCGCTGATTAGCCGGGAGTACAATGATTTAAAGATTTCACATTTGGAGCTGAAGGCTCTCACCGCTCACACCTATGTTTTTGGCTCTCACTGCTCACACCTTTGTTTTTGGCTCTCAACGCCCACACTATGTTATGGAGGCTCTCGCCATCCATGCCACGATGTTTTCCAGGAGGCTGGGCTCAGCGCATCCAACTTTTCACAGAGTGCCGGCAGCAGACACCATTCCTATCAGCCACTGACGTCTGGAACCCAGCAACCTGTCTGCTGCCCGATTGGCCATGAAAGCACCTTCTGGTAGACTCCAAACCACACTCAAACTCTGCATGGGGGTATGTCCTCTCTGTTGATAAGTTACTCAGGAAGATACGTCCGGAGCACCTTCAGAATTCTTCTGGAATGCACTGCATAAATTGACTTTTAACTAATATGTCTCACCTTATAAAGGGAGATGAAACTTCAACCAGTCCATTCATTTTTTTCAGTTTTAACTTTTGTTGTATGTCTCGCCTCATAAAGGGAGAAACCGTAGTTTAAAATTTGAAATTTCATGCTGGGAGTAATTCCCACTTATCTATGTTTTTTTTCTTCACCTCTTAAAGGTAGATTTAGTTTGATATTAGTTTTTATTTTATATTTTTTTATACACACCTGTTGTCTACAATGACTATTTTCATACTTTACTGTTTCCAAACTTAGTTCTCCAATATTTTTGTAACCTGAGTGTAATCGCCTGCAACCGTTTTTCCAATTTTTAAGTTGAGTTTAATAAACATTTATTTTTATATTTCAAAATTATCTCTTTATTTTGTGAAGTAATTTTAATGGCTTAATTTTTAGATTTTCAGCTTACGATCACGGCCTATTCATATTAAATATTAAGTAAGTTATTCCTTTAATTTTTACAATATGCTGATGTCGAAAAAGGCACAGCATTATTATTTATAACGTAATAAAACATAGTCTAAGAAATTCTTTTTTTGTTGTCTTTTGAAAATTAACTTTCAAAACAATGATATTCTTGTGCATTATTATAATAGTACTCTTGTTTACATTTAAGGCAAAGTTTCAGTGGATAAAGCTTTGATTGACTATCATTAGGTGACATAACATATTTGGTGATGAATCCTTCTAAAATTAGCCAACAGCGATAATTCACCATTTCTATCTACCTATCCCTTTAGTCACATTCAACTGAGTGCCAAAAGATTACTTCCATTATTATTATTTTTATTTTTTGGGGGTGGGGGGGCAGGTGTATTTGTGGAATTCTTGGAAGCAACTGGACTTCAAAATCGAGAAGGGTCATGGGGAGTGGAATCCTCTTCTCATGGTACTTCAGCTGCCAGCACGGTACTCAAAAGTGCATGGTACTTTGGCTGTGAGCATTGTTAAAAATGGGACAGCCACCTATAGTATGAGAGGCAATTTATAAAAATTTATTGCACATTTGCAAAACATATTGGTTTATTTTTAGAGTAGATAATGTCTTTTATATTTTTTCTCTAAGATCAAGCTAAACGTTTTTTATCCTAGTATCTTCTAAACCTTCAAAATAATTATATTTATGACATATATGGGATCATTAGCAAATCCTTGAGAGTATAACTTTCTTTTATTTTGAAATATTTTTAATGTAATTTTTATTTTTACACTTTCTTTTTAGGTGTAAATATATTTATGGCAGAGATGCAAAACATATTGGTTTATTTTTACAGTAGATAATGTCTTTTATATTTTTTTCTCTAAGATCAAGCTAAACGTTTTTTATCCTAGTATCTTCTAAACCTTCAAAATAATTATATTTATGACATATATGGGATCATTAGCAAATCCTTGAGAGTATAACTTTCTTTTCTTTTGAAATATTTTTAATGTAATTTTTATTTTTACACTTTCTTTTTAGGTGTAAATATATTTATGACAGAGATGCAAAACATATTGGTTTATTTCTACAGTAGATAATGTCTTTTATATTTTTTTCTCTAAGATCAAGCTAAACATTTTTTATCCTAGTATCTTCTAAACCTTCAAAATAATTATATTTATGACATATATGGGATCATTAGCAAATCCTTGAGAGTATAACTTTCTTTTCTTTTGAAATATTTTTAATGTAATTTTTATTTTTACACTTTCTTTTTAGGTGTAAATATATTTATGACAGAGATGCAAAACATATTGGTTTATTTTTACAGTAGATAATGTCTTTTATATTTTTTTCTCTAAGATCAAGCTAAACATTTTTTATCCTAGTATCTTCTAAACCTTCAAAATAATTATATTTATGACATATATGGGATCATTAGCAAATCCATGAGAGTATAACTTTCTTTTCTTTTGAAATATTTGTTATGATACAACCATTCAAGAGACTTAATTAAAGAAAATAAAATCAATTGAACGATTATATCTCAACACCTGATTGGGTCGGACACTCACATACAATAAAAGGGATATTAATTAATTAAATACTAGTTACTTAATGAAAGGGGACCATATAGTGGTAAATAGAATTTGGAATATCAATAATAATTGCGTTGTGTTATTTTAAATATTAAACCATTTTGTATGTGAGCGCCTAAATAATTATACATAAAATAATATAATATGAATTAGTCTTAACATTTTTTGAAGAGAAATACCTGTATTCAGGACCTATATATATATATAAAAAAGAAATAATTATAGTTTTAAAATTATGTAAACATTCCTTTTATCTTGTAATTAATGAATAGTGTAAGGTGTCACATAATTAATGCTGAAAACTTCGCCAAGCGGATGTGCAAAGTCACATGTTCCATGATTATGATGATCACATTTTAGGACACCTTTTCTGCTACACTCAAGTTTCAAACACTCCGTGCGAAAAGAAAATGGAAATAATAGCAGGGCGCTGTTCCAAGATGTAAAATGTAACTGCACACAAAATTACCAATATGCACTTTGCTGTTGTAATATTTTTCTTTATGCATAAGTAAAAAATGGCTAAAATTTTCAATCCTCATGATGACTGTTAACTCATTTCCATTTTGCTGATGACTAATCTTTTAGAATAATTCACTAAAATCAGGTGAAGGATGGTCATAATAATTATGTGGTCCGAACATAACAATTCCAATGAAGACTCCTAAACCATAAATGCACAGTAACAGACATAACGTTCCTTGTGTAAGACCAGAATTGCATAGTAATTGTTAAATAAATGAAGTTCACAGAGAATATCCATAGTGACAAATGCTGCTGTCAAACTGTGAAATAAATATAATTTCTTTAACTTGACTCAATATTTTTAATAAACTGATTGATCAATGAATATGTATCAATTGTAAAAAATTCACTTGAGAATAGCAAGTTCCTGTATTCACACTTTCTAAATATATATATATACTCCACAGAAAATCAGACTTGATTCATAACAGATGCACAAAAACAAAATATAATTTATATTTTTAGACATAAAAAAATAATTTCATCTTCAGTGCTTAAAACTTAATGAATAAAAAAAAAAAAAATGGCAAAGCAAGGGGCCAAGGCCCCTTTGCCAACGAAAATCCAACACCTTCACTGTCCAAAAAAATCGAGAGAAGAGACGAGTCAGCACTTTTTCACATAAAAGAAAATCTCCCGCCTAAAACCGGACGATGCCATTCGTAAAAACATAACTCTCGCTCAACCAAGGAGTTTAAAAAGTGAGAGCCAGAAGAAACAAGTTTCCGTATCTCGCCTGAAACGAGATCATACCAATTGAAACAGTGTGCGCGTATCCAGTCATTTTTAAAAAGGGCGTACACTGTACGAATAAAAACATGAACTGATAGCAGCACGTTATAATTTAATTTAATAAAAGAGTCAATTGGTCTATTAATGAATATATAAAATAAAAGCAATTTTGAATAGAATAATTTGGAATAATAAATTTAAAGTAAAAATATAATATTTCATGATTTATAAAAAAATGTTAATTTAGAATAATAAAATAAAAAAGTGTTGTGACGTGTCACAACATTACAACTCCTAAAAAAAAAAGAGAAAAAAAAAAGAATTTAACCTTACAGTAAAAGTTTAAAATGAGTGTGAATTGCATGTAAGCAATCTGTGATGAATGAATAACAAAGTGTATGTAAATGACTACACAATATAATCAAAATTATCCTGAGATAAGTATGATATTAAAAATGTAATTAAATGAGTACAATCAATAATGTATATAGATAAGTATGAATAAGTATGTAAAGAATTTTTTGTTTCCAATATGAGTGCATATAAAAAAAAATTTGAATGAGTGCAGCTGTAAGTATATAAAACAAAAAAAAAAATTTTCCATTGAATTTGTCGCATAAAAGAATTAATTACCACCATTAAAGTAAAAAATTTGCCATCACTATAAAAATTTTTTCTAGTTTCATCAAAAATAATATTATTAACTACCACAAAAAAAAATTTCTAAATTTCAATCAAAAAGAATAAAAAAATTCGAATAAGGATGAAGAATGAATTCCATAAAAATTTTAACTTCAATGAACTACAATAAATTTAACTTCAATGAACTAGAATTCAAAATTTGTACAATTCGTAAAACAAGGTTCATAAATGAACTTAGTAAATCCAATGAATATAAAAAAAAATATTTTAAATTCTAAGTCTCTGAGAAGTAAACAACAAATTTGAATCACAAAAATCTGACCATAAGTCAACCAAAACAATGAATGCAAAATCAAAATATATCCTTAATAATATAGAAATGAAATTCAAAATTCAATACAAGGTTAAAATAAACCAAAATCTTCCAATGAAGTTCAAGTAAGAATAAATGAATTAAAAGAAAAATAAACAATTACTGTCAATTAACTAAAATTTCCAAATACTCGATTCATAAAAAAAATTTTCAAAACTGAACTGTTTTACCAAAACAAAATAATAAAATTCTCAATTGAAATCAAAGAAATGAAAATATCAATGTAAAGAATCCTATTCATCAATGAATTAATTATAAATAAAATAAAATCCTATCAATAAAATGAAATTTTATCAATAAATGAAATTCCATGAATCAATGAATTATACATATAAATGAAATATCTCAATAAAATGAAATTTTAAGAAAATGTTACCAAAATTCAGACTTCCTCAACAGAAATCAATGAAAAACCAAGACACTTTAAGGCTGTACTGCTTGATCAGGGCAGACAAGACCAAAGAAAACTGCTTCAATCGCGAGTTGAAAACAGATCACCCCAACTCTCCATCAATATATCAAGTAAGATGAAACTGGCAACCAATTCTGTACCAAGATTCCAACACTTCCATTCTCGAGCAATATGTTGCTGAAACTATAATAAATTTAAAAACAAAATTAGTACAAATCAAATTTTAACCTCAGAAACCTGAAAATAAACCATTAGAAAAAATAAGTAACCATTAACAAATTTGAATCATAAAAATGAAATTATTCAACAATGTAAAATGAATTTCAAACAAAAAATGAATTTAAAAATTTTGAAATCAAAAGTCTACATAAAAACAACATACTCAAATAAACTGTAGGTAGAGAATAAAGATTATGTGATTAATTACAAAAAGATTATGTCTTATGAGGAATAAAGACAATAATTCAAAATTTGCAATTAAAGACTGATAAGTGAGAATGAAATAAATAGCTGAGATGTATTCTAATATTTCTAAAAAAAAACTTAACAGAGACGCTATCAAGATTTTCAAAGAGAAATATAAATACTGAAATATTGAGAACGGGTCGGAGCTATAAATGAGCCCTAGCAAAAATTTGATGATATGGATGAATCATCAAATGTAATTAAAAAAAGATAGAGTCAGAAGATACCCACATATGTTCAAGAAAAACCAGACATTACAATACAATTGAATAAAATTACCAATTTGAAATTTAAAAATTTTCTTTCAAAATGCAAAAAAAAAATAACCAAAATAAATATAAGAAGTTCAGAGCTTAATGCTAAATTTTCTGAAAAATGCTTATAAAAGAAAAATTTCAATAAGAAGTTTTGAATAACCTGTAAAAAAGTTCATAAATTATATTTAATTATCAAAATTCCAAAGTTCTTCATCATAAAAAAAAATGTATTTTACACAAATTCTAACTCAATTCTTCAATATATATAAAAAATGATTGCTTTGAGCAATGCTAAAAGTTTAATTTATCAAAGTAATTTGTTTCGGTGGTAAGTTTTAAAATTAATGCAAGGAAAATATAAAAATAAACATAATCAAAACCTTTTCTCATATAATAATCTAATTCGAGTTCTGCCAATTTAAACAACAAACACATAAATAATACAATAATCAATCAATTTTATCCCATTTAACTAAATATTTTGAAGTTTTATGAACTTCAATACTAAAACAACACAATAACATAATTAGGAGTCTATGCTCCATGGGATTATTAGGCCATTAATTCATACACATATATTTTTTCTAAAAATCATTTTTTTTAAATGTCACTTCTTGACATGCAGGCCTCTCATTATTTAATAAACATCAATGATATAAATAACAGAACTCTTCCTTGCCAGAAGATTTACTTTTAACTAATTTACTAACATTTTAAAATAATAAAAAAACTTGCGACAACTGTAACTGCACTCAGAATTTTAAATTTTGCAAATAAATCAACAAGGTTTTTGCCAAAGTTAATGTTAAATATGAATTAAAATTACATTATTTACTTATTTTACAAAGCACAAATAAAATACCAAAACATTTTATAAACATCTTGCCAAAATTTGTAAACACTTAGATTAATATTTTAAATTAACTGAGATTAATTATTTTAGAATAACTTATAATACTGTTTGTTTTAAGCATTAACATTGATTGCTACACCTTTAATTTAGTCAATTAAAATTAATTTTAGATTACCTTTTAATTTTTTTAAATTTAAAGAATATATAATAAATACAATTATAACACAAAATTTTCATATCTAGAATAATAATAATGCAAAAAGAATATCAGTTATGATTTATAAACTGATCATACATGTGAAACAATAACTGTGATTATGAATACTCTCAAATAAGCATTTGTTTATTGCCTCACTCTCTGATTGAGAGTGAAATGCAATAAGAGCAAAAAAAAGCACTAGCCTATGTTTCCAGCGAAAATTTCAATGAATTAGAAAAAAATTTCTCAAAACAAAAGCCGCTCAGAATATTTGTAATCAAAAATCACCATACAAAATATAAAAATCACATGTCTGTAGCAAAATAAATATTTACTACTATTATAATTAAAACATATAAATAAATACAATTTAAACACTTCATAATTATTTATACCTATTTTATTTTTATATTTAATAGTTAAGTATTTTTTTAAAAAATTCTATTGTTATTGCTGAGAAAAAAAAATTTTTTTTTGCAAATTTTATTATTTAAGTTTATTTTGCTCAATAGATTCAACAAATAGACCTAAGTGTGAAGTGCATATTCCTCACAAAAAAAAACAAAATGAAGGGATACTATTCTCTTCAAAATTGAGCAAATTAAGTTAGAAATAATTTACACAATTGAAGTCCTGCTTCAAAAAGATAAATTAAAAATATATATACTGTTTGAATTTCGAATATCTAAAGATATAAAGTTTATCAAAATAAAATTTTCACTACCAATCCTCACCCTTTATAAATAAAAGAGTTTGATTTTATCCACAAAAAATCAAGGATGACATTAAAAAATTTTTTTTTGAGTTGTTAAGGTATAAGATTAATTTAAAAAAAAATTGAATACATAAAAACTTCATTTTCAATATTATTAAAACATACAATATCATTCAAAAGTTATTGGTGCTTAAAACAATAAAAATCAATTTTCAAATTTTATCAATCAAGAATTATGCACCATTCAAAAGTTTAGTTAAATCTTATATTTCAAATACATTAAAATAAAATTTTTACTATCAATTTATGTAAAACTTTATATTTGACAGTAAGAAGCATATTTCTAGCTCAAAACAAAATTATTAACAAAAAATAAAAAAAATTTTTTTTTTTTAGATAAATAAACATCAAAAATTATATTTATACAATACATAAATAACTGTGCACATCATATTTAATCATGTCATCAAAATAGCTTAATTATTAGCAAAAAGTCATGGTACCATAAAAAGATAACCAGATGTTGTGATACAACCATTCAAGAGACTAAATTAAAGAAAACAAAATCAATTGAACGATTATATCTCAACACCTGATTGGGTCGGACACTCACATACAATAAAAGGGAAATTAATTAATTAAATACTAGTTACTTAATGAAAGGGGACCATATAGTGGTAAATAGAATTTGGAATATCAATAATAATTGCGTTGTGTTATTTTAAATATTAAACCATTTTGTATGTGAGCGCCTAAATAATTATACATAAAATAATATAATATGAATTAGTCTTAACATTTTTTGAAGAGAAATACCTGTATTCAGGACCTATATATATATATAAAAAAGAAATAATTATAGTTTTAAAATTATGTAAACATTCCTTTTATCTTGTAATTAATGAATAGTGTAAGGTGTCACATAATTAATGCTGAAAACTTCGCCAAGCGGATGTGCAAAGTCACATGTTCCATGATTATGATGATCACATTTTAGGACACCTTTTCTGCTACACTCAAGTTTCAAACACTCCGTGCGAAAAGAAAATGGAAATAATAGCAGGGCGCTGTTCCAAGATGTAAAATGTAACTGCACACAAAATTACCAATATGCACTTTGCTGTTGTAATATTTTTCTTTATGCATAAGTAAAAAATGGCTAAAATTTTCAATCCTCATGATGACTGTTAACTCATTTCCATTTTGCTGATGACTAATCTTTTAGAATAATTCACTAAAATCAGGTGAAGGATGGTCATAATAATTATGTGGTCCGAACATAACAATTCCAATGAAGACTCCTAAACAATAAATGCACAGTAACAGACATAACGTTCCTTGCGTAAGACCAGAATTGCATAGTAATTGTTAAATAAATGAAGTTCACAGAGAATATCCATAGTGACAAATGCTGCTGTCAAACTGTGAAATAAATATAATTTCTTTAACTTGACTCAATATTTTTAATAAACTGATTGATCAATGAATATGTATCAATTGTAAAAAATTCACTTGAGAATAGCAAGTTCCTGTATTCACACTTTCTAAATATATATATATACTCCACAGAAAATCAGACTTGATTCATAACAGATGCACAAAAACAAAATATAATTTATATTTTTAGACATAAAAAAATAATTTCATCTTCAGTGCTTAAAACTTAATGAATAAAAAAAAAAAAAATGGCAAAGCAAGGGGCCAAGGCCCCTTTGCCAACGAAAATCCAACACCTTCACTGTCCAAAAAAATCGAGAGAAGAGACGAGTCAGCACTTTTTCACATAAAAGAAAATCTCCCGCCTAAAACCGGACGATGCCATTCGTAAAAACATAACTCTCGCTCAACCATGGAGTTTAAAAAGTGAGAGCCAGAAGAAACAAGTTTCCGTATCTCGCCTGAAACGAGATCATACCAATTGAAACAGTGTGCGCGTATCCAGTCATTTTTAAAAAGGGCGTACACTGTACGAATAAAAACATGAACTGATAGCAGCACGTTATAATTTAATTTAATAAAAGAGTCAATTGGTCTATTAATGAATATATAAAATAAAAGCAATTTTGAATAGAATAATTTGGAATAATAAATTTAAAGTAAAAATATAATATTTCATGATTTATAAAAAAAATGTTAATTTAGAATAATAAAATAAAAAAGTGTTGTGATGTGTCACAACAATATTTTTAATGTAATTTTTATTTTTACACTTTCTTTTTAGGTGTAAATATATTTATGGCAGAGATGCAAAACATATTGGTTTATTTTTACAGTAGATAATGTCTTATATTTTTTTCTTTAAGATCAAGCTAAACATTTTTTATCCTAGTATCTTCTAAACCTTCAAAATAATTATATTTATGACATATATGGGATCATTAGCAAATCCTTGAGAGTATAACTTTCTTTTCTTTTGAAATATTTTTAATGTAATTTTTATTTTTACACTTTCTTTTTAGGTGTAAATATATTTATGGCAGAGATGCAAAACATATTGGTTTATTTTTAGAGTAGATAATGTCTTTTATATTTTTTTCTCTAAGATCAAGCTAAACGTTTTTTATCCTAGTATCTTCTAAACCTTCAAAATAATTATATTTATGACATATATGGGATCATTAGCAAATCCTTGAGAGTATAACTTTCTTTTCTTTTGAAATATTTTTAATGTAATTTTTATTTTTACACTTTCTTTTTAGGTGTAAATATATTTATGGCAGAGATGCAAAACATATTGGTTTATTTTTAGAGTAGATAATGTCTTTTATATTTTTTTCTCTAAGATCAAGCTAAACGTTTTTTATCCTAGTATCTTCTAAACCTTCAAAATAATTATATTTATGACATATATGGGATCATTAGCAAATCCTTGAGAGTATAACTTTCTTTTCTTTTGAAATATTTTTAATGTAATTTTTATTTTTACACTTTCTTTTTAGGTGTAAATATATTTATGGCAGAGATGCAAAACATATTGGTTTATTTTTAGAGTAGATAATGTCTTTTATATTTTTTTCTCTAAGATCAAGCTAAACGTTTTTTATCCTAGTATCTTCTAAACCTTCAAAATAATTATATTTATGACATATATGGGATCATTAGCAAATCCTTGAGAGTATAACTTTCTTTTCTTTTGAAATATTTTTAATGTAATTTTTATTTTTACACTTTCTTTTTAGGTGTAAATATATTTATGGCAGAGATGCAAAAATTGAGACATTTTCTAAAGAAGACCAGGATCGGCTTGTGAAGTCAATCATCGAGCCTATGGCATGTGATGGGTTAAGAACTATTGCCATGGCTTACAAAGATTACGTGTATACGCCTCAAAGTGCAAATCAAGTTCGAATAGAAAATGAACCCGACTGGGAAGATGAGGACAGCATCATTGCTGGGTTGACCTGCCTCTGTGTGGTAGGCATCGAAGATCCTGTCCGACCTGAAGTAAGTATCCTTGAAAAAGAAAGAAAAAAAATCTATTTGTATAAGAATTAAATTTTTTTTTACTTAAAGGTTTTACCTCTACTATCACATATGCTTGATATTAGAAGTGCTGCTAAGGGGGTCAAATGTTATTTATCCATGAAGTTATTTCCATCATGCTTATTTTTTTAATATGCCATTTGATGATATGTTGTGATTGCATAAAGGCTAAAGTTCATTAAACTGTGTTTTCAAAAACTCTATTTGGGTACATGAACTTAAAAAAATGGTACTTTTGAAAGAAAGCAACATTTATTCAATGGAGAGGGATACATTACAGAGTATTGGAGAACTGCTACTCTAATGTCTATCCAATTTCATACTCCTGATAACATTCCTTAATCAGACAAAATGCAATATATAAACAGTTCAATCTGCAAATACCAGTTATATTATTCAGAATTTGGTAAAATGATTATAATATCAAACAATAAATCCTTTAAATGCATTACTGTCCTTTAAATTATTAGCAATACAATCTCTTCAGTTTGATACGCTTGTAGCTTCCTGGCAGGCACTTTTATACTGGATCGTACTCACACATTAATATGGCACCATTAATCTTAAATATGGAATGTGACTTTGTACCCAATCAATTAATAAATAGATCGCAACCTAAAATACTGTGCAAATAAAATGTATGAAAAAAATGACCATTCCTTTAAATTGCATTAGATTTGTCTTTTGTTATTCAGTTAGTGTCTTACTGTGTAGAACTTCTTTAGGGGCTGTGTCTGATAATGTGAGTGATGTCACATGCTGTCACCTGACATTTCCTGCATCAGGTGATGGGACAAACTCACCTGCATCGAACTCATGTCCAGAAGTCAACATTCTGACATGAGTTCAGTGCTCTGCTAAGAGGGCATTGACACTGCATGCTAGGTTTTCATGTTTTTCCTAACAATGTAATTTTGCTTAATTTCCTGTAAATATGACCTGACAAACATTCCCTTCCAAGAAAGGGAGTAGTCACATCGCAAGTCTCTCCTAGTGGCATTTATGCGTTCTCATGCATAGGATATTTTTCAAACCGAATCTTTGCAGAAGTTCAAAGTTTATTAAAAATAGTGATACATTTATACATTAAAAAAATTATAATAGGTGAACGGATGGTTTTAGGATTTTTTTTCTGGGGGGGGGGGGGGGGGGGGGTACAGTATCGAAAGCCCCGACCGTCCGACTCATCCGAAGACATAGAGCAGCTAATTAGATGTCCCGATTTTATTGGTACAGTGTGTAATATTTAAAGAAGCTGCAGCTAAATTATAAAAATTGTATTGCCAGTTAGTTTTTTTATATCACAATTTTAAAATTGAGGATGTCTTCAAAACAGGAAAAGTATATATATTTTAAAAATTCCCGAAAATTCATCTACAGTACGATTCTGCTCAATGTTTGTTTGAATGCGAATTCTTTTGTCTTTCTGATGGTTTTAAAATGGAAACTCTGTGATAAAATTCGCTAAGGAATCGATTTGTGTAAAAATTGCTCAAAATCCTGCCTAAACATAAAATAACTAAAAAATTAATTCAAATGTAAAAAATTCTCACTGAGGGGCATCATCCTGTGTCTTGATATACTTATGCATCAAATTTCATGGCTATATAATGCTTAGATTTTCCACTACAGACGACACGGATACACAAACAGACACATGAATTATAAACTAGCAAAGCACATGTACTGTGTGTGCTATGCTCATCCAAGTACACCACGACCATGCATGGTAAACAGGAACCTGCATATATCAACTTCCGTCAACCCTCGTATCCGCTTCTAATATCCACAGACATATGTGAGCCATACATTCATCCTATTTAAAGGGGTATGGTACCCAAAAAATCCTGAAAAGTCTCAATTTTTTTTATTGTTTAAAAAAAGAAATTCATAATTTTCTGATTCCAATGACACCAAATTCATCTTGCTACATTAAATAGAATCCTTTATATTGCAATGTTAAAAATTGAACTACTGAAGATGTCACCCTGCCATGTTAAACTTTTATGCCTCAAAGACATTAAAGCCTTTCTCAAAGACGTGATTTTTGACATTTTTATAAATTTATATTGATATAAGTCAAATTCTACTGCACGGATATGAATGAAATTTGGAACAATTGTTATATATATATATATATGTATATACTTTTCTTTAATTTGTCTTCAATTGCTGAAATATGTGTTTGTTTTTTTATTATGATTTTCGAAAACAATATTTGTTGTGAAAAATCACGTTTCTTTACATTATTTTTTATTAAATTTTTTTTTATTCATATTTACAAAAACTGTGAAGACAATTTATTTTTTACATATTTTTATGTTAAAAAATGTTCAAATTAAAATTTAAGAAAAATTATTTTTCTACTTATATAAAAAAAAATAAACGTGTCAAATTTTTGAAATTTTAATTTTAAAAATACTTTTTGTTTTAATTTTTAAAATTTTGAATATCACATTTTGTTTACTATACTTAAAATCTACCTGGATACAAAAAATTACAACTATAACTTCAAAATTGCAGATTTCAGCAATTTGGGTACCATGACCCCTTAATATCATTATTTCGTATAATCCACCAAAATAACACATTTTATGCTCCCCTAAACCCTCTAATAAACAGATTTATCATAAAATAGTATGGAAACATGTCAACTAATTAATACTTTAAAATCAAAGACAACCAAAAAATAGGTTTAAAAGTTTTTTATTAAAATCTCCTTTCTACGACGTGCAAAATCACACGGCCATAGTGCTTTTAGGCACTATTATGCCCTTCATCAGTGGCGAAGGGAAAACAAGGTGCGAACATGTGCTTAATGTAGGATATAACCGCCAGGCAAAATTTTCATATTAATCAAAATATGATTGATATGTAAATTTTACCTGGCAGTTATAGCCTATATTTAAGCACATGTGCCCGAGTTTATTTTAAGTTTTGTGCCTGAGTTATTTTAAGTTTTTAGTTATTGGCTATACTATGGAGGTGAAGAAGGGATGGTCTCATCTCTAACTCCATGAGCTGAATGCAGTTTTCCTTTTAGTATCTTCAGGCATTAAAGTCTCGTGACCATACAATTGCATCAGCCTGAGGTTATAAGCACAAAAATAACAAAATGGCCAAACTTTGAGAGAAACTATTTCTTCAGATTCCAGCAGTAATTTGAAAAACGGGATTCAGCTTGGTTGTATTAGTATACATGAGTGCTTTCAGCCTCAGGGTTAAAATTAGCACTCTGACATGCTGACACAGTGTTTTTATGATAGTGATTAACTACTGTTGATACTTAGTCCTAATGCTTTATGACATTTAAAGTTATAAAATCGGACCTTTTTTACAATCATATTATTTTTTATCCTGTAAAAGAATTTTGGTAGTAAAATGGCTTTCAAATGAATTTTAATCAAAATTTGGATTGTTAGATAGTGTTGATCTAGATTCAAATGAGATTTAATAATTCTAGAATTGGACATGGAATCAAGAAAGATTATGATGGATTCCAATTTCTATTGAACTTTAGCTGTTGAACTGCTGCAAATTCAGTAGAACAGAGGCTTAATTTAATAACTGAGAATTGTAATCAATTGCTGTTCACAACACTTGTCTCACTCATTAGAAAGTGGATGTGATACTGACTACTTAAACATATAAAGTCAGCCTTCTGGACATTTGTTCAGTGCTTTGTTAAGAAAGCATTGGCATGCTGTGCATGCTAGGTTTCCTTTTCTAACAATGCAATTTTTCTTAATGTCCTGTAAATATGACCTGAAAAACATTTCATCTTTGTTAGCATGGCGTGGCAATATCTGACTTTCTTTAATAAATCTTTCATCCTTTCTAAACAGCAATGAACTGCATTTGATGCATGTAAAGGCGGAAAACTATGCTTTAAATAATTTGTCAGTATTCTGATATTTACATTAAAATCAAAGACAACCAAATAATAGGTTTAAAAGTCTTTTATTAAAATTTCCTTTTCATGATGTGTAAAATCACATGGCCATAGCACTTTCAGGCAAATTCACACCCTTCATCAGTGGTGATTTTAATAAAAGACTTTTGAACTTATTTTTTGGTTTTCTTTGATTTTAATGTATTAATTAGTTGACATGTTTCCATACTATTTTATTCTGATATTTGTCCTTTAAATAAAAAATATAGTTGATGTTTTGAAATGTATTCATTAACAGGTGCCAGATGCTATAAAGAAGTGCCAGAAGTCTGGAATAACTGTAAGGATGGTAACTGGAGATAATGTGAATACAGCCCGCTCCATTGCCCTGAAGTGTGGTATCATCAGGCCAGGAGATGATTTTTTAGTTTTAGATGGGAAAGAATTCAACCGAAAAATTAGAGACAGTAGTGGAGAAGTGAGTATCTGAGTAAACTATGCTTATATTTGGAGTAACACCTGTAAAATAATAATTTCATGGTGACTACAGACCTGGAAAACCTGGGATTATCAGGGAATTTTATGCTTCTGGAAATATTGGGGGAAAATCAGGGAATTTTGTTGAAAGTCGGGGAAAACTGTGAATTTCTGCAATTTTTTTTCTTTTTCTGATCTTATAATTTTCTTTTAGAGGAATGAACAATGCTTGTTTATTCCATGATGTCACATTTTTCATCTCTCATCACAAGACCTATCACTCATCTCCTTTAAATATACTTCTGAACAAGAGGCTAGAGGGAGATTTTCATCAACAGGCGACATGACCTCAATAAATATCCTTTGAGTAGAAACATTTCAGGGAATTATCAGGGAAAATTCAGGAAAATATCGGGGAATTTCAAAATGAATTTCTTGTGACCACCTTGAATTTATATGCATGAGGCTTCATATCAACTCCATTATCGTAGCTGATTTCAGTAGAGATAGTTGCATTGTGTGTCCTTTTGCACATGTACTCCAATGTATTTTCATTAAAAGTCATGTATTTTTTTATTATAAACGTCCATTCTCCTTTCCTAACAAAGTGAAATTAGCATTTGCCAGAATGTTGTGATCGCTTTGACTCGAAAACCACAATAGGTAGAAAGATAAAATGTTGCATACATATCTGAAATTGCACTTAGATTTGCAGAATCACAATTTCATTTATAAAATTAACTATAACAGGTCAAAACTCCTATTTATGAACTGTGCATGCTCACTATGCTTCCTAAAAACAGTGTGTAAAAATAAAATCTAGGCCCTAGCATCATTTTGGATATGAATAACCATTGTTGTATGAAAATTAAATAAAAAGGAGTACAATATTAAGCTTTACTAACCTATTTTTCTTTTTTACATGGTTGCTAGAAAAATGTGACGAAATAAAACACATAACATAAAGTTAGAGTGTTACTCCTTACCTCCATGGTACATAAAATAATAAAATGCAAATCTAATCGTTTTTATCATTCGAATGTGTTATGTTGAGTTCATTGTTTTCCTGTATTCTTATTTGTTTAACTTAATATTCAAATTCTAAAACTTATATTCTGTTTTGTATTAAAATTCTGAAATATTGAAATTAATTTTTTATACTTCTTATTTCATAGTAATTTGTAAAATTAAATTTTAATATGAAATCTTTCACAGCTCGCATACTTCATACATGTAAGTCCATTTAAAGCACAGTCTTTTGCTATTGTATTTTTAAATCATAGCAAATAATACATACTTTTTAAATCGGTGCACAAGGAATGTTATATATAGAGTTTGCAGAAGTGTTTAATACTTTCTAGACATTTTGGCATATTTTTCCATATAGTAATAAAATGATGAAAAATATTGAAATTGTATACATAAATTAAAAAAAATAGTTTGCAAAGCCATTTACATAGTGTGTCTTAATGCATTTTCACACAAACAATAATGTGTTTAAGTAAAAAATGGTCAAAAATGCCTGTTTTGTTCACATGACAAAATGGAGCTGATCTAGTGTAGTAGCTGTAATATTGTTGAAGACCCAGACCGTCCGACTCGTCCAGAGGACTAAGAGCAGCTATTTGGACGGCCGGGAAGGAGCTGTAATATTGTATAAAATCTCGCACAGCAACAAATCTACTCGAAATTTTGGAGTTATGTAATGCATGGTTTTCTAAATTTGAGGTATGACATGAGTTTTAATTTTGTTTCAATTTATAGTAAAATCTGTAAGATGAAATTGCATGGAACCTAAAAATAATTTTGCTTTAAGCATATTTACATTCACAAAGATCTTTACTAAAGTATAATATAGAAAAATGTTTCAATTTTAGAGAAAACAGATTATATTTTATTATTTAAATGCTCAAAATAGATCATTTTATTAAGCCAATTTTTAATATTCAGAGCAGTCTTCAGAAAAATAATTGTCACAAAGTAGTTAGTTCTCAAATGCCACAGTGGCTATACCATTTATCTAATTTTCATTTAATGCTGTATATTTCACCTTTCGTATTGAAAACTTTTGCACATGAAATATTAATTATTAAAAAGTATTCCTCTTCATATGTTATAGTGCATCATGGGTTACATCTTTTAAGTTCAGTTTAAGTATAGATTAAAGTGATTTGCTTCAATTTGGAAAAGAAGGCATCTTTTTGCCATTTTCATTTTATACACACATTAACTACATATACATATTAGAAACAGAAAAAGTAATACAATCGAACCTGTCTTAAATGGAATTTCAGGGGAACTGGAAGAATTTTCCATCTTGAAAAAGTTTCCGTTTCCTGCAGGTTTCAGGAAAAGCTAAGTTTAAAGTTTAGCTGGAAATGCATATAGTCCATATGTAATTGGTTACCTATGCATGACTTCTAAAAATTCTGAAAATTTTATTTAGATACACTTAATACTATATTATATCATAATAGCTAATTTAATTATTCAAAATCTGTATAAATGTACGTTTCTATATACTGCATAGTACAATGTACATTTTTACATTATATTATATTTTTATATATTATATTATATATTACATTATATTTTTTATATGTAAATATAAAAATAGTGTACCAATCTTCTTGACTGTTTGCTTATTACCATACTTTAAAAATTAAGTACTGTTTTTATTTGCAAGTGATACTTCGTCATTTTTTTAGATATAAATGGCTGAAACAGATGATTTTTCCATTCTTAGTTTATTACAACAGGTGCTTTATTAACAAATTACTTTATATTGGTCATCCATTTTCATGTTGAATAGAGAATTTTCTGCATCAAATAATAAGGATTATGAGATTTTACTTGAATTACAGTACAAATGAACAAATATATTTGTACAATATAATTAAAATATGAGGTAGATATTGGAGGCTTGATTAAAATAAATTTAGAGTTGAAAATAAATTAGGAATAAATTTAGATCAAGGTCTTTTAGTGAGAATAGCATGTTGGAATGCTTCCCATTAGGGCAATGTCCATGTATATATTTGCCATGACAGTGTATATTTTGTATGTAAAGGTGTAAGGGTACACTTGAACAGTGGCAAATAGTAAAGATGGTGATATAATAGTGAACTCCCAGTACTATAGTAGAATATCAAAAGACATTAACTATATCAAGGTTTAACAGTAATTTAAATTGTAATTTGCTGTAAAATTTGATAGATGTAATTGTTCTGTGTAAAGAGATCAATCAAGAATTATGCAATGTAATGAAAAAGTGCTGTAATGATTGCATGCCAAATGTTAAAATGTTTTTCATTATTAAACCTTATTTAATTTTTCTGTTATAGCTTCAACAACATTTATTTGATAAAGTGTGGCCTAGGCTTCGAGTGTTGGCACGCTCTTCTCCTCAGGACAAGTACACCCTTGTCAAAGGAATCATTGACAGCAAGTTAAATCCCAATCGCGAAGTTGTTGCTGTTACTGGGGACGGAACAAATGATGGTCCAGCATTAAAAAAAGCAGATGTTGGATTTGCAATGGTTTGTGATTTTCTCTCCTTAATGATTATCTTTGTCTTTGAACTTTTTTATTGCTAATACTAATGTACACTAACTTGTAATGGAAAATGGGAACTCAGACTGTGGCACCCGCCACAAATGACATAGGGTAGCTCGTGAGCCCACGGCCGAGAATAACACCGACCCCCAGCACCAAGCAGAAATAACTGGCAGCCTAAGTCCACCGGACAGAGAAAACTGCCGACTCCACCATGTGACACACAAACAACCCAGGACACAAAGGGATAGCAGGCCCACTCCCTGTCGAGCGAGGCCAACCACCACCAGTCCCAGAGAAGAATGCCAACGGAGATGGAGCTCCCAGCCAGCAGACCAAAGACCCGCCCGCAACGGAATCAGCCAGGCAAAATGCGCCACCAGGAATGGCGATACACCCACACCCCTAGAAATTTATTATAAACTTCAAAATTTTGCCAACACATATAACTAACTTTGCTGCTCCATACCCTTGGGTGAGTTGTGTGGTCTGGGCTTTCGACATACAACTAACTTGTAATGCATGTGTGTAAAATATTTTTGAAGTTTTGTACTGTACTGGATAGCAGGACTCAAAATAAGATTTTAAACTTAGCAACAAATACTACTGAATTCTTTTTGGTACAATGTCCCTAAAACATATTTTTTGTATGTCGCTAGTTAATAAGTTTGCTCACATTTTCTTTGACTATTCCCGTATTCATGTATACAGGATAAAAACATCTTGCAGAACTGTTTTTATTTAATTTAAATCTTTATAAGTTTGGTAGTATGAATAACCAGTGAGTTCTTTTAAACTTTTTTAGTGAATTCACCAAATTAAATGCTCATTTTATCATATTCTCAGGGCCTGTCTTGCATACACACCGAGGCTCGCATATTTCACTATTACAGTCTGAAATTTTTAAAAAGTTATTTAAACCAACTGGATATATTACCTTTAATATCAGCAAAATCATTTGTTTTAAAAAAATTATTAGGATTTTAAGTTAAATTTACACCACTGTGATGATCTACATCTAGAATGTTGTTTTATGAAATTTTATATTTGTTTTAAACATGTATTGATTGTAAACATAATTTTTTAAATATTGAATAGGGTTCTCAAAAACCAAATATGTTCTGGGCTCCATCTTGAGTCAGGTCTTGCATATTCCAGGTTCTCTAAAACCAAATAAGCTGTGGGCCCCATCTTGGGTCAGGTCTTGCATATTCCAGGTTCTCTAAAACCAAATGAGCTCTGGGCCCCATCTTGAGTCAGGTCTTGCATATTCCAGGTTCTCTAAAACCAAATAAGTTCTGGGCCCCATCTTGAGTTAGGTCTTGCATATTCCAGGTTCTTTAACTTTATTATTGTTACACATGTTTTATTTAAAGTTTAATTTCTGATAGGGCTTGCAATATATTAGTGAGTGATGTTCTGTAAATTTTTTTTTGTATTGTAGGGTATTGCTGGAACAGATGTTGCCAAGGAAGCATCTGATATTATTCTTACGGATGATAATTTTACCAGTATTGTTAAAGCTGTGATGTGGGGAAGGAATGTATACGACAGCATTGCCAAATTTTTGCAATTCCAACTTACTGTTAATGTTGTTGCTGTTATTGTTGCTTTTATTGGAGCTTGTGCAATAGAGGTGAGTCAGAAATGTACAGAGCATGAACATTCTATTTACTTAGGCCTAATCAACTTTAGTTTCATAACCAGCAGAAATTTTTAGTCGAAAGTTCAAATTCATTTTTGTGTATACTTCATTTTGGTAACAAAAGATGTTACAAATTTAAATTGCATAACATATTATTTTTAGCATAGTGTTTTCTATTTATTTAGTTTAAGCCTCAAATGATGGTTTAGAGGATATAATTTGTACCCTTTAAAATTTGTTTCATTAAAATTTACCATGTTATAAAAGAAGTGCTCAAACATTTTTAATATTTGATAGCGTAACACACAAGTAAATACTTTTTTTTTTCTATGCTTTATTTTGTATGCTACTTAATAAATCACTAGCTGCATGACAATTTGATACTTAAAAAGTGTCATTTTAAAAAACTTAATAAACTTCAAAAGTATAATTGAAACAAATTAAAAGCTTTGTCGAAAATGGGTCTTGCATGCTAATCCAACAAAGAATCTTTCATACATATTAATTAAAAAAAGAAGAAAAAATGTGCAATTTAATTTTTCTGTGTTCCTTTATCTCTGTCATTTATCTCTTTTGAGTAAGTGTGGAGGGACTCAACTAGCATTTTGCTCATCTCAGACTAATTAGAAACACATGGTCTATGAACACATGGTCACACATGAAAATAGGGTCACCCAGCAAGCAAACGTTTTGAATTTTTCAAAAATCCCAATCTTTTTTATACCTTAATGGTCTATGTTGGTTTATTTTAAACTCAAGTAAATGGTTGCAACATTGATTTTTTTCAATTTTCACTTTAAAAAATTTTAAAATATCTTTTTTTTACTTTTTAAAGGGGGTGAGGTGAATCTACTCTTCGGATTTGTATGGTTATTTTGATACTCCATCATATCTGTGTGTGCTATGCCACTCTGATGTCTGGACATAAATGCAAAGAAAGCTAGATATGCTAACATATTTTAATAGCAATATTTATCATGATACTTAGTGATGGCAGATGAGACTTACATTTTCCCCCAATCTGAATGATCACACATAATGTACATCAATGTATTTTATTTTTTTAATTAAGAAAACATAGAATATTGCGTGTCTTTATTGCATTAAAATTTATACTTTTCAGCTACATAATGTTTATCTTTCTTTCATATGTACACTGGTGTCCAAAACCCAAGAACAAAAATTATTTATGAGGATTCCAAGTGTAAAATCAGGCGAATCAGCGTGTGGCAATTTGCATTACTGATGATTTCAAGTAGAAATGAAAAGTAGATGTGGATATGAAAATTATAGATATGGAAAATAGACGTGGAAAGGTTGACATAAAATTTTTTAATCACGCACATTATGTTTCTTCAGATTTTAGACATCAGTTGATTTGGCAAGAAAGTGATACTACTTACCATTGCGAGAATGTTCTTGAAAGGAAAAGATATATCAATGGTGTGGAGGAAGCAAACTACTAGTGTGTTAAAAGTGACTATGATTGGTAAATGAAAAACATCAATTTAATTTATGCAAAATTTATAACAACGTTTTTGTGTAATATGATTTATTAGCATGCCGACAATAAATTATGTCCATATTTGGCTGCAACCATTAAAGTGTTTTCGTGTAAAGTTAAAAATGTATTTTGTCTTTAGATTTTGGAACCATTGTATGTTATAAAAAATGTAAATTTTCTTAAATCAAAATGTAATCAAAAATATATCTAAAATTTAAATGTGTTTATTAAGGAAGGTAAAATAATCCACCTTTCTTTGTAGACAATTCCAAACATTGTTGGCATTTCCTTGATTTGCATTTTCTACAACAGATCTAGAGTATTGAAATCATTATTTTAGAAAAGTTAAATGTAACTTCATTTGTTTGGAAGAGTTAAAATATTTAATCACGATGTTCAAAATATTAAAAACGATAAAATTTGCCCCATATAGAGTGTTGATAATAAATTGTGTACCTTTTCAATTACCTGCCCCAAGAATACATTTTTTGTGTATTAAAATACAGGATAGTCCCTTGAAAGCTGTACAAATGCTATGGGTAAATCTGATCATGGACACCCTTGCTTCACTTGCCTTGGCCACAGAAATGCCAACACCAGACCTACTCCTCAGGAAGCCTTACGGACGAAATAAACCTTTAATATCTAGGACTATGATGAAAAATATACTAGGTCATGCTGTTTATCAACTCGTTGTAATATTCACTCTTCTTTTTGCTGGTAAGTAATTCATTCAAAAATATTTTTTACGGGCTGTTTTGTTTCTATGTGTGTTTACTTTCCTTATATACGTAATGCACAAGGAAAGTATTGTGATGGGGTTTTCGACGAGAGAGCGCGTTTCAAGCATCCCTGATCACGAATCGAACATTTTAAAAATGATGTGTGTGTGTGTGTGTGTGTGTCAGTGAGTCTGTGGAGACGATAACTGACGAACGAATGGACTGATTCGAACAAAATTTGGTACAAAAATTACAATCCGTAAACACTGGAAGCCTATTGTTTTTATAAGCAATCGAATGTTCAGAACCCCCCTAAATTTTCACGTGAAATTTTGAAAAAATCGTCAAAAAATCAGAACCTCTAATAAAGTTACGTAAATAGACATTTCTTATGTAATTTTTCCTTAGAAAACGATTGACATAAACTTTAGAATGTTAGCATGAACCGTTCTTGAGATATTGCACATTTTTCAAATAAATTTATCAAAAAATCATATAAAATAAAAAAAATATTTCCTATTGAGAAACATGTTCACTTTTCATATGTAATACCATGAGATAAATTTGATGATATCATTCTTGTGGATCTAACTCGTTCCATTCATGAAAAGAGGTACGTTGAGTAATACTTTTGTATTTGAACACCGATAGTCATTTATCTGCTGTAAGAATAACTTATTTTTCCGTCCATAACGCTTGGCGAGATTTTGGCGACGAATTGGGTGGAATGTCGCCAACTTGGCGACTTTTTTAAATGTTGCTAAATTAATGAAAAACTCGCCAAATGGATAAAAATGATGCTAAATCAATGAAAATGACGACTCACTGATAAAAATTCAATATCTTGGAAAGAATATAAGTATCTACTATAAGAATTACATTTTTTTAACTGTAAAAGTAGTAAATTCATTGCATTATATAAGGAAAGTCATGTGTTGCCCACATCAGATTTTTTTAAATTGCACCCAGATCATGCTTTTGCATTATTTTATTTTGCACTAGTTACATGCTAACTTGATAAGCTCACTCTTGATCATGAAAGTGTTATAAAACTTCTTGATTCGCATCAGGAAAACTCATTTTGTGCCAGAAAGAAATAAAACAACTAATTGCTATCTGGCTGGTAAACAGTGACTGTTTCAGTTGAATCTTTTTCCATCCTCTCATAATATAAAGAAATTAAATCATTGGATGGAAAATGCAAGTGGTTTTTCTCTCACATTTCCTCTGTGACTCTTCAGTCTTCACTTGGCTTATACAGAAATGTGTTTATGCATAAGTATTTTAATGGAAGTTTTTTGAAGAATGCTTTTAAAATTTGCACATATTTTTAAATCAGGACCAATGCCAATTATATCTGCTAACTAGTACAGGCAGCCCTCGACTTTTGCACATTCGACTTTCGCACAATTCGCTATTTCGCACATTTTTAAAAATTCAATTTTTTAAAGCTTTTTGTCAATAATGCAAAAATCGTTTGCTTCCATGCAGTCACTCCCACGGAGCGAGGTAGCTCACGCTCACTCACACATTGCCGCCTAGAGTAGTGGACCTTTCGGAATCGTTTTTACGTCACTAGGGTTCCGAGCCGCGGTGGGCCAAATGTTTATGATGTATTAAATTGGTTTAGTCTTCCGTTAGCAAGTGATAGCTACTTTTAAACAATATTATATCAGGACAATAATGAATCAGGTCATCAAGGCAACTGACAGGGAAGGTGGGCCAACATTAAGAGATTTTTGGAAGAACTATAATATATGGAACTCAATAAATAGTTTTGGAGACTCGTGGGCTGAAATAAAAAAGTCAACAATGAAAGGTTCCTGGAAACAAGTATGCCCACAAATGATGAGTGATTTTATAAATTCTGAAGAAACTGCAGAAACTATCACAGATGAAATAGTTAGCCTAATGAATGAACTAAACTTGGACTGCAACAACGAAGATGTTAATGAGTTGATTGAATCTCACTCAGTGCCTCTGTCAAATGAAATACACAATGAAAGTGAGAAAGAAGCTGATAAAATCGTCAAGACTTTGACAATCAAAAATATGAATGAAGCCTTCATGCATCTTGACAAATTTTTGACTATCACGGAAGAATGTGATTCCAATAGAGAACGTATATCTCAAGTACGTAGGGTGATTGAGAAAGACACAGCATGTTATAGAACTCTTTATAAAGAAAAGCAAAAAAAAAGGGTGGTATTCAACTAACTCTTGACACGTTTATAAAAAAAACACACCTGAGAAAGCACTTCAACATGCCTCATTAACTTAATTATGTATATTGATAAATAAATACTATTGTTATCAATAAATAAATATTTTAAAATACAATTTTTGATACATTTTTTTTACATCCCTCTACTTTCGAACATTCAACATTCGCACACATTTTCAGGAACCAATTATGTGCGAAAGTCGAGGGCCGCCTGTATATGTATAATATATAAAGTGTCTGTCTCTCTATTCTATATGCAAACCCACAATTTTCGTTTGATTCTAAATTGATTTGATTTTTTTCCCCAAATTTAGTATGGTATATTTCTGTTGGTAATAACTGCTGGAAGAACATAAACAAACAATTGTGATTCATTATATTCTCCTGAGCGATGTTTAAAAACACCAATTTATTTTTGACTTACCTCATTCTCGGGAATGACTCACGGTGTTCTTTCCGCTGAAGTCTTCATGTAAATCTAAATATCCGACTGATACATAAACTCATTTGCATATTTGAGGAACGGACTTTGGAAATCATAAATCATTCTGGGAGGTTATGATCCCGGCATATATACGAAGTTCGGTTTGGAAGGATCAGTATTCGCTCAATCTATCTATCTATCTCTTCGAGTACAAGCTAGATAAGTACACGAGGTGTACGAGATGTATGGATGTAGGAATTTAAGGTATTACAAATGTGCTTGTTATTGATCATGTTAGTAACAATGTTACAGCTTTAATTTTTACCTGGTGCTTTACAATTTTAATCGTTAGCGTATAATTCTGTAATAATGTTATGTGGCTTTTACTCCCCCTTGAAATTATACTATTTATACTTTATTTATTATCTACAGCTTGGTCTGTGCTCAACTATGATACACTTTAAAAACATTTCAACTTCTTACTACTTCTAAAAATTCCACTTACCTTTAAACATTCTCATAAATAAAAATAGCACAGCCAACAAACAACTAAAGAATGACAACCAATATTAAATTAAAAATTAACTTTTATTAACAATAATTAAAAATTTAAGGAACCATTTAAGGTTTCATTACATAAATTGTATAAATTTAAGTCGTACATTGCGTTTATAATTAAAATCTATTAAATGAAAACTCATTTTGCAATTAAATAATCCACTAACAAAATTACCCAGGTACAGAATCCACTCTGGTCTGAAGACCAGAGCTTGGTCTGCCTGGAGCTGGCTGTCCACCCCCAAAAATGTTAAGAGAACAAGAAAAAAACACATTATCGAAGTATAAAAATTATAACTAAAAAAATAACGAAAAACAAACACCACTAAAATTTCAAGGAATAAATTCCATGTATGTAAACCAAAGAAAGTGTTAAGTAAGATCAATTTTCCCTATTTGGATTTCAATCAAAGAGGTGCTCCTAGATGGCAGCACCACTGAACAAAGTGATTATGATGAACAAAGGTGATTATGAAGTTCACAAGTAAAACATGAAAACTAAAACCGCACTTTGGAGAAACTGATGAACGTAACACCAACACTTGCTGATATGCACTTTAGAAGTGATTGATAAGTAAATTGTGTGAAACCACACCTCCAAACTTCGAGACCATATACCCGCCACGGCTCGTGGGAGAGGGATGAATTCCTTTTGCGAAACCATTGACAGCACTTGATACTTTCATTGGCGAAATAGATGACAGCTCTGGATCCAAAAAAAAAGGTGAATCAGCAACCAAGGCTTATGCGGTGCACAACCAGTGATGGCCGAGGAATACCAGTGGCGATCTCACAACATGAAGAAGAGCACATTTTAAAATTGTGTAGGTGCAGATTGTACCATGTACAATGCCGGCAAAATAAAACAGGTTGATGAAAAAAGGACACACAAAGAGAGCACTTGTAGGGTGTCAGAAACTCAGCGTCACCTCTACTACTCTTGAACAGAGGAATAATTTAAGTCAGGTTTTTCAGCGACAGCGAGTCACGGGTCCCCTTGCTCGGGGTCCGGACCGCGGTTTTTTAGAGCAAAAGAAAATGACCACCTTCTCCAATGCGGGACAGGAATCGAATGAATGCCAGGCAGCACGCCTGCCTCCCAGGAGACGCCAAACTTGGCGAGCGAAACCCTGCGCTTCGCGCCGAGCGCTCACGCATACACTGCGGAAATAAAAACGCTGTTATGCCAAGAATCAAAAAAAGGGATCACTTCCGCCAAGGCGGCAACCACGAACCGTGGTGACGCATGGTCACCGGATGTCGTGAGGCAACCCTACCGGCACCCTACTTGCAGGTGTCCGACTGATAAGCGGGCGAAAGCCAAATTTCGCTTAAAAAGTGCCTTTTTTACGCAAATTCGTGAATGAACTGAAATGAAGTTAACAGCTGAAAACGAAGATTATGAGAATTAACAAAAGATTATTTAACGTTTAAAGGCACATTGCGCACAATTTTGAATAATAAAAACATTAAAAAGATAACAAATTACGTTAAAGGGGAAATAAATCGCCGAAATATTCCAAAACAACAAATAAATTTTGAAGGGAAAGGGGAAAATAATGAATTTTAAGCTATTACATAATTTTGAACTATTAATTAAATTTAGAACTGTCAAATCTCGGCATAACAATAAGTAAAAGTCATTCTAGTCATCTGCAAATATACGAAGTTTAATAAAGTTCCAGTATGTGATCTTTAAATGGTTGGAAATCGAATGATATACAGAGGAAGGTAAAGTCTACTGATGATTTTCCAAACTGAACTTCTTGGCCATTTTTCTAACTTCAAAAATTTGTACATATGTTTAACAGCTGCATGCTTATTACCGCTGCTAACCTGTACTCCTAGGCAAGACTCTGATGTTTTGAATAAAAACTCTGATTTTTGTTTTTAATAAAAAAGGACTGTGTCTTTTTCCACTCATGCTGTGCTACACAGAAAGTTTAACTTCAATTTGATTTGCCTTGAGAGGATATTGAGTTAAATTTCCTAGGAAGGTTATGGGCCCAGCAAAATCAAGAAGAAATCCGAAAGAAGAAATCCAAGAAGAATCAAGAAGAAATCCAAGAAGAAATCAAGAAGAAATCCGAGAAGGATAAGAGCCCAGGAAAATTGAGTCAAATTGATGGGGGCCTCTCAAGTCCGCCCGTCGTAGTAGCAAATTCAGTTACAAGAAGTTAGATTATCACAACTGAATAGTGGAGCCTGTTAAGATGCCGTTACTCAATAAGGACAGTTATGCAACTTGGAGCAACAGCATAACCTTTGCCCTCGTGGCCGAAGGGTGTTATGGATACATACAAAGAAACGTAAAGCCGATTGATGAAACAACAACCAGACGTGATCAGGATGAATTTATTCATCGATGTGACAAAGAACTATCTATGCTGTTGACTATCGCCAGAATACCAAGAATTGATTAGCATTTCTGATGATCCCGCTGATGTATGGGATAAATTGAAAAATCATTTCAATGCACCAACTAGAGCAAATTTAGTGTGACTCTTCGATGATTTCTTCAGCATCCGTCTGGAAATAGACGAGCTGATTTAAGTAAATAAATAATTTGGTATCGTGTCTGATTTAAACTAAATAAGATCAAGGACACAACATTAGACAGAAGGTCTTTTATTAAAACTTCTTATAAGACATACAAAGTATTAAAAATGCCAGAACGCTTTTGAGCGTTAATGCTCTCTTCATCAGTGGTTACATGGAAAGTAAATATGGATTGTTCATATATAGACCAGTAACATAGCAAATTTGTATAAATAAATATAAAATTAGTAAATGAATAGACTATTATCCAAGAAATATACACAGAAAATATAAAATATATTTTACACGGATTCAAAATGTAAGTATATCATAAGAAAAGTACAATTGTAAAGTAGTATTTTATTACAGAAAAAATGCAAATTTGAAAGGACAGTCAAGCTCGATCTTTATGAGAATGACATCAAAGATATCTATGAAGAGATTTGAATTGCATAGAGTCAAGAATGAGTCACCAAGCATAATTTAAAATTTGAATGGGATCGAAATTACAAATCAACGCATGGTAGATATAAATAAAAAGATATTCATAAAGAAGAATATTATGTGAGTTATTACAATGCATTAAAAGGAAAGTTTTTTCAAAACAGGTAGGAAATTATCATGAACTACATATTGAGCAAGAGCCGTAGAAAGTGTAACCACCTTTGACATCATGAGTGTGCTCTGCTAAACGGATGCCAACATTGTGTTTAGTACTGCCAATATAAAATTTATAGTCACTATCGGGAGACAACAGGGGAACCACATACACCCCAGCATAGCTTTTAATGTTATCAATATCTCCAAGTTTATCAGAACGAATACTGTTAAATAAAGTGGTAATATTAGAGTGAGCAGATTTGAAACCAAATTTATGACAGAATTGAATAAAGGGACGGAAGATCTTAGGATGATAAGGAAAACTAGATTCATAAGCTAAACGATCTTTCAAAGCAACAAGTTTAGTATCAATTTGAGTAAATTTTCGGGGAACATGGGCAAAAATCTTATGTATAAACTCAAAAGAATAAGCAGCCTCATGGCCAAGATTAAAAATAAAATTAATTTCATCAGTCAAAGCAGGGATAGAAGAACAAACATTAAATACGTGATTAAAATAAGCTTTTAATGCTTATTTTAATCACACATTTAATGTTTGAGGCTTTTTTAGAGGAAATAGAATGATAAGAATTAGTGCGGATACAGGAGTTAGTAAAAGATGGTTTACGGAAAACAGAAGTGTGGAAACCAAAAGCGGAACAGATAACCAGAACTTCAAGGAAAGGCAAAGAACAATAGGATTCATGCTCAACAGTAAAAGTAATCAAAGGGTAAAAATCATTAACCTTAGCCAAAAGAAGAAAGAGATCATTTAAATCTCTATCCCAAATAATAAAAACATCATCCACATAATGGCACCAAAGAATGGGTTGGATTGTTAAAAAAGGCAAAACCTCATTCTCGAGCTCCTGCAAAACTGCCTCAGCCAAAATACCAGATAATGGGCTACCCATAGGGGTGCCAGAAGTTTGCAAGTAAATAGCATTGTGGAAGCTAAAGTAATTTGTCTCCACAACAATATTCAAAGCAGAAGTGATTGCATCAATAGTAGGGGTTTTAAAATTGTGATTTTGGAGTGTTTTGGCAATAATTTTAATAGCAATGTCAATGGGAATACTAGGAAATAAAGAAACATCAAAACTGTGAAGTGTACTATTAGGATTAAATTTAGTTTTAAATAATATATCAGTGAAATTTTCAGTAGAACTAATAGAAAAACTATATTATTAAAAAATGGTTTTAAGATATAGGCTAGGGATTTCTCTAAAAAATAAGTAGGTCCACTACGTTTGAAAACAATAGGACGCATAGGATTATTTAATTTATGAAGTTTAATTTGGCCAAAGATTTTAGGAAGTTGGTGTGAAGTACTGAAAATGGCAGATTTTACATTGTGAGGAAGATCATTACATTTTTAAGTTTTGTGATCCTAGTATTAATCATCGTAATTGGGAATTCTTTGACCTGGTTGCATTCTATCACTTCTGCATTGAATTAACGTAATCAGTTTTATGTGTAAGAACCACCAGACAGACCTCTTCTATGAATACTTCATTGTAAGAAAATATTATAAGAAGAATAAAATACAATATAATCAAAATCTTTTTAACTTTAGAGAAAAAAGAAGTAAAATAGGGTCAAAACAGATTAATAAACCAGAAGCTAGTAATGTAGAAATTAATATTCCCAAAAACTACAAAGCCGCCCTCAAATCACCCCTAGTCAAAGAATGGAATAATGCCATGACTGAGGAAATAAATGTTATGAAAGAACGAGATGTCTGGGAGTTATTTCCTGCACCTCCTTCAGAAAAAATAATAGGCAGTCGATGAGTTTATACATTGAAAAGAGATACAAAGGAAATGCAAAGATTTATGATGAGGCTAGTGGCTCAAGAGTATACCCAAGAAAAGGATGACACGTACGACGAAAACTTCAATCCAGTCATTAATTTTAGTCTGATTAGGTTATTTTTCACAATCTTTGTCAGCATGTTAGGATAGATGCAGTTTCAACTAGATATCAACTGCACATACTTATATGCTAAGATGAAGTATAAAATCTACATGAGACAACCGGAAGGTTTCACTAATACTAAGTACGGCGATTACGTATGCTTATTAAATAAGGCAATTTACAGACTTCACCAAAGTGGTAGGGATTGGTTTATGAAACATCTCTTTAAATATTTCCATATTTAAAGAACTAAAATTTACAAAACTTAAATGGTGCAATTGTAGACTATGTCTTTAATAAGAAAGTACTTATACTAGTTTATGTGGATGACATCATTTTGTTTTCTAAAAATCAAAAAGATTTTGACTTAGTTGTTTCAATGTTAGAAGAAAAATTTGATATAAAAGTTCTAGGTAAAATCAAAAAACTACTATGTGTAAAATTTGAAAAATGAGATCGTAAATTTCATATACACCAAAAACAGTATATTGAAAATGTCTGTGAAAAACGGTTTAAATATCCAATTGTTTCCTTGCTGATAGCAAAAGGTTATATTTTGAGTAAAATAGATTGTCCTGATACTAGTGAAGAAATAGATCAAATGAAAAATATTCTGTACAGAAATTTGATAGGATGTTTAAGTTTCATTTTTAGTAGGGCACGACCTGATTTGTGCTATGCAGTAAATTTACTATTTTAATTTTAAGAGAACTCCGGCATAAAACATTGGGATGCCTTATTAAAGTTATTGGGTTATTTAGACAAAACAAAAATTTACATGTTAGATTTGTCCAACATTAGTGAGCTTAATTTGAATTGTTATTCTGACTGTAATTTTGCAGCCAACAGGGATGATCGGGTATCTTTAGGTGGTATGATATTCTACGTTGACAAAGTACCTATATCGTGGCGTACCTTCAAGCATTAATGAGTGAGCTTATCCACTATGGAAGCCGAATACGTATCGTTAACAGAAGCTACCAAAGAAATGATTTGGATGCAAAATGTAATTGAGGAATGCTACCAAATAGGTTTAAAATTTATCACAAAAAATTATACTTTTATTTTTGTTAACCAAGCAGCCATTAATTTCTCAAATTCCCCAATTGAAAATCACCGAACTAAACATATTGATGTTAAATATAATTTTCTTAGAAACTTAGTTCTTACGGAGTCTTTTAAAGTTAATTTTATAAATAGTAAGAATAATGATGCAGATTATTTCACCAAACCTATGACTAAGGATAGGATTCTTAAATTTTGTGATGGACTATTTAAAATGTAGACTGGACTATTTAAAATGTAGACTTTAAACTTAACCTTTCAAACATTTTGCTTTAAATCTGAGTTTTAAGATATAATACATTATTATTTACTACTACCTCATTGTACAAAATGTAATTGTCAATTAAGTATTAAATTTGGTGTTGATGAATACCATATAATTTTTGTAGTTTATATGCATTATTTTTGACCTTTCACACTTAGCAGTTTCGTTGCAAATGTGTGTTTAAACCAAAACATTTTGTCAATATTTTATATTTCTCACGATAATATACATCACTTTTATCAATCCCACAAAAGCAATTTTTGCTAATGTGTTTCATTGTGCATGAAGAAAGGAACTTTTGATGTTTTGATTCAAACTTGATGTATTTTTAATTGTAAACTGTGCTTGAATTCTGATACCAAAACATATTATATTTAAATTTAAACTTTGAAATATCAAATGATTTTACTTAAATTTTGAAATATCAAATGATTATACTTAAATTTAAAGTTTGAAAGTTTGAAATATCAAATGATTATACTTAAATTTAAAGTTTGAATTGTTGACTTTAAATTATATAACATGTTTATACTTAAATTTAAACTTTGACTAATATAGCATATTTATATTTAAAATTAATTACTAATTGATCAATATGTTTATACTTAGTTTTAAACTTTAACTTTTTAACATGTCTATACTTAAATTTCTAATGTGATTTATGATATGTTTATATTTAAATTCTTTTAAAAGTTAACTGTTTATATCTAAATTTTTCCATCATACAAACTTTTTTAGAGAATTCATTAACTTATATTCATGTTTATACATCAAATTCGAATATGTTTGGACCTATTAAAGTATTTCATTGTATTGTTGTATTTGAAAAATGTTAGTGGCCTAAGAATGTGTTTAATCTTATCAATCATTATGATTTGAAGTGAATACTGGGAACTTGACATTTTTAACATGTCAAGATTCTTAGAAAAAAAATTTGAGTGCTATCGTGCATGCTTCGAATTTAACAGATTGCATGAGGGGCCCATTGCTAGAAGAACGTAAACAAACGATCTTGATTCATTATATTATCCTGAGCGATGTTCAAAACCACTAATTTATTTTTGACTTACTTAGCTCATTCCCGGGAATGACTCACGGCGTTCTTTCAGCAGAAGTCTTCATGCAAATCTGAATATCTGATGCGTACACAAACCCATTTGCATATTTGAGGAATGGGCCTCGGAAATCATTCCAGGAGGTTCTGATCTAGGCATATATAAGAAGTTCGGTATGGAAGGATCAGTATTCGCTCGATCTATCTATCTATCTCTTCGATTACGAGCTAGATAAGTACACGAGATGTACGGATATAGGAATTTACGGTATTATAAATGTGCTTGTTATTGATCTGTTATTGATCATGTTGGTAACAATGTTAAAGCTTTAATTTTTACCGAGTGCTTTATAATTTTAATCATTAGCGTATAATTCTGTAATAAGTAAAAGTCATTCTAGTCATCTACAAGTATACTAAGTTTAATAAAGTTCTAGTATGTGATTTTCAAATGGTTGGAAGTCAAACAACATATAGAGGAGGATAATGTCTACTGATGATTTTCCAAACTGAACTTCTTGGCCATTTTTCCAACTTCAAAAACTGCAACAGTTGCATGCTTGTTATCGCAGCTAGCCTGTACTACTAGACAAGACTCTGATGTTTTGAATAAAAACTCTGATTTTTGTTTTCAACAAAAATGGACGCTGTCTTTTTCCACTCATGCTGTGCTACAAAGAAAGTTTAACTTCAATTAGATTTGCCTTGAGAGGATATTGAGTTAAATTTTCCCAGGAATAACATTCATGTTTTATATTTTAGGGTAAAAGGTTTGCTGAGATATCAATAAAAATCACCATAAAATTAAAATTTCTAAAGAAATAACAAGTAGATTTTTTTTCTAGCTGTTTATTTAAAGGAAGTTATATTGTGTGTTGCTTAGTAGTAGAAATAAGAAAGGTTTTCCCTCAAATGTGTTATAAATGGCAAAATATTTTTATTTAATTTTTAATATCAAAATACAAACAAAATGGTAGTCATATTAAGTTAAAGCATGGATAGTATTGCATTTTGGACTGTATTATATTGAGTACTGTAATTGTATTTGTCTTACACAATAAATAAAGATGTACGCATGTGTCTTCTGTGATGGAAAATCTAAGCTGTAGTCACGAAATGTGCTAAACTTCCGATATGACAGATCTCTGTGAGATTTTTAATAAAAATTCGAATTAGCTTTTTAGTTATTTTATGTTACAGTTTTGAGTGATATGGATACAAATCAGTTCTTTAGCAATTGAAAGTATTATGAGTTTCCATCTTAACATCATCAGAAAGATGAAAGAAATGTTCTTTCTAATGATTTATGAACCGAACACATAGGACAACTCTATCATATTTATTTATTTTTAAACATATCGAAATGTACATCTTTCAGGTTATTTGATAGTTATTTTGCTGTATTAAAAGAAAAAGAAAGTAATATATTCAGCGATATTTATCAAACTTACTAATTTCATTTTGGAATTGCACATAATTGCTGGTCCGGCCATCCAAACAGCTGCTCATGTCCTCAGATGATTCAAACGGTCTGGGTCTTCAATATAATTGCTGGTAAAAGGGAGAAATTCTGACATATTTATCAAATTTACCAACTTTGTTTAGGGATTGTGCAAAATTGCCAATAAAAGTGAGAAATTTATCAAACTTACCAAGATGACTGGTGATTATGCATAATCTCCACTTAATCACTTTTACTGTAATTTATATATATATATATATATATATATATATATATATATATATATATATATATATATATACATACATATATATATATATATATATATATATATTAGAAAAATGTAATAATAAAAATAATAAAAATAATCAATTGTAATCGTGAAATATTAGTATTACCATAGAAGCAGAACCATGGCCATAATGCCGATAATAGAAAACAGCACCGACCCAAATTCAAAGATTAACCAGAATTAAATTCATCTTCAGGTCTGAATATTTAATTTTAATTAACCCAAACAAATGCCTGTTTCAAATTGGGCAATGGTACATTACTGTAAATGCCCAAACTCGGACTACAGACACCGAAAGATGAAAAATTGAAGATAAGAAAAATTAGGAATATATATATATATATATATATGTTTGTGTGCATATGTATATGTTTAATAATAATGCATTTTCTATTTATGGTTATTCTGTATTTTTTGCAATATAAGAATGGATGTATTTATAGAAAATATTTGTTTTAAATTGTTTCCTTTTTTGAATTATTTTTCATGGACATAATTTGTGACCCATTGTATATTGCCAATACAAAAATATCTGATGTGGGCAGTACATGACTTTCCTTATATAAATGCAATGAATGCACTACTTTTACAGTAGAAAAAAAAATAGATTATTCTTATAGTAGATACTTATATTTTTTCCAAGATATTAAATTTTCGTCAATTAGTCGTCATTTTCATTGATTTAACGTCATTTTTATCCATTTGACAAGATTTTCGTTAATTTGACAACAGTTAAAAAAGTCACCAAGTTGGCCAAATTCATCACCAAAATCTTGCCAAGCATTATGGACAGAGAAATAAGTTATTGTTATAGCAGATAAATGATTATTGGCATTCAAATACAAAAGTATTGCTCAAAGTATCTTTCCTCATGAATGGAACGAGCTAGATCCACGAGAATGATGTCACCCAATTTATCACATAATGTTGCATATGCAAAGTGAACATGTTTCTCAACAGTTAATATTTTTTTTTAATTTATGGGATTTTTTTATAAATTTATTTGAAAAATGTGTAATATCTCGAGAACGGTTCATGCTAATGTTCTAAAGTTTGTGTCAATCGTTTTCTAAGGAAAAATTACATAAAAAATGTCTATTTGCGTAACTTTATTAAAGGTTTTGATTTTTTGATGATTTTTTCAAAATTTCACTCAAAGATTTAGAGGGGTTCTGAACATTCGATTGTGTTTAAAAACAATAGGCTTCCAGTATTCACGGTACATTTGTACCAAATTTAATTCGAAACGTTCCATTCGTTCGTAAGATATTGTCTTCACAGACCCACTGACACACACACACACAGATATCACCTCAAAAATGTTCGATTCATGATCACGGATGCTTGAAACATGCTTTCCCGTCGAAAACTTGAATTCAAATTTTCGACCTCGTCACAATACTTTCCTTATACCGTCACATACTTTCCTTATACTATGTATATAAGGAAAGTCACAAAGCAAGGAGTGGGTGACATTGTAAAACAGTTAAAGATGCTCTTATTTGCATTTAGTTTAATAAATTTAATTCTTATCTTTCTTAGGTGACAAAATATTTGATATTGATTCAGGACTGTATTCCCCTCTTCATGCTGCACCATCTGAACATTTCACGATTATCTTCAACACATTTGTCATGATGACTCTCTTTAATGAGATCAATGCACGGAAAATTCACGGGGAGCGAAATATATTTGAGGGCTTGTTAACAAATCCCATATTTTACAGCATTTTAATAATCACAGCAGCTTCTCAGGTAACTTGATTTTTTTTTCGTTTGTTTGTAGTTGGCAGAGGGAAAAATACTATACTGCCCTAAATGAGTTGTCATTGCCATTCTCTGTTTGTCAAGTATGAAAGTGGTCAAGAGAGGAAACTATATTTTGTGTATATTTTGTAATCAGTAGTTTTGAATAAAATTCTGTGAATAGTTTATGCCATGACAAAATAAAAATATTTGTTCAAAAATAATATGCATCTGTATTCACAGCTATTGAAAAAAACTTGCAGTTAACTTGTAGAGGATAATAACAAAATAAAGAAAATTGCTAGAATAAATGTATTTGAGCACTAAATATTCAAATGACATAATAGATATACTACTAGTTATGTGTATGCTTCTATCAAGGAACTACAAATAATGTACATTCTTACAAGCAGTAGTTACCTCCATTATAACCTTAGAAACACATTTATTACAGCTTTGAAGCAATACTGCCTTAGTTCATACAGACTGAAACATGACTAATGGCATGATACACTAGCTTTTGTCAAAGAACTACAAATAATTTGCATTTTCAGAAGTAGTAGCTATCTTCATTATAACTTAAGAAACATTTTTATTACAATCTTGAGGCAATACTGCCTTAGTCCATATAGACTTAAAATGTTTTTTGTTAAGTAACATAACAGTTAAAGTTAATATACTAACAATGCAGTTATATGCATATACAACAGTAACGGCTGGATTTGAATTTTGTCTTGTGCAATCTACAAACTATTTGCAATATTAGTAACTCAAATTCAGTATAAATGAGATTGAGGACTTTTATGAATTTGTAAAATTCCTGATGTTAAAATTGATAAGGATTTTATACATACTTTCAGTATATATTAGACTATTTTAGTATTTGGGATATTTTGGTCAATTTCTTTTTTTCCCTGTATTTTAACAGTTTTTACCATTGCAGATTCAAAAATGCCATTTTGGTGTTTTAGTGTGTTTTGCCTTGGTGTAATATATTTCTGTTAATATTTTTATTATACTAAACTGGATTATCATATATAATTAAACAACACTCAATCCATGTCTGTGTAGCCTATCAAGGTGAAATAAAGGGTTTAATAATCTCAGGCAATAGGATGCAATTGCATGATCATGACATTTTAATGCCTGATGAAACTAAACAGAAAACTGTAGAATTCATAGAGTTAGATATGAACCTCCATGATTCAACTAAGTAGGAAAGTTAATATCGGGAGGTCTTTCTAATTTAAAAAGTCGGAATTAGAATATTTAAACCATAGAGTTGAGACCTTCTTCCTCCTTTATCTTCACATTCATGTTTTAAGCAACAAAATAAGTACAAAATTGATTTATAAATAGATTAGTTTGAGTCGAGTGGTGTTATCATCCATGAAGTTAGTGAGAGTGAGTTCTTTTTGCCTTCATGGTATGATCCGTCATTGGAAACTTGAAATAAAATGTTTGGGGTATTAAACAGGATAAATTCATTGTTAGGGGGCGGTCTAAATGGAGCATAAATTAATTGTGTTATGTTAGCGGATGGCATAGTATGTCTGTTTTGTGTTATAATAAATAATATTGAATGGGAGGGATGTGTGCAGAGCCTCCGGGGCCACTGCCATGGGCCCCCAAATTTTAAGGGTCCCTAAAATGTTGTATGTGAAAAACAATTTAAGGAAAAATAATTTTAATTAATTTAAAACTGGTAATATTAGATTATTTTTTACATTATAAAATATGTTAGTGGTTTTAAATAATGTTTTCAAGTCTTTATTACTTCGAAGTAAAAAGTTTGTAAGTTTTCTACATCTATTAAAGGGCCTTCAGAGCTGTGATCCTGATTCCCAAAATGTGTTATGTGTTGATGTTTTGCATGTGGGCCCCAAATGAACACCAGGTGGCTTGATCAGGCCCTGGATGTATGGCTTGAATGCGTAAGTGTGGAGTGGATGGGAGGATATATTAATAGCAGATCTGAGAATCTTTTGCAACTCTATCCCATCTTATGACACGCTTATCCTTCCAGTATTAGTAATAATTCTCAGCCTTCTAAGCTATGTGTCAGCGTTTATTAAAGTTGTAAATTTGATCATTTGACATTCCAGTTGGCCCTGATAATTTGCATGATTGGAATGGAATAATGTGCTTGATTGGAATAACATATATAATTCAGAATTTAAGGTTTTTGTTACATTATGATGTGTGAAGAGACATTGATAATTTCCAGAAGTATTAGACTGTATGGAAATGCAATAATTTGTCTTTGTTTATGAAAGTAATACTCATTAAAATCATTATGCTTTTTATCTTAACAGTTGCAATGTGAGCTGTTTTTAACTATAATTATTGTTTCTTCATCCTTGAGAAATATTGCAATAAAAGTGCTATATTTGTAAAAGTATATAATACTTGCTTTAAAATAAAACACAACCAAAAAATAGGTTTAAAAGTCTTATTAAAATCTCCTTTTCATGACATATAAAATCACATGGCCATAGCTCTTTTGGGCACTATTGTGCCCTTCAACAGTGGCAAAGTGCGAACATGTATTTAAATGTAGGCCATAACTGCCAGGTAAAATTTACATATCAATCATTTTGCGTTTTTACATTTTTAAATACAAAGCATTTAAAATATAATTTAATTATAAAATACAAATTGCAATAAAAGGAAAAGGTTCATAAATTAAATGGTAACCAATAGGAATGTCATCAAAAAGTGAAATAAAGTAACTACTAATTTTTCAGAAAATCATATAAAGGTTTGGCACGTAGTGAGTTGAGAACGAGATGCCAAGCATAACTAAGTGTCTGAACGGGATCCAAAATAAATTGACTCACGATGAAGATAAATAAAGAGGGATTCATAAAATAAAATATTATGGGGTTATTGCAGCTAATCAAAAGAAAAGTGCTATCACACATAGGTTAAAAATTATCGTTAATAGCATGCTGGGCTAGAGCCATGGATAATTTACTATTTTTAACAACATGAGCATGTTCAGTTACACGAATACTGACAGTACATTTAGTACTACCAATGGAGAATTTAAGGTTATTTTTGGGAGATAAAAGGGGGCAACGTAAACCCTAGCCTGACACTTAAAGTTATTTTTATCCTTAAATTTATCTAAACAAATATGATTAAATAACATAGTAATGGTAGAATGATTGGACTTAAAATGTATATAATACAATTTAGTATTAAATGTATATAATACAAATGTATATCCAAATATATATAATACAATTTGGATAATCATATTTTTTAGAAGGGCTTGTTGCTTTGCTCATGTATCTTCAATGATCTTGATAACTTCAACATTGGATCATTGATAACTTCAAAAAGAAAAAATTTAACTCAATTTTAAGAGTTCATTACTTATAATTAAAAACTTGAGGGTGTGCTCACATAAAATGCAGTTTATATTAATATGAAATTGAAAGCATTTCGTGCAGATGATTAATACAGTCAGTTATGTAGAGTTTGTTTAAATTTAGACATAATAAATATAAATTGTAGAATTAAAAGTGAATGTAGAAAACCCAAGATTGTTACAAGATTTTGTAAACATTATTCTTAGTTTAAGATACTTCTAACAATGCATTATAGATTTATTCTGAAACTAAGGACTACTGGGTATTTGTAACTATCCAATAAGAGGTGAAAGAGATTTCAATTTTAGAAGCTAAATATTCAGTTTTGATGGTGTTATTGTCAAAAAATGTATAGCGGTGATTTGGACACATTCCATTTTTATTTGACTTAGAAACTTGGCCTGTAAAAATTAATCTACACTACCAAACTAAATTTGAAAATTCAGTTAGGTGTTAGGAGAAATAATCAGATAATGTATAATATGGATGGGACTCAATATGAACCATTATTATCAGACTACGCTAATGATAAACTCGGTATTGAAAAAATTAATCTACACCACATATCCACATTTAAAAAAATTATTTAAATTTGTATATGTTTTTAGTTAGTTTCTAACTAAAAAGTCCAAAGCTCAGCCATTTGGTTTCAATTAATGTGCAAGAGAAATATTTGAAATACAAAAGCCCTTAATATCTGAGCATAAGTTATTGGCTCCCATTTCCTAATAGTCTTTACTGTTTTGTGCAGGTTATCATCATCCAGTATGGAGGCTATGCATTTTCTACTGCAACTCTCACTATTGATCAATGGCTGTGGTGTATTTTCCTTGGCTGTGGTACTCTGGTGTGGGGGCAGTTGATCACCACCATTCCCACCAAGCGCATACCGAAGACTTTCACGTGGGGCTCTGGTCCGCCCGAGGAGATGGCTGGCAATGTGTCACTCATGGAAGATGGCAGCAGCGGCTCTTTGTCACAGGATGCCAAGAGAACGGGACAAATATTGTGGATACGGGGTCTCACAAGATTACAAACTCAGGTCTGTTATATTTCTTTTTACAAATTTTGCTTTGGTTTATATATTTAGGGCCCACATCTTATCTATATTTTATTTTGATTTAATTAACAAATTGCTTTTTACATGTGAGTTTATGTTTAAAATATACAAAAATGTCTGAAAAAATATCATCTGAAATTAGATGCACTCTGTTTAGTGTTTAATTTTTGTGTATCTATTGGTAAAACAAAAGTATTATTTTTTAAACAAACTTATTAATCAAATATATTACATTATGTAGGAAATACTTTTTGTTAGGTGGCTCTTTCGCAATTTGTACTTTTCTAGTATATTTCATGCTTAACTACATTTATACTTTTTCATGATGTTGATCTTAAAAATAGTTTTACCAGAACTGATATGAAACAGCACAAGAACAAATGAACTTGTCCATCCAAATTCACAATTCCTTCATAACTTATATCGAAGACTTTGTCACTGGTTATGAGTTTGAATCTTTCCTCAACCATCACTGGCAACCTCCTTGTGGCTTTTTTTTTAACTTAGGTATAGGGTGCAGTTTTTCCAAGAACACGAGGTCTTTACACCTTCGGCCATGTTCGACAAGAAATGAATGCACTATTAATAATAATAGTGCAAAGAAATTTTGTGTGCTACATTTTATGTAAATTGCATGTTTTTGGGTGAATATGTATGAAAAATGTAATGTTTCTTATTGGAGAGCACCCAAATATTTTGGGATTATTTTGAAGCTGGATGTATTCCTGCCAAAGATCTAGATATGATTATTATATCTTGCCACCTTTTTTTGTTATTGCAGTGGATCAGTAATATATCTGTAATGATAGTATACTGTTAATGAACCTTAAGAGCCATAAAACATGTTCAACAGTGTTAAGAAGTGAGGTATTTCTAACTTAAATCCTGGTGTCTTTTCTGTTAGGCTGAAATGTTATTTAATGAACAGAGGTAACAGGAATCTGAACTGTAACAGTGGGATGCATAATATATGTAAAGGTTAAATAAATGAAGAGTATTAAGTTTGTTATAGAGAATGATGAGAGATGAGTTTCAGTATGATTTAAAAATAATTTTTTAAGCATTTTGAACAGATAAGCTGTAAGATTATTCCTTTCACATAAAGTACCAGCAATTGAAGTGATTGGGGAGATTGACTCTATTAGAAATTTCTGGAGAGTGAAAATCAGGATTGGATGAGAATGTTTTAGATCTTTGAATATGGCAAAATCATGCAATCTGAGATCATGGTGTTCCAGACTCACTTTCCAGGTGACTGCAATATGCATTTCTGATCAACAAATTGTTCATTGGTGTGGCAACTGCAGTGCATTATGATTATTGGCTCTGAGTGGAAGGAATTAACACTTAACATGAAATGGAGTAGGAATAAGAATCATATACAGTGTTACACACAGCTTAACTTTGGCATAAGGCTTAAAAGAAATGTGAGTTTGGAAATGGGCACCCTCTTCCACTATGAACTTTTTTATAAAATAATGAACACTCGATTCTTTTATAGACTAAAATCATTACTAAATCCAATACTTCAGAAATGAATCTGGCATTTCACAAACTTAATTGTTATGTATCAGACGCAATTGTTTTACTTTTTATTGTACCTTTCTTCCAGTTTACTGTTTCTTTTTTTATGTTGAATAGATTCATATATAGAATACATTTTTGACTTTGACAATTCTAATTTGTTTATAGGATAAATCTGGAGGTATTTTTTATCCAGTTTCATTTTGAAAAAGTTCGAACCGCAAATGGTATTTTAAAAAGATCCATTACAAAAATTTGTGTTTAAAATTATGTGTTGTTTTCAGCGTTCTTGTTGATAGTAAGTTGATAATAAGTTTGTTCTGTTAACTAGTTTTTACATATTTACAATTCGTTTTAGTCTTTATGTTTACTCATATTTAAGGATTCAAATTTGAATGAATCAGCAATATAAAGTTCTTTTATGGGATTTTTTATTTTTAGTTCTTTTGTTAATGTTCATTTTAAGTTTTTTTCTCAGATGTGTCACTGATTATTAACTTATTTTACATTTTCATCTTTTTGTAATTATTTTATAGTTTACTTTTTCTTCTAACTTAAAAATAATTCATATGAGTTATTAATAATATATAAATTGACTTTTATGGGAATTTTTATTTATTTATTTTGTAAGGATAGTAAAGTTTTTTTCAGATCTAATGTCATGTGGCATAGATTTAATGACATTATTCTGAAATGGTATTTTTTACATTGTATAAAACGCACATTTTGGACCAAATTGAATGGAATGCTATTACAATATATAATCAATATTTAATTAGATGTGGAAAAGTGAATTAGATGTGATGAAAGTAAATAAAGTATTGGATGCCATTTGAAGTAAGGGAAAACTGAATGGAACCCACTGCATTGGGATCGCATTGCACTAAATTTTTTGTTAAATTGTTCATAAAGAATATTTTTTCAGGTTTCAGCTTTGTTCTGGTATTCTATCAGATTTGTTTTCTCCCAATTCTGGTGCTGTGATGCAATGGGATGTAGGATTTCATACCAGAGTCTACTCTTAGCTTGTAAAATTGCAAGTCAAATTGACTTCTGTAACTCAAAAGTATGAGGCAGACTTTCAAATTTGTGAACCATTCTGAAAGCAAGAGTGCAATAAATTTAAATTGATAAACAATGTTAACTTCTATTAAAGTTATTGACTATAACTATTGCTCTTTTCAAACACAGGTATAAAATCGCCAGACATCGAAAACTTGTGTGAAAGAAAGGAAATAAAATATATAATATGGGTGAATTTGAGTCATATTTGACTATCAGTTTTTAAATAGTGAGTCAATTTAGTTTAAAAAGTAGTGATTGATGTGACAATTGTGAGTCAATGGGAGCTTTCTATACATGTAAAAAGATGTTTTGAATCTAGTGTGATGGTCCAAAAAATTGCCAATAAGACCAGAAATGACTCATGCAATTGAAAGATTCATCTCCAGATATGTTTTTCATGGCACTATTAATCAAATCTGAAATCAATGAAACCTTTCACACATTGCCAGATATCCTATTTTTTCTTTGTTTGAACCATGCAACAGGCACCATAGTATATTATATAATGGGGATTTTTCCATTTGCAAAGCTATAAAGTATTATGTTATCTTGTGTGCAATTAATGTAATATTTCATGACAAAAAGTCCACAGCTTTGCCTGAACTTTCCTTCAATCAAAGTAATAATTTTTCTTTTCAGATATAACTTGATTTTGATAAGATTGTTAAAATGTTTATCTGATCTGTCCTTTTTACTCTTTATGTGATTTTATCTATTTTTTTCTTTTCTTTTTTTACATGATGTCTCATATTGATTTGACCAATGTTTTATATATATTGGTTAAGTTTTACTTTACTCGTATAATTATTTTGATTTCATACTTTTGATTGTGGGTGAACTTTACAAACTGTTATAACATTTAACGAAGTAATTTGAAAATTTCTTGTGTTCAATCCACTCAAAAGTGCCTCTTTTTGAGTGTCCAACATTTAAATTCAAGAAGTGCATGCCCATTCAAAATTGTTTTGCATGGCCGGGTTTTATAGCTTCTTCACGCTTCCATTTGTATTTATCCATTTAGTTAACTGCACATTTTGGTGAATTAAATTTAAATTAATTGTTGTGTCACATAAGAAAAAGAACTGAATTTCCTGTGGATTTTTGTTTGCTTGGTTAAATTCAGTAAAAGTAATTTTAAATATAATACTGAGTTAAAGTTGTGGATAAATATGTTATTTTCGAATGAAAACTGCATGCATTTATTTTCAATTTCTTTACATAAAATTTCTGAAGTACTTAATGTGTTTAAATTTTGAAGCTACTTCTGTGCATGTCCCTGTTAGCTTTCTTGAATTTCCTTTATTGTAATAAAGTAACTAAAGTGACTGGTTAAAAAATCTTCAAAATCAGAATAATTGACAAGATCTGATTTTACGAATTTATATGTAGATAAGAGAACTATTTACTACTTATTCAATCAATCCTATTCCATTTATTTTTCTATTGAATTCCTTTTTTTGATTTTTAATGTATACTTTTTCCATTTCAAAATAATATTGCCTTTTAAACAGATGTGTTTTGTACGTTTGATTTTTATAAAAACACATGTTGATGAAAAATAACGTATTTCCTCCATTTAAATATTTATGCATATAGTGTAATTATGCACAAATTCATTATGACTGGGATATTGTATTATACAACTTTAAGTAGCAAAGCAGTTGTTGCATTTTTAGATAATGTTCTTTAAAAGTGAAGCTGTCCTTCATTTTAAACCAAGTTAAGAAACAGCAACATATAGGTAAATTATCCCCTTCTTTTGACAAGAATAACTGCCCTAGGGTACACTTTGTCTTATCTTAACTCGCCACTCTAGCTTGTTTTATTTTCACTTGCATGTGATGTGTTGGTTTATCTGCATTTTTTTGAAATAATAAAAGTTTGAAATTATATTTAAAGTTCAATAGCAATATCAATCGAAATTCTCTCAATGTGTCAAAGATTACGAAGCAAACCTATTTATGAGCTACAGTTGCTTATGCATTGTTTAGTGTAACTCGAACATTCTATTTGTAATGTTCATAAAATGCAAGACAGCTTTATTTAACCTTTGGACTGCTTTGAGATCTAATGAGTGATTGCTACAATCTGAGTATTTTGCATTACTGTATCATGTGTATTTATCGTGCTAAAGCCACAGATGTCTCCGAGGGAGCTGCTGCCTCTTGTCTTCTGCACCAGAACTTTTTGAACACACCCCTGCACCGTTGCAAAAGCCTTCATCTCTCAAGCCCCTTTTCCGCAGTTGCTCTATCCATCTTAACAACTGACAGACACGCGTCTTCTCTCACCTGTCTTCCTCTCTTCATTTGCTGGTCAGAAAGGCCTCTGCTTCTGGGTCTGATGAAAATATAGAAATGTTTAATGGCTTTATCAAGCAATACTTTCCTTTCCAAACATAACACAGTGGATTAACAGCGGGTTCTTAATTTGGAGAGCATTTTCTTTTTTGTATAATGAATAAATACATTAATCTGTTTTTGTTTATCAAAAATGCTTTGTGTCCCGTGTGAATAGTATTTCTTCAAGAGGACACCATGTCAAGTGTGCACAAATAAAGCATTTCTTGACCAGAATGAAGCATCCCTTTCTGACTTAACAAATGGAACCAAAAGTGCATGCTCGCATAAATCACCTCTTGATTGAGCATATGCTATGTTGCATGAAGTTTCAAAACTCATTATTTTCTCTTCGGATTTACAGCATGTATAGTTTTGGCATGAATTCTGATTGTGTGGGCAAATAGCTTTATTTACATTTTATTTTAAATGTGTGGATGTGGAGCGTTACATGGAGTTTGAAATGTTGAAATTCATCAATATTTTTAACTTAGTCTTTGTGGTTTAACTTTTCCTTTACATCCTTCTTTCTAACATAATAATTTAATTTCTGATGATGCAGCAACAAAAAGTGTTCGTTTTTTTTTTATTTTTAAAAATATTTAAATTAATCTCCAGATATACATGATTTCTATGATAACATCCTAAAAAATAACTAGGTTCAATTGCAGAGGACTACGATTATGAAATTAAATTTTTAAATTGAATGATGTCTATAACAGACAGCTTTGTGCTACGCTACTGTATATAAAAGTGCATTTAGCTAGTTCTGAAAATGTAATTATTTTGCTATTAAAGCAAAAGGTCTGATCAATAAAATATTTCCCTTTACCAAGAAAGGTGAATAATTCTAATAACAAAACACTTTGTTTGAACCCATCTGATAGAGACTTAATTGTAATTTTTTCATGTCCATGGTCAGGGTATTCTGCTGAAATCAGAGCATTGCCAAAGATGTGACACTTATATCTCCGAATTTAATAGAGAAAAATAAATATTTGAAAATAGGGTACCCTATAATATGTTAAAGTAATTTCAATGTTTTTAATATTTAAGTATTTTTGTCCAAGCGAGTTTTTTCTTCACTTTGCTTACTTTCACTTATTTTCTAAATATACAATATTTTCCGAACTTCAAAAAATAAATATAAATAGTAAATAACAAAAAGGTTCAGTGGAAAATCCAGTTACTAGGTCAATCATTTGTTTTTACAAAGTTCTTATAATTTTTGAGCCATCATCTTGTTAAGTTAAAGAATATTGAAAATTTTTCATTTTGCAGTTTATAATGCTTATGTCTTAAAATCTTTGAACAGTAAGTGAATAATTTCTACCCCTTTGAAAGATATATAAATGGCCCACAAGATATATAAATGGATTTTGGATAGTGTTTTTTCGTCTTCAAAATAGAGTAGTTCTAATTTTGATATATTAATATTTTAAACTGTTTTGAAAAGGTGCAAGAAGAACAAACCACTCAAGGATTGTTAACAGGATGGCCAAATGTGTTAATGAGTGAACTTTATTGGAGTTTTATTTTACAAGACCGCCCTCCGCCAACACCGCCCTCCCCCATTCTGTTGTAAAACTTTAGTTTGTATTCAACTTTTACTACCTTACACCTTTCTGGTAGGTCGGACGGTCTGGGTTTCAACAACAACAACCCCCCCCCCCTCCCCCGCCGTCCGTCCAAATAGATATTCAAGTCCCCAGGACGAGTCGGACTGTCTGGGTCTTCAACCCCCCCTCTCCAGGGGCGCGGTAGCCCATTGGTTAGCGCGCTGGAGTTGCACTCGGTAGGCCCGGGTTCGATTCCAGCCACTTCCAAAATTGCCGCCGTGTTCACGCGGAGTACGATCACGTTAAACATGTGGGTCCGTAAGTCCTTCCGAGAGGTTGGTGGTAGGGGAAGGAGGGTACGGTCCCTGTGGATGCCTCCCTCACTGGGTTCCAGTCTAAATTGGGAGGCACTTCCCGGCCGTCCAAACAGTTGCCTTACACCTTTCTGGTAGGTCGGACGGTATGGGTCTCAACAACACCCCCCTCCCCCCCCCACTCCCAATAAAAATAATAATTTTCAAGTTTCATTTTATATGCATTTTTATATAACCATGTTTTTATTGTCAAACTATAACATCAAGCGAAAATGAATGCATGCACATAAAAGCTGATTTAATATCCAGTTTGGCTGGAAAATCAACTTAAAAATGTTGAGTCATTTCATAAGTATTCACAGTTTTGTTTGATTATTTTTCTTATCAAATGCATTTCTCTTAAACGTAATGGGAGCGAATACCACTACTTCTATTTCATGTGGTTTCACGTTTTTTCCCCTAAAAATTATGATATTTTGGATTTTTTCTAAGTTGGTTATTTCGAAGTTCTGATTAAATGACTCTTTGAAAATTTTACACATTCCAATAGATAAAGTGGTTATAAAGTTCAAGGTAATATTTGCTTACACTGCATTGCATTCAAAATGTTTTTTCATCTATGAATATAACTTTATTTTGAAGTGTGAATTTTGGGAATATTTTTGATGGATAAATAACACTGATTTTTTTTTTCATGTTCTTTTTTCTTAAGTAGATAATTTTTGTGATTGATACTTCTATTTGTTTCAAACAAAGTAAAATATTTAAATTTTTCTTCATACATCATTTTTAAAAGGAATTTTTGTTTTTATTTCATTTTTTCTTTTCGATTATTGATGTTTTTGTCCAATTTTATGTGCTTGTTAACAGTGTTACATCTCCCATAATTTTTTTTTATCTTTACCGTGCTTTTTCATTGCATGGAAATTAGAGTTAAAAAAAGGTATTAATTTGCTGTTTTACAATCCTAATGATAGTTAGGTTAAAAAATATAATTTTTTTTTGAAGGAGCATGCTTTTGAGTGACCTTGTAAGAGTGACATGAACTGAAGCATTTTGGTTACAAAAGTGAATGATATTTTATAGGTGGCACTGCAAAAGAGCTGCAGTTTTTAACTTTTCAATCTGTGGTCGATTCCCACCTCTGGCAAAACTGCTACTATATTCACGTGGAGTATAATCACGTTAAACATGTGGGTCAGTAAATTCTTCTGAGAGGTTGGTGGTAGGGGAAGGAGGGTACAGTCCCTGTGGATGCCTCCCCACTGGGTTCTGGTCTAAATTGGGTGGCACTTCCCGGCCGTCCAAACAGATACCTTATACCTTCTGATAGGTCAGACTGTCTGGGTCGAAGAAGAAGAATAAAAATGTGGTGGGACTGAAATAGCTCAATGGTTAAGGCATTGAAATTGCACATGGTAGACCCGGACTTAATCCCTGCCACTCAAAACTATCTCTGTGTCTACATAGAGTATGGGCATATTAAATCAGTAGGGCTAAATTGGGTGACACTGCCCTTACCATCTAAAGAGTTACCTTTACTTTTGGGTAGGTCAGATGGTCTGGGTAAAAAATAAAATGAGAATGTGGTGAGTAAAAAGATCATTCATTGGCAATTATTTCACCTGAAGGCTCTTGTGAAACAAAGAGTTCCGATGAAATAACACTCTAGGCACTCATTTTATGAGGGTGGGCATGTGTAAAGATATCAAAGTAAAAAAAGCCATTATTATATAGAACTTCTCAATTAAATAGATGATAAAATGTAAAATCTGATAACATTTTGCTGATTTTTTAAAAATATATTGCAGAATAAACACTTATGCATAATGCAAGAGTTATAAGTATTGGCAAATGTGGGAGCTGCTATACTTATTGATATACAGCAGTGCAAACCTGACAAACTTTATGATTTACAAATATGGATCTGTTTTTTAGCAAACAACCTCAATTAACTACAATAAATAAAACTGCTGCTTATGAGAATAAAACTTTTTAATACTTCCTTAAATAAAGCAGGCATATGAAAATTAGGTGACAACAATTGTTTTTAGGGACCTCTCTTCCTCAGGCCAAATAGTATCTTTTGTTAACAGCTGCTGAAAAAGAACTGTAAGGTGGCAGGCCAAGAAACAGTCAAATAGATAGATTTGAAACACCCAAAGCGAGAATTCATAGTAGGGGTAACAGGCATTGAAAATAAGACCCCAACTATAAACATATCAACACAGGTCCATAAGGCTGCCTCATGCTAACCCACACTCATGCTAAGCGAAATAAATGGAACAGAAAGACCAGATTGATATGAGATGTACAATAAAACTGAGGGATAAAGAAATTAAAACCTTTAAATTGCTAACAAAAATAAGGTAATGGAGAGAAATTAGAGGTAGGAAGAAATAGACAAAACCAATTAAAGAAATAAAGATAACAATTATAAATATGGAAATATAATAAAAGCAGTGACATTAGAATGGGGTAACCACTATCTAAATCTACTTAAACAGGTAGTAAATGATGAAATAAGGAAATTAGCTGATTCGGGATTAAATGAGTTGGTTAACTTCACCAAAACACGAAACTTTAAAAAACAGTTAATTAAAAAATAACTAAACCCAGTTTTGTAGTGCTACATTAGCTACAATTTTCAAATAACATACAATTAAACTACTTTAAAATTACCAAAGCAGGTTGCTAGAAATAAGAAAAATATGAACAAAAAAATTAAGGAATTGGTATTGGTAACTATGAGCTAAATTTATCAATTTACTTCAAAAGACATATGAACAAATCACTTCAAAGTTTGCAGTGAATGTGATAATATAAGATTATACCAAAAATAATAGAAGCAACCAATTTTGGAAGCTATATAACCTACATACAACTGGAATTAAATAGCATATGATCAAACAACTAAACAATTAGTAAGCAATGAAATTTGAATTAAAAGGAATATTACAAATTAAGGGAAGTATCTGGTTTCAAAAGCAATATGAGCTAACTTTATCAATTATAGACATTCAATCAAACTGCATTAAAATTACAAGTAAATAAGGCTGGAATTAAGAACATTCAAATAACATGCTAACAAACTATTTAAAATGTAGCTAAAGAAGCTAGAAGAATAGGAACACAATAAAGAACTGATTTCAGAAGCTATATTGGCTAACATTATCATCTAAACTGAAATAACAATTGATCAATCTGCTTAAATACGAGTGAATGAGACAGGAATTAGAAGGGAAAACACACAGTTTTGAAAGCTATAACAGTTTTGTCACATAATTTTCAAATGCCTGCTTTCTTTAAGGAAGTATTAGAAAGATTTACCCACAATTAAAATAATGAATACAATAAATTTGTCTTATAGAAACCTTGAAGGGACCTTTGACATTATATTAAATGGTCACTGTATCAAACATTTCTTTTGCCATTTTTTCAGGGGGAAAGGGGGGGGGGGGAGAAATGCCAATTTTCAGACCTTATAAATTTTTACAATTTCAAAAAATAATAATAATAAAAGTATACTCATTCATTTAAAAAACTGGCCTTAATGAATAACAGTATATAATGAAATAGGAACTATAGTTAAAAATGAATGAAGTTTGAAACTAAAGATTAAAAAAAAATTAATTTGATGTATCACACTGCAGAAATAAAATAAAGCATATACTATATGCTTTCAAGTTTTTCTTGAAGAATGCTATTTTTTCTTTCTTAAATTGTATCTGGAGAATTTAAAGGTGCTATTTTCTAAATAGTTGATGTCATGAAAGTAATTTGTTGTCATTTTTTTTTTACCTTCAAAAATGTCTGAAACACTTTAATCAATCATTTCATTATCGATATTCAGTAAATCACTTGTATGATCCTTTTCAAACATTTTTTCATATATTCAAGATTCTTAATAATTGATACTTAATCCTTAAAAGTGAATGCTTTCTTAGTGCCTGACATAAATTTTCATCGTCATTGTCTATTTCTTCAAATAATCAGCCGATGCTGATGGTCCAGCCTCACAACCTTAAAATTTGAGAAAACCCTCAAGATGAAAGCACTTTCCAATTGCTTCCTCTGAAATTTCTTGTCAAGCAGCATGTTTCATTCAGAGATCAATTAAAAAATTGAAATTTAACAGCTACCAAGAGGTAAATGGAAAGGATATATTCCTGAGCACAAACAAAACTGTTGCAGCCTAGCATGCTTAAAATGGAAATTCTAAGAAAATAACCCATTTCTGTTGCTTGAGAACTGCGAACAATGATTAGTTTATGCCCTTCAAGTCTGCTGATAAATGTTTCATATGATCGTATTGAGATTTCTATCTTTTTGCGGTCCTTATATCGATAATAAAACAGTATTACACCTATAGAAGAACTGACGGGACCGTCTCAGTCGGTCATTATATTGCAATGAGTCACTAAATCGAGGGCTGCGATAAGACAAGTCTACTGTAAAATACAACTATAAAATAAAATCTGTAAAAGTGCTACTATAAAATGTTATTACTATGAAATGAAATCAACTAAATTTTCTGGGATGCTATTAAAAATGCAAAAGGTTTTGACACATTTCTTTCAAATCTGAAGAAAATAAATCGTAACACACTGCAATCATGTCATTTTACTTCTTTTTTTAATCACTAGGGAACTCTGCCCCCCTGCTCGCTACACTCGTCAACCTCTGTAGCTTGCCTCATGAGTCGGAAGGCTTTGCCTCACATGAGCTCACTTTGTGAGTACTTTCGTACTGCTTCTTACACAGGTGTAATATTCCCATTGGGCACTGTTCCTTGTTAACTGACACTCGCCAGCCCTGAAGCTCGCTTTGTGAGCTCTTTCAATCCAGCCAGCACATACAACCACTAACGTGTCCTATGCTCACTGATGCTCACAAAACCCCGGAACTATGCCCCCCCATTTGCTGAAGATCATTAATCGAAGCTAGCAGTCATAATACACACGTTGGTATGCTTTCACCACCTTGTTAGCTAACTTTCACTAACTCTTTTAATTCACTTTGTGAACAATTTCACCCCTAATATTTTTCTACATATGTATTAAACTTCATATTTTTGTATGTTATAGTTTTCACGGTACATGTCAGAGTAACTCAAGAGATGCAAAAGTTGTTAAACAGCAGTGACGGCGGCAGCAGCTACTTTTTTTAAATAGAGAGAGAGAGAGATGCATTTATTTTATTAATAATGTTTACCAATACTTCCAATTCTTGAACTATTTAAGTAGAGTAATGTTAAATTTTCTGTGCTTCCAGGTGTGCACATTCATTAAATCGAATTCTGTTTCTCATTCTAAGTTGCATTATTCAAATGGCCTTCCTGAATATGTGATTAGAATTTTGATACGCTTGTTACAAAATGTCAGCATTTGAGTTTATATCTCATTGATGTATATTAAAACTATAGAATACAGATATTTTCCAAATTATTAGCTAATTCTGCAGATACTTTTCAGGTTGTTGCTGGGAAAATACGGATATATCCTGTATATATTGCTTCATTTGCAATCATAACATGTTTATTTTGTTATATTTGCACTCTAATACTCAAATATTTTTTTTACAATTTTAATCATCTTATTTTATTATTGTACATTTTGAAAGTTTGTAAATATATATATATATATATATATATATATATATATATATATATATATATATTTCTTTTTACAGTGCAGGTACTTCTGTTTTAATGGAATTGGGGTAAATATGAATCTATTATGATGGTATAAGGAAACTAGGTATCTGGAAGAGAGGGAGGGGGAATCCTTTCAGTTCATGACCTCTTTCTATTTTTGAACCTCCAGCATGTTCTTGAATAATGTTTGCTATAGTTATTGATTTTACATGCTAACAATTATTTATATAGTTGCTTTGAATGTGCATTGTTTTTGTTTTATTTGTATTGCTGTTTGTATGTATGTTTCCATTTTTTTCTCTCCTTCCAACAGCTGCGAGTAGTAAGAGCCTTTAAGAGTACACTGGAAGACATGGAAGAAAGACGTAGTGTTCATAGTTTACATAGTTTACACAGTTTGCGTAGCTCTCGTAGTCACCCCAAGCAACTCTCTGATATAAGTTACATTGATGAAGATGTGAAAACCCCTTCACCCAATGATTATCCATACGATATAGCTGTCTTGCAAAAAAATGCTGTCTACACTAACAACTCTGTTCGGAATAGCAACCACAATAATTCCCAGTTTGTGGCATCTCCTCCCCAGAACAACTCCTCCGACAGTGACTTGCACGAGACAGCTCCTTTGATCATTCGAACAACGCCCCAATCAAATCACACCACCAACCCAATCCAAGGAACACCTTCCAATTCCCCGACTACTACAACTAGTATTACTCCTGTAAACTCCTCATCACCCTCTTCTGGGGCATCTCTAGCGACAACAGCAAATAACCGAACTCATGTGACAAGTCCCATTGCCCGTGGTTACCACCTCTTGGAGCCTACGAAGCTACACGAGACCAGCATCTGAGAGGAACTTCTCTGTATACTGAATCGCATGCAAGAATAGACTGTGATGAAAAATATATGCATCCCAGTGGTTTGTACAAACTTATTCGTAAGGAAGAGACTGAAGTTGTACACTGACCATGCTATGGTGTGGAAATGTTTTTATCTCTAATGAATTATCTATTATACAACTGTGGTTAAGAATGCCTCCTCTCATCTTCATTACGGCATCTTCACCATATGTTTTAAGAAAATCTCAATAGGTAACTGGTATTAGTTTCAAACAGTTGGGAATTATTTGAATGGACATAGATTCTTTAACCTAGGCAAGCTGTTTTTTATGTAGCTAATCTTAATATGGGTGAAATTGCAAATTTTTAGCTCTTATGTTGTAAATCTAGGCATAGAAAAATAGCGGCAGATCCTAAGTGTTTCATTCTCACACTTTTTGTAAAGTTTGAATGGTTTTAGAATAATGACCATCCCCAACTTTTAATTATTTTTTTTTCTTTTACAAACATAATGCTCCAAAGTAATGTGTGAGTAATGCATTTATTTCACTTTTATCTGTACTGTTTATGCACAATCACCTACAAAAAAAAGAGAGAGAGGAGTGCATGTGTGATTTTTTGGACGTCTAATTTTGTGTGTTAAATCAAGAATAATGTCAGATTTGGGAATTCATTTTGGACTCTCGAACGAAAATGAATAAAAAAATAAAAATTAAATAAATTTGGGTTTTTCAAAAACGTATCTCAATGAAAAATGGAGTCAGATACTTTTTATATCTCTTTTCCATCTTAGTTGAATGTCCAAAACGTGTGTGTGTCCTGCCACGAAATTTTTAATCATTCTTATACCTAAAATTTTCAGAAAAGCTCTATTTGGATATACTTTCACTTTTAAAATCATCCTTGCTTTTCAAAAAGGCGAACTTTTTTGCTAAAAGTGCTTTTAATCCTGCTTAATATAGTAATATCCAGTAATCCTATAATACTAATAAAATAATGCTGTTTGAATTATTTTAATGGGTCACAGAATAGTAACGGCGTGTCCTTCCATTTATTAGAGGGGTGATTGTGCATGCCTTCTCCACACGATATGTATATGGATGGCTGTTGTAAGACTTGTTATTCAAAATATTTTGCTTAAAGCTTGTGATATTGACACATTAGGGTTTTAAATTATTTAGTTTTGTGGTCCAAATGTTAAAAAGCAATATTTTGAATTTTGAAAGTTATTATAATGTGGAAACTGAACTAACTGTCTAAAATAAGTAGTCTTGAAAGTTAACTAATTTCAGTAAATTTTGTGTATTTCAGTTATCAATATTAAGAGTTTTAAAATTCTTTTAATATGCACTGTCTCTCCAACAGACTGCAATAATTTTGTTTTCGTACTACTGTTGTATTTAATGTACGATAGGAATAAGTTTAGTATTATATTTATGCATGCATGTGTGTAGTGTAGGTAACTTTATTTAACAATTTTTTGGATTGATTCTTGCTAAAATTAGTGTTGAATGTGCTTAATTTTCTTTCATAGCTAATATGCTTTGTAAAGTAAAGGAATTTCAATTCATTTTATTTTAGAAGTACATGTACAAAATTTAAAATTTATTGATTGGTAAGATATGGATTGCCTAATCCCTTTATGCTTAGTTCTATGTTAATAAATTGGAATTAAATAAATGATTGGATTTGTTATGATAATTATGTACTTTATTTTTTTTTTCATTCTAAATTACTATTTTTAATTAAGATATTTTTCACTAAAAGATAGAAATATGATTTAACAATGCATAACTTAAGGAATATAATACATAAATAATTAGGTTTTAATATTTCATAATTATATGCCATTTCTGTCATCAAATAATGTAATTTTGAGTATTAGTAACAAAGAATGCCAGAGTCCAGTGAGACTAATCCCCCCCCCCCTCTGCTGGAGATTAATCCTCCCTTGGATGGAGACTGTGGTGGGTGGGTGTAATTCTGTGGTGGGTGGTTTGAGTCCCTAATCCCTCGTCCATGAAAGAAATTAACATTTTCGGAGGCGACTTCAGTAGCTCCCACATTAGTAAATATTCTTTGGCTATTCTTCAAGATTTTCCTTGTAGAAACTCCTTTTAAATTCCCTGTGATATAGCACATGTAAGTTTTACTGTGATTTTCCACAGGTACCTACTAGTATAATTCTAAAATACTATAAAATCTCTTTAAAGTCACCCGTGTTCCAACAAAAAGTGATCGTTTTTAAGGGTAGTCATTCATGTTGAATAGAAAGTAAAAAGGATGCCATGCCTGAGCTATAGATAAAATTAAATGAGGTGTTTATATTTCTTGGAGATTTTTTTATGTATTACTCATTGTACCACTTGTTTATATAAAATTTTTCAAGAAACTCATTCCTCTGAGGGGAAAACTTAATGTTATTTGAAAAATTGTTTTTTTTTCATCCACTGCAATTTGGCGATTTTTCTCAAAACTGTACGTAGAGAGTGAATATAAATGGATAGAAGTGAACATCTGATTTAAAATGTGCTTATCAAGGGACAAGGTGTAACACAGATTTTCACTTTCATCTATGGGGCACTTTTGTAATTTGTCTAACGGTCAAGAAGTGGATATTTCTATGGTAGGGAGAAACACTATTGTCTTCTCCAATCTAACTACAAATATATTGGAAGGCCCAGACCACACGACCAACCTTAAGGCTTACGGTAACTTACTGTGTGGTCGGAACTACAAATATATTGCACCACTGGGGGTGGGGGGTAAGTATACAGACAATAGAACATATACAAATAATAAAGAGTGGAAAGAGTAAGAATGAATTCTTGGAACTTTTTTCTATTTGAGAGTTTAAAATGTGGAGATGGAAAATTTCTTTTTAGCCTTGTCATTCACATTATTTTTTGGTCATTTAAAAGGGTATGTGTGGTTGCTTAATAGGAATAAAATTAGCATTATATCTATTTAGAGTTTAAAATCTGTTCCAGAAAAGTGGTTAAGTCGAAAAGTGGTCGCTTAATAGGGGCGATCGTCAAGAGAGGTTTCACCGTATTAAGCATTTAGTATACATTATAGAAATACATATTATTATTTGAAATCTCTTAATAGCTCATTTAAAGGGACTCGATTTTATCCATTTATCTGAGGTATTTGTTAAATTGAAAATTCAAGATGGGATCTCAGAAGAAGGTATTTTACATGCTGTATTGTTGAATTTAAGAATTCTTTATGTTTTTATAAATAATAAAAATTATGAAGAAGTTATGGGACAAGTAATATAGATAGTGACCTGAATTTACTCAGTACTAGGATTTAGCCATGTTTAGGGCTGAAGATGCTAGGCTCATCATTTGTACTTGATTTCTTATAATACAAAGGTGTAAAAGGATAAATTATACACTGTGTGATTCCTTAATTCTACACATATTAGAACTCATTTATGTGAAAGAAGGAGTACAATTTCCTGAAAGGGTAAACAAATCTACCTTTTATTAATAAAAAAAAATTGAAGGTCATGCCCTTGACAATCAGATTCAAAGACATTATTCTATGATTTGTAATTTTCAGGGTAGAAAGTAAATGAAGATCAGAATTTCAGGTATGAAAGCCGAAATCCAGTGGCATAGCTACACTTTTTTTCACTATAACAATTCCTGAAACATATCACTGTAAAGTCTCAACTTGATTGCCCTCAAGATCCTGACTATGTCTGTGTCTAAGCCTGCAATTCAGTAAGCTTTCATTCTAGTAAAAACAGTTCTATGAATCTGTGAAAGCATCTCTGAATCCGCAACCATTTTTCCAATTTGTTAAGATTAGCATATTCATTGAAAAGTTGCAAGTCAAAAATTATTTTCGTAAATCTGAAAAATTGTATACTGGTTGTTTGATACCCCCCCTCTTCTTATTTTTTTTGGGGGGGGGGGGGAGAACCAGTGGAATCTGAAAAGTGTTACAGGAATTGTTATAGGAACATAAATAAGAGGGGTATTACAACTTAAATTTTCAAGTGAAATTTAGGTTTTGATTTTTAAAAATTAGCATTTTTAAGTTAACTAACTTATGTCAGGAATTTATGAAATTACAAATTTATTTTCTAGTTCTGAAATTTACTGTTGTTAAGTGATGGCTGTGGGGTACTGTTATTCACTTCATAGGAATTTTAAATAACTGTCTAGAATAAACCTTTAAGCAATATGAATATAAATGGCACTATATTGTGATACTTTTATTTATTATATTTAGTGCTAAGTTCTAATTCAAAATTATTAACTTCATTATAAAATACTATTAGGTTTGTGTTCATAATAAAAATTATTCTTAGAAACTCTTAATACCTAAATTTTATCTTATTTAGTTCATAAAGTATTTTTTCTTAGTTTGTAATAAAATGCATTTCTTATTTTTTGATTAAAATGCAAGTTTTGTATTATGAATCAATCATAGGAACGGGTGTGCATCATTTCATTAAATATTTTGGAGCATTATTTAAATACAGTCATTTCTCCATTTAATGATCATCTGTTTACCTCTATTTACTAATTTCCTTATAAATAAACTTTAACACTTTTAGCGTATTCTTTGTTTAACAAGTTTGTCTTACGATCTAAACATTTTTGCATGGCTTTATTTATATAATTTTTTTTTAATTTTCTTTTGTGAAACCTATTTTTACCGAAAAGCTTCCTATTGTGAAAACACCTGCATGTGCAGATTTCATCAAGAGTGTGTGTGTGTGTATGTGTGTGTGGGGGGGGGATCCTTTTATAAATGGGATGAATATTGAATTATGGGTGAATTTATCATAAATTTGTGAGTGCACTATCACAGTGGATAGTGTTCATTCCTTGTTGATGTTAGAAGCTAAAAATATCCAAGCAAGGGTGTTTAAATAGCAAAAAAAAAAAAAAATTCATTCCCGATGAGGTGAATAAAGATTTTTAGTAAAAATATATTGTGTCAAAATTTGTTTAAATTTTATATTGTAATTTAATAATTTCTGTAGTTTTACCATTTTTTTTTATTATGGCGATCTCTTAGACTAATTATCTAAAAATTGTTCATTGAGCAGTAAGTTTAACAAATAATAATAATAATAATGTTTATCTGTATAAAAAATTTGTTTCAATTAATTTTCAGATGAGGTATTGCAACCTTGTTAAATAGAGGTTTGACTGTATTTGATTTTGGGGAATTTTTATTTATAAAAAGGTAGTATTGGGTCTGAATCTGACTGCATTTCTTTTTAGTTGCTTTTAATTTTTCAATACTCTATTCTAAATATATTTTTACTCCTATTCAAATTGTCACTCGTCTAAAGGCAATTTCGTCAAGAGCTTTTGGAACAAGAGATACTGTAAATATTTCCTTTCTAATTTTCAAGTTTACTAAAATTGCTTCTTTGTAAATATTTATAGATTTAGTATTTTGTTTATTTTAGGTCGCTATAACTATCTGACCTTTATCATTTTATCTACATGTATATACCTTGTATCAATTAGTAATTGTTAATGCAGATCTGAATTTTTGTGATAAGGCCTACCAATATAAATTACAAATTATTACATAATATTTTTATACTGTTAAATTTGTAAACTTATTCTCAATATTAATTAGGTGCAATTTGGTAGTTAAAATTTATCTAGACTTTTCAAATTTAAGAGCATTTTTGCTAAAATTGTGCTAAAATTTACATGTCTGGCAGCTTTCTGAGTCGAGCATGGCTTATTAAATCAGAGTTATAGTATGTCGCTGTTATTGTTGCATAAATATCTATTTATATTTGATTCTGGGGCAATTATTGAACCTTCTTGGGTATTAGTAGTTACTCATGATTGTACATTTCACAGTAGTTTATCGATATGTAAATGACACAATCGTGATACTTTTGTTATCTTTTCAATCTTTGAAGAAAAGCATTGAATATTTCCAATGTATTTTTGGAAAAATATTAATGATTCTTTATTCAAGATTTTAAAATTTTTTCACTGCCAGTCAAAATCTGAAAATTTTGAATCAATAATTAAAAGTGCAATGGTACTATGTTTCCTTTTTTTTTAACAACTCCTTATTTTGTTATTTGATAAATCTTTTTTCTATTATGAAAATGTTTCATACTGTGTTCATCGTCGTGATTTTTTTTCATGTGCATTTAACTTCTAATTTATGTGTTTTAGCATAAACATGTTTTCATGGATAGGATTATTCTTGTATTAATATTCCTTGCTGAAAGATCTGTATTAAATCAGCCAAGATAGAAATATTCTTTTGAAATTGTAATCTGAATGCCTTTTCTTCTTGAAATTCAGTCTCATTTTTAGCTGTTTATTATGCATATATGACAGTAATATTATAACTTACCACACAGTCCCAGATATTACTCAATATTTTTCAATCGATTCTTTTTATATAATAAGAGCTTGTCTTACATTCGAGGGCTCATAAAAAAAATACTTTGAGACAGCATCTTCAGATATAACAAAATCTTTTCCTGCACCTTGTCACAGTGTAAAGTAATCTCTACACTGTAAAAATTAAGCCTAAATCTATCATGAATAGCTTTTAAAATGCTGCATTTTCCACAATTTGAATGGGATTGAGGACAGAAGAGAACCAAGCCGTTGAAAATCTGGATACATCAATAAGCAGGGAAGAGACAAGCAATTCTGAATAAATGGGATAACATTTACTTAAATGCATTTTTACTAACAGTTTAAATGTTTTATTTAGAATTTCATTTGTATTTTCTAAATTCCTCGATGAAAAATTAATGATTTGCATTAAATATGAATCTATGCTTTATTCGGGTTCATATGGCATTTCATTTTACTCATAAAATTTTACCAAAGATATGTAACTAACTTATTTACATACAGTTTCTAGATTGTAGTAAAGCATTTGCTTTTAGTGTTAGGGGAATTCCTTTAAAAGGATCAAAATAGCTCTACAACTCATCTCGCTTGAGTTTCCAACTATATTATGGAGCATTTTGTGCATTAATTCCTTTATTCAATTAAAGTTAAAGTTAGTTGTACTTTGTTGTAATCCAAACATACGTACATTTCCTTTTGTTCATGTGTGTATTGGAATACACAATGATTGCTTTTATGCACGCTGATATACTAATAATTAGATAAATTTTATAGTCATACAGGGGTTTTAAAATCCAATGTAACGTAACAAACAAAAATTTAATTTTTATATTATATGTCAAGATCAGAATTGATGTGGAAAGTATTTTAAAACAATCGAGTGAAGATAATATTTTCCCCCCTCGTCTTTCAAAAACAATTTGAAACACTCCCTGGCACAGGTGTAAAGTAGCTAATTGCTGTTAGGAAAGATGGCTGCTTAATGGAATTAATATCTGTGTTCACTCATTTTGATTCTAAGAATATTTTACTGCCTGTGGGTAAATTTTTTCCTGAGTACACTGTGTACATGTATACGGACTGTTCTACGCTTCTTGCAAGTCATTACAGCCTATCTTAGGATATATAAATGCCCTATTGTAAGACTTTGCATGGGACTCCAAGCAATGTTCTATAATTAAGTGTTGTTATAGAAGGAGAGATTTAGGAAATATTTAATGTTTTAAATGGCTGGTTTCACAAGTATTAATTTAATGAATGCAATTCTGTATGCGATTACATTACAATTGCATTTTAAGCCCCTTATTTGTGAATTCCTATGTAACATTTGACCTTTTAAGCATAATAGATTCCAGATGTTTAAAACTTAAAGAATCCCATTCATTTTTTTATTTATTTCATAAATGCCAAAATGTGTTATATTTTATTAACTATTAAGCATGAATAGATTTAAATGTAATACATTTAACTTACATGTACAGTAGATTCCCCATTTATGACCCAAGTGTTAGAAATAAAATGTCAAATTTGTTTCATACTTTTTCTCGTGATAAATTAAAGAGCAGAATTAAAGAGTTTCTGTCTCATGTAAATGTGAAAATTCTTGCTATGGAATTTTATTGTATGTGTATATAAATATATAACAACTTTCATATGCCTGAGACTTACTTCAAATAATTGTTAAAAGCTATAAAGAATTTCTGAGTTCAACAACTGGTGGCCTTAGATATGCGAGATTGCATGTTGAGATAGTATTTTTAACTTGAGTCATTTATAGTGTATCCCTCTCTCAGATGCATCGAAGATTTTTTAAAATGTGTTCATTAATATTCACTGTTATGCATTATTCAGTGTCATTCAATCTGAATTGTGTAAGTAGTCATAACTTTAATAGAAATGCTTTGTTAAAAAAAAAATACATTTTTTTCTGTATTATACTTTTCACTCCCAATGTGCTTTTTTGGGTCATTATCATCATCAGTGGTATATTTAAATGTATACACCCAAAACTAAATATATGTGCCGATTCATGTTAACATAGAGTGTTTGCAGTCCTTAAAAACTGCTTAATTCCCTACTTGGATAGACCCTAAAACTGCTTAATTTTGTACCAAAGTTCTTAAAAAGTGCTTAATTTTCTTGCAGATATGCGAAATTGCTATAAATGTAGGAAAAATTTTCTCATCTAAGAGTGATGATCAGATTGCCAGGGTGCATACAGGTGCTTGAAAATTGGGAAAGTACTTGAATTTTAGATTAACATTTTCAAGGCCTTGAAAGTATTTGAAAATTCCCATTTTCTTACTTAAGTGCTTGAAAAAGGCAGGGTTGAAAGTGTTCTGCAGATTCAGAGCATTGTGTTTTTTCTTAGAAGGTCTGCTTTTTTTTTAAAATTTCCCTAGCTGTTACACTGTCTCTGAAATTTTCCTAAACAACATTGTTTTTTCCCAAAAATTTCCTCAACTGCTTCAACATTAAACAATAATGTCAGTTTGCTATAATTTTTCCTATCAGAAATGCATACAACTTTATAATATGGAAGAAATAATGTCCTTGAAAAATAATTGCATGGTACTTGAAAGTCCTTGAAATTTTTTTTAAGAAAAGTGTACTCACTCTGGATCGCAAACTACAGAATTTCCCCCTTTGCCATATGGAAAAGGGTCAAAGTGTTTCATATTTTATGGTTCTAGTCTCTTCCACTGTCCTGATAGAAACCTGATTCCACAAGTTTGGTAATAGATTATTGCATCACCCATAATCAGAGTGTACCCGAAAAATTGCAGGCCCTTTTTGTGTAACATTTATTTTATTTTAGTATACTATATCCATAACTGCCTGATATTTAGTGTACTATAACCATAACTGCCTGATATTTAGTGTACTATATCCATAACTGCCTGATCTTCCAATCAGAAAAATTTTCTTCAGTTTATATGATTCATTGTAAAAGTCTCTAATATACTCCTGAAAAGCTCACTCTTTCTTACTTGGGATAATTCATATACAGTATCGTCAAAAATCTGCCAAAAGTTTTCAAATCAGCAATTTCACTTAATTTAAAGAAATTTTTATCAGTGAACGCAAACATTTTTATGAACATTTATCAAGATTTCTGATATAGTGTTGAAATCAAAAGATATTATATTATACAAAGTTTGCTAAAACTTCATAATGTACTTTTCTCATAGTTTTTTTCACAGTAAAGGTTTTTTGTATTGACTATTCTACTATCATCGTTCTAAATAGTAATATGGGGATTAAATTTTGAATAGTTCATGTTCTGATTATGCAAATTGCAAAAGAAAAAAAGAAAAATATAGCTAGTTCAAGTATTTTTTACTAATGTATTTACACTTAAAATTTCATGACATGTGCATTCATTCTTCAGTTATCGAGTGAAAAATGTCACACATCTTTTGAAATGTGTTCAGGTAGGCTTAAAATGTATTTTTATATTCAAATCACAAATTTCATACCTGCCAACTTTTACGCATTTTAACTGCTCTTTACGCTTTTACGCATATATTGCTATATTTTACGCATTTCCGCATTTATTTGAATTTTTTAACATTACTAGGAAATCGATCTCCGGCGAAATTCTCCGACTTTTTATTGTTTGAAATTTACCAATTAACGAGACATGGTATAATTCCTCGGAAACACCGATTTTGCAAAAATTAACGGAGATTTACGGCCGCGTGTAATGTCTCGATCGCTTATTTTATGAAAGTTATAAATATACTTCTTTAAAGGTTGTCTAATTCAGCATAAATCGCTAAAATGTTATTTTGTTCATTAATTTCGCATAAACACTGCGATTGCGCAATTCAGTTTGTTCTCATGAATCGCCGAGAGTACAATAGTATCTTTTTCCATCCATCACAATCTTCTAAATATTGCATTTTTGATTGACTAAACTAGCTTATTTTCATGTTTTAATTAATTATTACAGTTAATTTCTTAATTATTTTCGTATAAATAGTGCGATTACGCAATTCAGTTACATCGTGTGAATGGCCGAGTGTACGTTACTATCTTTTTCCATCCATCTCCATCATTTAAATGTTGCGTATTAGATCGACTACACTAGCTTATTTTCATATTCTGATTTATTACTAGGGTTAATTTCTTAATTATTTTCGCATAAACAGTGCGATTACGCAATTCAGTTACATCGTGTGAATTGCCAAGTGTACGTTAGTATCTTTTTCCATTCATCTCCATCATTTAAATGTTGCATATTAGATCGACTAAACTAGCTTATTTTCATATTATGGCAAATTATTAAAGTTAATTTTTTAATTATATTTGCATAATATAAATTTTTCTATTTAAAAAATGGGTATGAACTCTATTAAGGGATATTTTCCAAAAAGTGGTATTAAAGCAATGATTTAAGCAAATAATAAGGAAACAATTTTGGTAGGAATATAATTCAGTTCTATAATATTTATTTTTTATTTTTTAAATTAAAGATCAATATTTATTACTCTCTTTAGTGAAAACCTGTGTTTTGCCAAACATAAATATTTGTTTTCATTATAAAGTAATTCTCACCGGATAAAACCTTTATATATTTTTTGTTTTATAATTTATTGTCCTGAAATTTTATAAAATTGGTGTTCTGAATTTTCATATTCTACCAGTAGTATGCCTTATATTTAATGCAGTATTTTTTTAATGCAGGTACTTGTACATTGTTAAATTCATTAGAAATGTCGTTTGTACGGGTAGTTTAAAAAAACACATTATAAATGTAATTCATGCAAAATTTTACACATTTCAATTTTCCCAGGTTGGCAGGTATGAAATTTATGAAAAATTTCTGGTAAATATTTTTTCTGTGTGAGAAAGTAAGATTAGGTGACGAATAGCACAGCTAAAGCTGAACTGCTTAAAAACACAAAAACAGTGTTTCCTATAGGTAGCCTCTGCTTGTGTATAATTTGTAATTCCATAAAAAGAAAATTTTAATGTTTGAGTGCATTTTATTCAGTCTCATAAAATTAAAAAATGAAAGGAAATTCGTTTCCAAATACAATTCTCCCCTTACAACAATTTTCCAATGTTGAAATAATTTATGCTGCAATGATTCATGAATGAGGATCCATGTCATGATAAAATATTTGCTTCATTAATCAATGATATCGAAATATTTTGATTTCAAACACTGAATTGAAGTACTCTGTGACTCCCTTCAAACCCATGTAATGTTTGTACCAGCCAGTCTTAATTATGTGTGCTGTAGAGTATTTTTGTTAGATTTTTTAACTTTTGTTTTTACGGAGCTTTTACCAGTTTTAATAGAATGTTATGACTCCTTCCACATTCAGTACCACTTCTAAAGAATGTTGGATTGAATAGTTATCTCATTTACATGCAAGGTGCTTTGAAATTTCATCGAGGAGACCAAAAGTAACTCTTAAGCTTTTCATTTTTGATCCAACCAAAGAATGGATGCAATTGAAAATCTATTTTTGTGCATGCTTCTTTTGCATGATTTTTTTTTTCAAAATACCTGAAAGTCCAATTATAAATGTCTTTGGTTTACTGTTTTCTACTATGCATCTCAATTGTAAAAGCAATACTAGGCATGGTGATTTGAAGCTTTCATTTACTATGTAGTCTTTGGTGTTTAGATCGTTTTGATTTTTCTCTTTTCCTAGGGAAATAGTCGATTGGGTTAATATGCAGTGATTATCACTTCTGTGGGTGTACCTTACTCGAATTATATTTTGTTGAATTGTAATCACTCACATGAACCCTTGTCTTTCACATGGCTTTGGAAAAAAAAAGAGGCACTTTTATATTAAAATGTGTGTTTTATGTTCAGAAAAAAAAAAATAAATGTTTTATTATTATTATTACTATGTACTGGTATGTGTTTTATTTCTTAAAAATTGGATATTGATGAAATGGATTTAAAGCAACCAGTAGTCAACATCAAAGCTACATGTTCTTAAAATTCTCTTAAATTTTTCTTGCATATCGATAGTCTTCATACGAGGTTCCTCCAGAAAAGTCTGACTTTTTCTGAAATTTGACCTCTAGATCTTGCATATTAAAATATACTACCTTTCCCAATTGTTTAATTATCAAGAATAGAATTATCTTACTATTTTAGTGGAAGAAATTTGGAGAAATTGAATTGTAAAGGGATAGAGGATGTACATTTTGAGAGTAAGGTTCTTCTAAATCTCCTGAACATATTATGACTTCCTACTGCACTTCTAAACACATCCCAAATCATTTGAGAACTTTTTTTTGTACAATCAGTCATTGTGCAAGGCATGTATGCAGCATTAGCAGACTATCAAATAAAGTCTGGATAGACTTTATTTGATATCCATGCAAAAGAATCCATATGAGTTTAAACTGGTGACTATTATTAATCTTATTCTAGGTGAAGAGAATCATGGTCAATGAAACTCATTTATCGATAATTTACTGTTATTAATGCTATTCTTAATTATTGAATAAATGTCTTATTTTGCAATTGAATTGGCCCAAATCAAATAGATAAGAACGTCATTAACATTCTGTATTTTTTATTTCTCTCTGGGCTTTAATGGCCTTTCTATGCTAAAATGAATGCTGCTGAACCTATTGAGTTTTGTATTTAGCTACTCATTTTGAAATTGAAGTTTATCCCCCAATGTATTTAAATAATATATATTTTAATTGAAAAAGGTGAAATCAGGATAATGAACAGTGTCATGTAAAGTAAGTTTTTATTTCCTATTTAAAGTTTGCATGAAAAATACTTGGTTGCTTTAAATGGATGACATTTTCTCAACCGAAGCCATTTTTGTGTTTCGGTTTTTCTGTAAAGCAAAAAATTATGCTGAGTTGATGTTCTACTGCTGTTTCCCATCCAAGGTGATTGGAGGAGAGTTGCAAGATCGCTTGATTCCAGTTCCATACAGCAAGAGTGCCACCGATCAAGCTGTAAGCCTATTTGATATTATTTTCCTTCTGCCGCTTTCTATCTTTTCTATATTTAAAACAGTACTAATTGAAATTTTATTCTTTTATAAGGTAGGCGTATTCACTTTCAGAATGAATCATTCAACATACTACCTTGGGGGATTTCTGAATTAAAATCATATCCCTAATTTAATGTGTTTCAGATTTCACCTTTGCATTTAACTGCTGAATAATTTGTGATTTTTATATTCTATGAATGTTTCGTAACCCAATTACATTGCAGTGTGGAATGAGTTAATCAGACATTAAGATCTTCCTACACTACCTATTTTGTAGGGATAATGAGAACAAAATCATTACACATGGAAAGATTCTAATTCTTGACAACACTATTTTGACCAGAAATGAATATTACACTGTGCCAAGAACTCGAACTATTAGCCATTCCATCTCCACCTTTTGATCAGAGTGAAGGGTGGCTCAAAAACTGTATAGAGTCTGTTTTTCATAATTTAGCTGCTTTATCATCTGCCTCTTCCTGATAAGTGGTTAAAGCTATGATGTCAATTGTTGAAGGAATGGCTAACGTTGCAGTTCTTTTGATTTTAGGATGTCACCATTCTCTACTCCAGTTGTGAGAGGGCATCAATTTGCAAGCAAAATGCAATCTATTTATCCTGGAGGAGGAAAAGAAAGAATAAACTAGATAAATTTTATAAAAATTCAAAATTTGTGTCCTTTACTTTCTGTTGGATGCACAATGCTTTAGCGGTTAGTAATAAGCACCAGTTTATTGTAGAAAAATACTTTTGCCCACCATGTTATCAATATATTGTTGATTTTGATATTTAAATTAGCTTATGCATGCCCTGAATATTTCTGAACTTCCCTATTATTGATATGTATTGGGCAGCAACCCCTCTGGTATGTTTTGAAATGATTCATTCTTGATAGTGCTTTCTTTTAATTACTGTTGTATGAGGATTTTATAAATGGGTCAGTTATATCTCTGGAAAGGTAATCCAAGATTTTTTCCAAGACTTTAAACTAAAGTTTTTAAAGAAAACATTTGCTTAAAGTCTTGAATCAAAACGTGCTATTGTGCTGAGGTTTGTTTCTCAGCAAAGCAATTAAAATATCGACAAAAATTACTAATTTATTAAAAGTAAGGTTTCAGTTTACTTTTTCAATTTAAGTTTCTTGCTTCAATTTGTTGAATGGTTATCTAAATATTCATAAACTGTACGGTTTTAGTGTAAAAGAGTTTCATCTAAAACATTTTAGAAACTTTTGAGAATGTCTCATTAAAATCTTCGAAAAATGCATATAAAATTTCAATAACAATTATGACTTTAGAAGCGTTTAAGTCCAGTCAATTGTTGTTAATATGTTTCTTTTGCATTTTCCTCAAACATATCCCCTTTTTCTGTACTTTCTCTTCTGATGATTGTCCTTTGTATATATATATATATAGCACGATTTAGGAAAAGTGTTTGTTATTTTTATCACAGGGAGACTTACCATTTTCCCATGTATTTTCAATTTTGTGTAAAAGCAGTTAGTGCTTTTTAAACTTTTTCTTTTTGCATTGTATTTTACCTAAGTCTATTAGTATTGCTAATGCACAATCTTGCATTACTGATTTTGCTTGTATGACAATGTTTCATGTGTAGTGGAACTCGATCGTGATCCATTGTAGATTTGAGTTTTATATCCCCTCCTAGGGCTTGTAAAATATATAGTAATATCAGAGATTTTTCTGGACTCTGTTTTTTAACTACTTTCCAACTATAATATTTATAAATATGCTAGAGTTTTTCAAAGAAATTTATGGATGCACTACACCCATAAGAAACACATTATCAAATATATATTAACATTATTAAATGTTTTTATTTTTATCACTAATAGAGTGATTATTGTTGTAAACGGCAAATTTTTTATCTATAAAAATGGGTAAACACCTTTGTTAAATTCAAGAAGCATAAGCATAAACTAGAGGATTGGGGAAACCCCGAGATTTTCCTTATGAAATAAGATTACTAAATGTTACTAATTTGACAAAATCTTGTTTTATAGCTAAACTATATACATATTTTGGAATTTTTTTTATCTGTGTTCATATCTATATAATATGTGTAATTTGCTACCCAAATTGAGTTCAAATCTCTTCTGTTGCATTTGTGATTACGAATTTGACACTCACCCACAGTCCGACAAAAGTCCTTTTTGACATCTAGAGTCCTTACTAATATAGAAGAACCCTTGTGATTAAATCATGATCATCATATCATGCTTTATTTTGGTTACATCAGTTAAAGTAAAATGGTTTGCTTAATTTACTGCTCCTCTAGCTCTCCGCACGAGGAAAGTAAATGTTTTATTTTTTTTTAAATTTCATTTTTTCTGTGAATACTGAGCAAAAGAGAGTCTTCAATAATATGAAAATCATTTGCCGTTATTAATCTTACTTCAATTTCAAAATATTGTGTGAATTTAGTTCATAACACAAATTGGATGCAAACAATTTGCGTAAACTGGCAGTAGCAATAAAGTATAAGGAAATTTTTACTAACTTAATGTATAAAATAAAATTTGTAATAATAGTACTAGGCAATAAAACACAGACGATACATAAATTCCAATAAAGCACAGATAAAATATAAATGTCAGTTCTATAGCTAATAAAACAATTGACATGTTATATTTGTTCTTATCTTTGTAAGCTTTGGAAAGGATAGCCACATGGCCATTTTTAAATACCCTGAAATAATAGTTAAAAGTTTCTAGTTTTTTTTCTGAAGTGTCTAGGTAGTCTAGTTTAAAGAGCATGTGTCTCGAGATCCTTTCTTGAGTAAGATTTCATAATGTACCTCAAACCCATGTTTCATTCAAAAGATAGCTATCCAACCATGCTAATGGGTCATCTTTGTGTTCCACTCTAATTGTACATCAAAGTGGGAGGAGCCTGTTATCTTTGGTTGATAAAAACTGTTTTGTTACTCTGAAACAAACTATTCTTAAATGAGGTGGAACGTTTTTATTGTTATATGATATTCAGAAATATTTTTAATGATTGCATCTTTTTTTATAAAGAGTTCTATTTGTGTCGCTAATGATTGTAACGAACAAATGAAATCAGACATACAGGTCAACAGGATTCATTTGTCAGTAGAATCCCATGTAGCTGTCTTTATACTGCCTACGGGTGACCAGTTGTGCAATCTGCCACTGGTATTAATGAATTTAAAAATTACATTGATAATTAAGATAATTTATTAAGTATGATGAAATATATCATTCTTTAATGACATTTCCATTTGATTGAACTTCCCATAATTGCTTCGAGAATGTTTCAGTAGATAACCTCCAAAGATAATGGGCCATCCCCATGGCTACGCTTTGTAAAGTGTTCTAATTTAGTCCTTTTAGATCCTTCTGCCTTGCTATGCTATTCTGGGTTCCCTTTTTTTATGTGTATTTGCATTTTGTACATTTTTTTTTCTGTCTGTAATATTTTTTTTCTGAAACTCTAATTTATGTTTGTAGTGCTGTAAAGTGTACCATTCTATGCTTATAGTGTTAAATATGCTTGTCTACTATGCTTTTGTTCTGTCAAATCTTTGTGGTGATCTTTGCTTATTTGAATTGTATTCCAACTGGAATTTCTTTTGCTGCATATCTATATTTTAGAAACAAAGCTAAGTTAAATTGTGTATTGAAGTGCATCAGATACAGGGCAAGTATCCATTATGCTGTGTTTAATTTTAGTTTATTCTTTCCTATTTAGTGAATGCCTTTCAGTATACTCTACCTATTTATGTTTCTGAATACTCTATAATTTTTATATTTGGCTACTTTTATATAACATTTCACTTTTTGCTAAAACTCACTTTATTTTACAACACCCACATCACTTTTGAATTGACCCACATACAATAGAAAATTCCATGTAATATATTTTTTGTTGACTTATGATAGTAAATTATGTAGCATATTGGGTGACATTTCAGAAATTATGAATTTGCTTAATGCATTTTAGTTTCATTGCCGTTTCCCGCATTCACCCTCACCTTGCTTCTTTACAAATGGATGGAGGCACATTCAGAAATGTTCATAATGCTGATTAATTCACTGGGAATGAATTCTGGCTATGTATTTATTAGCAGGTCTCCTTTTTCAAATTCAATTACACCATAAATAAGATCTTTTAGATAAAAAAAAATGTAAACTAATGTACTTTTCCTCCTGAGGAATATGCTGAAAGTTTTTAAAATATTTTAGTTTCAGTTGATGTATTTACGCCTTGTAATGAATAACTGAGAACTTGCATACTAAATTTATATTTTTCAGTTATACATAATTATTAGCTTAAAATAAAAGCTGTGTGTGTTTTAATTATACTGGGCTGCTTTGTTTAGTCCAGTGGAAAATTTCGGGTTTAGTGCTGCATCTAGTGCTTTATTTATGTCTTGTCTTTGGAGCATGTTGAACTTTTCTGTGTAGACTGCTTCTGTGTACTTGTATTGTGTCTAGATTGCAAATTTTAGCTGCTTTCGTCATCAGAATTACACAATTCAGCTGATTCAAATATTCCCTAAAGCAGCAGGGTAGGTGGGCTTAAGAACTTATTTCCTATCCAGTTCAGAATCTTCTGAAAAATAAAAAAAAATCATTGATTTAAATAGACTTTAGTTAACATTATTTGAGATATACAGGGTGTCCCAAAAAGATTGAAACATGCTTTAATTCTTTATTTGTTGGAGATGAGTGGACAATGTAAATTGCAAAAATGTTGAAAGTAAGGTAGGAAATAAGACTATGTTAATGAAATAGTCCCCCCCCCCCCCCATTAATTTTCAAAAAGTTACACTTTTTAAATTTTTATACGACCCCCTTAGACAAATTTGGCCAATCAGAAAATTTTTATTTTTAATGCAACAAAATCATTAAAAAACCCTGCATATCTGTATCTGTAAAATCAACTGAATTATGATAAAGGAAAAAATCTGACTTATGCCACTTTTCCATGCCACATGAAAGGCTGTTTCATCAGTGAAAATAGGGATCATAAACAAATTGACGATGGAAATTGTTTAGATCAAAAATACGTTAATATGTGTCAAAATTTTTTATCCCAAATGCATCTAAATAAATTTTTATTCTTCTTTATTTTGGTATAATATTAAAAAAAAGTTTTGTTGTATTGAATAGAAATAATACTGGGAATAAATCGTCTGCATTTCATTCTTCACTTTTTTAAAATTATTTTACTATAAACATTTGAAATGGCTAAATTAGAGTTAAAGGAAAGAAAAAATCATCTGTGAGTTCTATTCTTTGTTTTGAAAAATTATGTTAAATTTTAAAATCAAATACATACTTGCATTTATTTACTTATTTATTTTAATTGTTTCAGATAAAAATAACATGTCTCAATGTGAAAAGTACTTAAGAATCCATGATTGCATCGTGAGCCTACGCGGAATTCGCAAAAATGTCTCCTATGTATTATCATCCAGTTTTATCTTTTTTGTTATATGTCACAAATTTACATTTCTAATTTGATGTATGGTCCCCATTCACAATGTTCAATTTTCAATTAAATATAACTCGCTCAATTTTAAAGATACAGATATGCAGGTTTTTTTAATGATCTTGTTGCATTAAAAAGTGTAACTTTTTGAAAATGAATGGGATGACTATTTCATTAATGTAGTCTTATTTCCTACCTTACTTTCAACATTTCTTCAATTTATATTGCCCACTTATCTCTTAACAGGTAAAGAATTAAAAAGTGTTTCAATCTTTTTGGAACACCCTGCATAGGAGCTTAGTTCTTGCGAGGTCTGTGATCATCCCCCAAAATTCCAAAAAAATTTCCTTATGCCTCTTCAAAGTAAATTAACGTTATGTTACTGTTCCTTTCATCTGTTAAATATAAGCAAGTTGGAAACTTCGTAGCAAGAATTTAGTATGTGATTTCATAATCAAATGCACTGAAATTAATTTTATATAATTAATTATAGGTTATGTATTAGTTTTGGATAGTTTGTTAAACTTGATAAAACTTTTTCATTGTATTTTTTTTTTGCAAGGGCTCCAATGATTAGAATCTGAATCTTCTGAATTTTGTCGTGTTCCTTTAAATTTGTGCTTTATCTGCACTCAAGTGACTTGGCTCGCATTGTGAGCGACAGAAAAAAAAAATATATTGCTGAAAATATGGCTAGAAAGTTATTATAAGCAAAATTGTTTATTGAAAGGCGACTTGTCTTTCCTTGCACAGTTTGTTGCAGTGACAGTATCCTAAATTTCTCTTCTGTATAAAAAATATATAAGGCAAGAGATAAGGTAATTTGGTGATACTTTTGAATGTTTTGCTGTAAAATGAAATATCTGTAAAACATCATAATGCATGAATAGGATGTACAATGTCAAATTTGAATAGGATGTTCAGTGTCATTGCCATAATTTAGGAGGGTGAAAAAGATAAGATTCCTATTAATTTATTTGGAAGTGCTTAAGGGGATGGGTAATTTGGGTGATAAGATGTTTAGGTGATATGGGTGTGTAAGTTGGTTGCAGTCTGAAAAATTAAATTAAATGTGTGAATTGGTCAAACACAAGACCCATTATTATTGTTAACCGTGCAGTTACATGTCTGCATCATAATGCTCAGTTATCTATCTCGCATATAAAATGTTACAGCATGACCTAAGAATTTATAATTCTGGTATTTTTCTTGAAATCTTTTTGAGCAAAATGTGTACTGAATTCCCAGTTTCATTCCCGGTTTCGTTAGAAATACATGCATAATCTAAAATGCCATGAAAATCGATTCTATTTAGTTTTCAGTGGCATGTTTATTCATATTATAGTAAGATATTATCGAGAAGAGTTTATGTTACCAAAATGCTTTTTTATTATTATTATTTACTTTTATATATAAAAGTATTCTCCATAGGGGCAGCTATTTTAGTCATTTCCTTATCTTACAGTTCATTCTGATGAAGTTTTAAAATAAAATTTTATATTACAACTAGAACAAAATACCCGGGTTTTAAATAAGCACTGGCCTTATAAATAATTCAGATACAGACAATACCACTTAATTTTTTAAAATGCTTGTTTTGAAGAAAAATTATTTTCACTCTCTAGTTTTTTCATGCACACAAAAATTGTACAACACAATTTAATAATGGTCTGCTTGCTGAATATTTAAAGTATGAGATAGATCTCCATAGCAATGAATATGCCCCAATATGTAACATCATGAACATGAGAGAACTTCTTTCGAGGCGAGCATTTGAATGAAGAAACCCAGTATTTATGCATCCTCTTTAAAATTTGTAAAAAATTCGAAAAGAGTAATAAACAAACATTTTTTTTATTAAAATGCTAAGATTCCATATTCACATAAAGAATTAGAATTGTGTGAATCTTTAATTCATCATTATAAAAATAAAATTATTTTCTACACACATTTTAATGTATATTAAAAAGAAAAATTAAAATTCTTATTATGAAGGAATTATCTAACCGATTCGGTTCAAAGTTTATTGGGAAAAAAGAGCTCTTTGATCTTTCCAATGGTGCTAAGATAACACTTTAATGTTCTTGATTGCTAAGGAACTGATTTTTGTAAAGATCACTCAAAACTGCGCTTCATAGTTAAAAAATTGATTTGAATTAGAAAAAACCCACTCCAAGGTGTTCTTTCATAAACTATCACTGTATTTAATTTCGTAACTGTGATTCGCTTAGATTTTCTTCTACTCTACTAACAGATAAACATGCATCTTCTTTTTATCATTATTAAAAGGTGGTATTGGTAAGTTAGTGATACAAATAAGTTCTTATATTTTACTTCATTTTAGGTAAATATTAAAGTGTACATCTATTTTTCTCATAAGTACTGATGAATATCATCATTATTTTCCTTTCGAATTCATATGTACTGCATAAATATGTAACTAAAAATTTGTTGTTTAATTTTCTAAAATTTATGTAATATTCATAAGGTTTCAAGTCAAAATACAAAACTTTAATGCAAAAGGCGTGAAAACAGATTGAGTTTTAAAAAGATATCATACTTTCGCAATTTCAAAGATTCAGTTTCATTAAATTAGACCAATCATTGGAAAATCTCAAAAGACTGCTACTATGAAATATTCCAATTTGTTCTAAGTAAATAATGCTCCAGTAGTCAAAATGCTATTTTAAGTTGAAAGAGTACACTTTACGTTATATGTTGACAAATTTTAATACTTTCAGATAGAAAAGTATGTTGGTCATATGATTTTAAAAACTTTTACTAACTTATCAATATCACCGAAATACCTTACTAATTCAATGGCATGCGAAGCTGTTATTGTAACTTTGTATATCAACTGAGCAATAAACAAAATTGGACTCACTCATATTTAAAAAATTGTTTCTTTAAGTTTGGAGTACACCAAATGCAGTAAAACTATTTTATATAAAAAAACACTTATTTTTTTTCAGTTCAAAATATTTCAACCTGTACTGTAACCATAAAAACCTTCATCAGAGGGCAGTGAAAACTAACACCTTTGCTGATATTCCAAAAATATTTTATTTTGAGAATTTTATTTTTATTGAATTTAACAACCAATAATGCTTTTCATTGTATAAAATTTTTCCTGCTTAAAATACTTTTGCAGCATTTGATATATGCCCAGCCTTAAGTTTTTAATATTAATTCATCATCATTCACTTATTATTATTTTTTTTTTTTCAGATCCGAGTGGTCAATGCTTTCCGGAGCGGTCTGAACAATCCCTCTTCTTCTAGCTCATCCTTCCCTAAGCGATCCTCCACCCTTAGCGGCCTTTCCTCCGCTACTGCCTCTAAGAACAATTCACCCGATTCACCGGATAATGAGCCATGTTGCTCATCACCCCGGAACACGGAGATGGACTCTGGGCAGACGGTCGAAACGGCAGTCTAGAGTGAAGAACGAACAGTGCTTCAACAAACAGGACTCTACAATGTACTCAACGCCTGAAAGCAGTTTCTCTCCAGAAGCTGGGTTAGCCCAGGTCGAGTTCGCAGATGCGGTTCATGATTTGGTGAATAATCTGTTCTCAAACTTCGTCAGAGATCCAGATTAAGGGAGGGGCTACAAAGGCTGTAGTTCAGGATCCCACAATGAAGAGGGGCCCTGGGTTGAGGCCACATCCTACCAAGTAGTTACCAGGTGGGGAGGGGGCAATCATTCTATGACCAAGCCCTCTGCAAACTTCAATTCAATTGTGTCTGACAACTTTGCGAAGTAGGCAATTTCGCAACTTGCTTTAACTTGCTAAATTATCAACAAACTGGGTCCTGCAAGTTAGATCATTTATTAATTTAAAAATGGCAAATTTCAAGTATTTTATTCTGCCTTCTCTCAAAACTACCATCAATTTATATCCATATATTGAAATATGTCAAATGTATTTTTCATTAAAGAAAATATAACATTTGTACATGTTAATTTTTTTTTTTTTTCTGAGGGGCTTGGTACCTGTGGATGACTAGTACTTTGTGCTTAACCTGATTCAGTGGTCATTTGTCACACATCTTTTGACATTTATTATTTCTGAATAAGACTGCATGGTTTCTTGTCTTCAAGTATGCCATGAGGCTCTTTTTCTGTTTCTAGCTCATTAGAGAACTGTTCATGCTATTGTGAAATATTTTCAAAACTAAATATTTGGACAGTTACTTTGATAGGCTGACCAAAATCCTTTAAAAGTATTTGTTTATTCAGTTTCTTTAGATTTTCCTTTATCGAACTTTCTTTTTTGTCACATTATTTAGAGATCCCGTTTTCTGGTTGAGGATCTATATAATAATTTAAATGTCCCATGACTTTCAATCATTGTTGGTGTCATTGAGTGTAATGCAACAAATTCATTTTATAACTGAGACTATTTCAGTCAAAGATTTTAGAGCCAGATGAAACCTTGTGCTCTCCTGGCCTGGAACTGAATCAATTTGTGCTTCAGTTCCAAAATACAAGGATGGAGCCTCAAGTTTCGTTGGATGTTTGTGATTGTTTGAAATCCATTCTAAACAGTAGTTACTGATCAATGTAGCCTCCTCCCAGTGCACAAAAGGACCGTAAAGTGCCAAATATCTCCATCCTTAAATCTTCTCAATATTCCAGATTACTAGTCAATGTATGATATGCTATGCATCAAAGTCTGGTTGCTTCTGTACATTGATTGCAATGTTCAGAATAGATTTTACTGTTACTCTTTGACAACATTCATCACTAGGCAGTTTTAATTTTTGCCTTTTCTTGTATATTTTGGGTTGTGCCACAGTGTACTTTCTTTTCTGTTGAGATGAGGGCTGCATTTTAGTCAAATATCTCTTTTGTCAGCATTGAGTATCACTCGTTACTTAATGTAAAGCTCCAGTCATTCAAAAACATGTAGGACATTCTAAAACAGGTTATGCAATCGTCATGTGTGCCTTCTTAGAGGGGGAGTTGCTATTTTGCTGCCGTAAGGTTATTGCATGTACTTAGTTAACATTTTTGTCTTTACAGAACATTGGTTGTATTTGCTTCCTAGAATGTTGCATGAGAGATCATCTGCAAACATCAACGTGATTATAAAGTATCACTTGGCTGACCTATTTAATAGTAAAAAGATCAAAGATTTTCCACTCTCGGCTACAGCCTTGTGGTAAATCCACCACTGTGCCTTCTGACATAATTGGCGATTGATTGTAGCGCCGGGAACGATTTCTGGATATTTCATTTATAGACCTTTGACTTATTCACCAGTAGTCCCAAGTTATGTTTTTATACAGTTTAATAATCACAACTGTTTCTTAATCTACTTGGGAAATACAGTGCTTCTACTTGTCGTATATATTTTTAGAATTGGATCTATATTTCTGTGGTGTCGTATATTCATATATTTTTGAATCATTAGATTTTTAACCTTAAAAATAACATGAAAGAAATGACTTCATGGGGCTAAAACTTTGTTACTAAGTAGTAGAAAACAAATATGTAATAGTATTAATCTGTTTTGAAAATACAGCGTCCTTCCAAATGAGCTTCCTTCTTTATGATAGAGAAAAACAGAGTAGTTATCAGCAAAAAAAGAAAAAAAAGTCTTTATCCTTTGATTGTGTCCATATTTTAAGAAGCTCTCAATTTTTAAAAATATTCATAAAATTAATTAAGCTAAGGAATTCATAAATGTTTATTAATGAAGGACATCTACAAGTTAGAAGTATCCATTGAAAAAAATTTTCACTGTATTCTGTTGTTTTGAAACTGAATAGAATACAGAATTTTAAAGTCATCGTATATGTCCTTTATTAAGGTTGCACAAATCATGGCCCATGGCTCAATCTGACCTATTATAGAACTGCATCGAGTCCATTAAAAATTTAGAAAAATATTGCTTGACTTTGGCGATTGATGCTTTTAAGTCAAACTATTTGTCCTGTACTGCAGTAAAATAAATTTTTTCTTTTGGAAACGATACTAAATCAGTTTGTGCATCCTTGTTTTATACAAAAAAATAAACAAATTCCTATATTTTTTACTTCTCTGGTAGAAGCACTGTTTATGTTGAAAGCTTAAAATGAGGAAATTTTTACTCAATGTTGAGCTCAAAGATATTAGAAAGTAATAAATGTTTATATTTCAGATCATAAGTTTTGAATGCATATGGGATATGAGTAAAAAACTGCTCATTTCCCTCAATTTCTTCGAATCGCATCTGTGAACCTCGTCCGAAGATGGTCGCCTTAAACGTCGTGGTGCTCTGGAGCAAGAAGGAACCAAACTGCCCTCTCAGAAGTTTTTAAGCATCTGTTGTGACAAATCATATCAAATCTTCAACTTGTATTATATGAAACTGTTTAAAATCATCTAAATAAAAAAAGAAACTGGTTTTATCTGACATGCCGAGGTGGAGTGTTCAGAAAAAAATGTATTTGTTGGAAAAATATATCGAAGAAATGTCGACGAAATGTTCCATATGTTTTATACTTCTCTTCATACTGTTCGGTGACAGTTGAATATGGGCCTTACGCAAGGAGCTGGTCAAGCTGCAAATTGGTTGAAATAGCGTAGGCAGTCTGTTTATTCCAATCTTTACAACGATCACCCTCCCAAAAACTTTTAGAATGCAATAAGAATATGCCTGTCGAGAACCAAACATGATTTGTTTTTGTTTTAATAGCATGGAATATGAACTGAAAAATTCTTTAATGTGTTTCTCATGTTGCATACAATGTTACTCCTGTTCTTTATGTATTCACACACGTTAGTTTTTATGTACTCGTTTGCACTTGAAAAGAAAGTTTCGGTTCCACTGTTTTCAAAGACTCTAGCTTTATTTCGCTTCAGCTTAGTCAATTTATTGGGGTAAATAAAGCTCACTACCAAACAACGATGCTAAAGTGAGTTGTTCTGTAATGGTGAGACAGCTCTTGCCATTTTACTTCTAAAGAATGTATGTCGGCGTGGTCGAACTTGCTTTCTAATAGTAATGGACACTTTCCATAAGTTGTCTGTAAATTATATTCTCATGTATGAGAATACTGAAAGAAAAATTCTTTTAACAAATAAGATAGATTTCCTGCGGGCCATCTATTGGATGACTTTACAACGTCTCTTGCAACAGATGATAGCCATCTATAACCTTGTTTTGCTTTTTTGCATCTTCTGCCTATTAAGCATATAATTCACCAGAAATACAAAGTGCAAGTCTGAACTCACCATAACAGAAATATGAAAACATTTGATTCGGTTAGTTCATAACCTTTTTCCTGAACACAGCATCTTATGTAAGATACTTAAGCTTTTGCCTTTTAAGTATTATGTTTTGCTTTCTAAAATATTTTATGGAGAATGAACTGGATATGATCATTCATATTCTGTACAAATTGAAGGCAAGAAAAACATCATAGCAATAATTTAAAAATGAACTAACAATAATCTGTTATTACCTTTAAAGACTAAACCGAATTTTCCCTAAAAAGTATTAATTTAGGATGCCACCGATTTGCCCACTGAAAGACACAAAATTGCAAAAAATGTAGTAGGGGCACTTGCTGGGAATTATCTGTTAAAAGAAACACGTGGAATTCTATTGATCCGCCCCCTCAAATGTGAAGAATAAACATGGAGTATATAAGAAGAGAGGGGAAATGATACTTTTTCAAAAAATGTTGCTAAAACAAACAAAATATGTTTATATCAGTCATCATCATCATAACTCTTCATGCCTAGTGGCACATAAGGCCTTCAGCTTGCGTCGTCACCGTGGTCGATCCTGTGCTGCATTCCTTGCTTCTGACCAGCTCGCCATCCGATTTCTGTCCTACTCCACCAGTCTCCTCCAAGTAAGCTTGGGTCGGCCCCGAGATCTTTTTCCTTCAGGCACCCAAGTAAGTGCCACAGCAGGGATGTTATGCTGCGGCATTCTCAAGACATGTCCAGTCCATTTCCTATCTACGTTTTTTTAGCTCTGTCTCAATTTCTTCCTATCCAGTACTCTTGTAGAGTTCAGTGTTAGTAATAACATACGGCCAGAATACTCCCCAAATTTTCCCTCAGACATTTAGTCTACCAGGCATTTAACTTGTTGCATTGGCCCCTTGTTAATTTCCATGTTTCGGCTCCATATAGTAAAATGCTTTTCACTAAGGAATTAAAAAGGTTGATTTTGGGTTTTAAATTGATGTTAGTAGTTCTCCATATTTTATTTAGTTTTCTAAAACAATTCTGAGCTTTTGCAATTCTTATTTTGATGTCTTCATCTGTTCCACCCTCCTTGTTCACCAGTACACCAAGGTACGTGAAGCTATTTACATCTTCAATTGATTCATCATCTAATTTTACATTTTCAGAAGTTTTTTCATTCATTCTTAAGACTTTTGTTTCCTTTTATTGATTTGTAGACCAGTCATTTTAGCAAACTTGTTAAGGCCATTACTTTTCTGTTGTAGATCACAAAATTTAGAGGCCAAAAAAACAATGTCATCTGCAAAATCCAAATCCTCTAAGACTGATGTAAATTTCCACCTAATGCCTCTTCTCTTGTCTTATTGGTTTCTCTTGGTGTTTTTCATGATCTAGTCGACAACTATATTAAATAACAAACCTGACATCACATATCCTTGTTTTACACCTGATTTAATTTGGAAGGGCTCTGTCAGTTTTCCATTTACTTCAACACAGCAACTGCTGTTTCGATATAGCTCCCTAATAATATTAATAATTTTTTGTGGGATTCCATAACTATCAAGTATCTTCCACTGCATATCTCTGTCAATGGTATCAAATGCTTTTCTAAAATCAATGAAATTTAAATATAAAGGTGCATTATGTTCAATGCTTTGCTAAATGATGTTTCTCAAAATAAAAATATGTTGAGTAGTTTCAGCTCCACTTCGAAATCCTGCCTGCTCCTCTCTCAAAACCTTCTCAATTTCATTCTCTAATCTGTTGACTATGACTCTTCCAAAAACTTTAGCTGGAATAGACATTAAAGTGATACCTCTCCAGTTCTCACAGGAAGAAAGATCTCCTTTCTTAGGTATTTTAATTATTGTTGCTTCTTTTTTTTTTTCTGGTACTTTCTCAGTTTTCCAGATAAGGTTAAACAGATTTTTCAAATATTTAGCTGTCTCTTCAACATTAACTTTAAGCATTTCTGCAGTTATCGTATCATTTCCACAGGCTTCATTGGATTTTAACGCCTTCAAAGTATTTTTAATCTTGATCAACAAGATTTCCTCTGTAGAAATATTTAAGGTAGGTGTCACATCAAATGTGGCCACTGGTTGTTCATTAGTGTCGATATTGTAAGCATTTAGTGTTTTTTCAAAATGTTCTCGCCATCTTTCCTCAACCTCCGCTTCAACAAATAAAAGTCGACCATTCCCATCTTTGACTCCACATTCATGTTTTTCAACTTCACCACTTATTTGTTTGATTATTTGGTAAACAATTCTTGTCCATCCAGTTTTAACCGCATTTTGTGCTTCACTAGCTAGATCATCATAGTATTTATGTTTGTCCTTCTTAGAGCTTCTTTTGACATTCTTATCTGCCTCTCTGTATTTTTCTTTGTAAACTTGATATAATCTTTCAGATCTAGTACTGTCAAGAATGCTCTTTATTTTCCTTCTATACTCAATAAGTTTCCATGTTTCTCCAGTGATCCATTCTTTATTCTTTCTCTTTTCTTTTTTCCCTATAGTATTTTCTCTGCTGTTTCGTTTAAAATAGTCTGTAGTTGACTCCTGCTCTTCCACATCCTCCAAGATTACTTCATTATTCTCTAAGGCAAAGAATCTGTTCTTCAATTCAATATTGAATTTCTCATAAATCTTCTTATCCTTTAATTTAGCAATATCGTTCCCAACTGGTCTAGTATTTTTACTGTTCTTTTTGCATTTAAGCAATTTTAACTTCAAATTCAACACTACAAGGCAATGGTCAGTGCCAACATCTGCCCCTCTCTTAACTCTAACATCCATCATAGATCTGGTAAATTTTCCATTAATTATTTGATTTCTTGTTTTTCCATCTGTCGATGTCCAAGTTAACTTATGTATATTTTTATGCTTGAACTTGGTGCCTCCAATCACTAAATTGTTTAATTCACAAAATGAAACAAATAGTTCTCCATTTACATTTCTATCACCACAAGCTTCATTGCCTATGGACTTTTCTTCCTTACAAATTCTGGACCCAACCTTAGCATTAATATTTCCAATAACTAGTAAAAGGTCCTATCCAGCACTTTTTGGGAGTATATCATAAAAACGTTCTTTCACTTCATAGTCAGCTTCATTAGTAGGAGCATACACTTGAATGATAGTCATTTTGATAAACTTAGAAAAAAAATCTTGCTCTTACAATCTTGTCATTGATGGGTTCCCACTCCATAAGACTTTTCACAGCCTTTTCATTCAAAATGAGGGCAACTCCTCTTTCGTGCTTGTCCTCCATTCCAGAATAAAGTATAGTCTTGTCACTTGTTTTCATTTTCCCGAATCTAGTCCATCTTACATCGCTGACTCCCAATATGTCCAACCTATACTTGTCCATCTCGTTGGTAACCAGTCTTGTCTCTCCTATTTGGTACAATGTTCTCACATTCCATGTTTCTATCTTTAATATGTGTTTAGGCTTTGGCAGCGACTCCTTCAGCGCCAGAGGTTTCCTAAGGCTTTCCCCCTGGTACGTCATAAATGGAGACTCCTCAATCTATGCAAGATAGCCGTCATCTGGTGTCTCGCAAGTCGCAACACCATCAGCCAGAAGTAGTTCATTCAAGCTTTCGCTTTCCATAATCGAAGTCTTTTTACAGGAAAGGGTGATTGGCCCTTTGCCCAACCCCCAAAAGGGGAACCCAACTATACCCTTGGGGACTGGGTACCCATTTTAGTCGCCTTTTACGACATGCATGAGCTACAGTGGTGCTATATTCTTACCCCGGACACCACACAGGAAGTTTATACCAATAAACTTATTTTATTTGATGATGAAATTTTTTAATTATATATATATATATATATATATATATATTTTTTTTTTTAGGGGGGGGGGGGTGAGTTCACTGAATTTTTTCGAATTTCAAATTGTGATTTTCTTGGGGAGGGGCGGGTTGACATTACTACAGTATGCAAATCCAGTGTTGACATCTGTACTTTGACCCGAATCAATGTAAACCTCCACCTTCTGATCAGATGAACAAATTCGAGCCTTCGGGCTTTATTCCTTATCAGTTGAAATGGTGAGGTGGTCCCCAATTAACGACGCTAAAATCTGTACCCAGTTAACTGGAAATATAATAGATATATGAATTTCATTCGATTGCTGGAGGAATAAACGATGATAAATGGTATTTTGTTCAGTGTAAGAAGTGAAATATTGGAATATTTTCAAAAAATGGGATTATGGTTTTAATTGAATAACAATTTCCCCCTTCCTCTTTATAAAACAGTACATGTTTCTAACTATATTAATATATTTATAACTAATTATATTAATTTATTTCTAAGAATTTAAATTGTTTCAATTTAGTTAATGTAAGTTAGTGGTTAGTATTGTTTATGAACCGCACACATTTTATACAATCATTTGGGAGGGGCGGGATGAAAGCTTTTTTATGTTTTGATTTCATTCTGTGTAGACAAATTATCATTTCCACTTCATATTCTTGAGAGTTCTGTTCCTTTCCAAACTAGGAAACTCTAACATGAAGTCCTGATAGCTTAGAATTAGAGTACATAAGTTTGATTGCTGTGTGTGTGTGTATGTAGGAAGGGGTAGTGATTTTAAGTATACAGGGCTGTAGCCATAAACGAAATTGAAAACAGGCTTTATTGAAGTTGAAGGGGATTGAAGCTCAGGGGAACTCAACAGTCTTGAAGGAGAGGCTCAGGGGGACTCAACAGTCTTGAAGGAGGGGCTCACTAAAAACACTGTTACTTGTTAGCATTCCTAAGCCTGATAGTTATTACATATTTCAATCCATATAAATTATTAACAAATAATGAATTATATATTTATATTTCTAAACTAAGAGCTGATTAGAAAAATCCATATAGCTACTATACATCAATATTAATATATAATAATTACAATTGATTTAAATATAGGCATTAATTAGTAGCAAAGCTGTTAACTGAAGAAAATTTCAGATAGTATCCTAAATGTTATTATCTTAATTATTAAAAAACTTTAAATGTTTTTAAATTAAATATGTAAATAAATCAATTATGTGTATAACCACAAATTTAGCTAAATTAAAAAATCTTTAAAACAAAGTAATTTATAAAAAATCTTATAAAGCAATTTTTGTGCAAAATTTAGATGACATATTGGACAAAATTTCATATGAGTACTAGAAATGCAATATATTTTTCGGGGGGGGGGGGGGGGGGGGGGCTGAGTATACTTCTTAGAGGGGCTTAGCCCCCTCTGGCTCCTATAAGTATATATGGTTTACTTTGGTTAAATTGGCCAATAACTAGTTTTGTTTTTGAATAAGCCATTTGGTAAAACTTTAGCCTTCTAAGTAAGTGTTCCTGAGTCAAGATGAAAAAAAAAATTCCATTCTGCCCTAACATATGCTTTGAAAAAGCGAAACACTATAACTGTATTTCTATCATCATCTTAGGAAGGAGCAGGCGATTCAATCACTGTGGTGATACTATCTTTGGGCAAGACTAACTTGAATGTTTGAGTTCAAATCAACAATAAGTAGAATTCAAAATCATTAATGTTCTTTGATATTTTAGTAAAAAATATTTTAAATTGATATTTAAAATTAATTCTATTATCATCTAGTAAATGTATGCATAATGGACATATGAAGGCAAAACTGAGCCAATGGCCTATCATAGGTTCCACACTACATTGGTTTAAAACTGCAAAATTTTAGTTTTTAGTGATTAATAGCATTTAATATATGGAATCTATAACTTAGCAAAGGTTTGTAGTTTTTCTTATGCCCCTAATTTCAAATTAGCTTTTTCGGAATTATAAAGTGAATTGGTATCTACCATGATGTAATTTTTCTTTTAACAAGTCAGAAGTTTTAAAATTTTGCCATAGCATTTTAATGTTAGATTTTTTACAGTGTTCATGCTTAAAAAAGAAACACTCTTTTTGGTGTAAAATGTGACGAAAAAGAGAATTTATACTTAGCAGTGTAGGTTTCAAAATGCAACCCAATCTATCAAATCACTGTTCAATTATGATTATTGCCATCTGCTGCAGTTCAAAATCATCACTTATTCTGGAGTTAGCTTAGTTTTAAAATTTTTTTGAAACTACGAACTTTAGTAAAATAAAATAGTATGGAAACACGTCAACTCATTAATATTTTAAAATCAAAAACAACCAAAAAATAGGTTTAAAAATCTTTTATTAAAATCTTCTTTTTTAAAACGTGAAAAAATCACATGGCCATAACACTTTGGGGAGCAGTTTAGGTTACAAATTCTCTTGCCTACAATTTGACCTTTGGTTCATCCCTACAATGCAAGGTTGAAGAGCACTGTTCAAAGTCAAATCAACTACGATGGTTCCAAGTACTCTACTTTTTAAATCCTGATGCTTGAGTTGGCCAAGTCTTAACGATAGTGATTGGTTATTCTGGGTCTAGTCTTGCTGTCATCTTTCTAGAATGGGAAGTGGTTGTGACATTTCTCTTTCCTCAGTAAAGCCTGTTGAAATTATTTTGTGAGTCGAATAGCAAAATCTTCTAACATGAATCTGACGGTGGGCAAACAACACTAAAGTCCTGAATTTGGTTTTTCCCTTCTAATTTATTTGCTGAAATAGAGCTCCTCATCTTGATAAAATGAACATTTATTATCTCTCATAGGCAAAATAAGATACCTAAGTATTATAATCTCTGTGGGTCTTGCATGGAGGTAAAGAGAAGAAGAAGTTAAAAATTTCATGTTGAGAAAACACCAAAATCGTTTTTAGACATAATTCAGGTGGTGCTGGGATAAGTTCCATTGGATTGCATGTATATTTCTATGGCTTGCATGGAATTAAATAAGATTTATTGAAACTGTTAATTTAAATATATATATATATATATATATATATATATATATATATATATATATATCAATGCAAATTAAAACTCAAATCATAAAAAATATTTCTGGCTATTCAAATTTATTTTACTTTTCAATTTATTTTTGTCTCTCTTTATTCTGTACTCATGGATGTCCAAAGAACTTTTCCCAGGAGTGGGGCAAATTCAGGGATAAAATGTCCAACATTGACTGGTTTGATGCCCACCTTTGAGACCTTGAACATCCAGGGGGAGAGCGAGTGCCCCCTCTTTACCTCCTCTATGGGCACCTATGTTTGCACCCTGTTCTACAGCTAGAAAGACATATGTCTTAATTATTAGGTGGTATCACGTCTACTTCAATATATAAGCAATAAAATTCAAGACACATATCATAGATAAAAAGTTTATTTAATCAAAGAAAACCATCCTATCAGACGCACAAATGTTAAAAGGCCAGGGCACTTTCGGGTATCACTATACCCTTCATCAGTGGCTATATGAAAAATGATCGTGGGAACAAGTTCTATGTAGACCACCAGATCGGCAGACAAAGCTGTCATTTTTCGTATAGCCACTGATGAAGGGTATCGTGATACCCGAAAGCGCTCTGACCTTTTAACATTTGTACATCTTGGATGGTTTTATTTGATTAAATGACCTTTTCATCTATGATATGTGTCTTGAATTTTATTGCTGAAATATTTCTTCCTTATAAATAGAGAACATGAATATTATCAAATTGTAAGTCGTCTCGAGAGAAGGCAGATACTTGCGAATCACTATATTTCAATTTTGCAGTGTAAAGTCGAAACTTGAATTAGATCGACTTTTGAAACAAAAAGTGAAACTTCATTTCTTTTTTTTTTAATACAAAAATATTCTCAACTAGTCATTAGCACACGCGCCTTTCGAAAAGCCTTAAATTGGTATACACTTGAGAAAAGCAGTTGGCTTTTCTGAACATCGGAAATCCTTTTAGGTTTAAGCATAATGAACTGCAGCGTGGTTCAACTCGTTCTTCTGGATCAACTGGAATCCAATTTAATAGAGCTTTTTTTTAATCCAAATTTTACAAGAAAAATTTTGAAACTTCGGTACCATGGATCCAAAGGATTCCAATTATAGCGTGTTGACCTTCACTTTAAAGGACTTGGAAGAAAAAATCTTTCATACTCGGCATTGTGTAACTTTACCGATGATGTCACGAACACAAAAATTGCATCGCTGCGATCATTGAGCCACACATGAACCCTTTCACGCATGATGAGGTCAAATGGGCTCCTATGCTGTCATGCTAGAAATATATATATCATTTCAAATCCATTTCGAAGTGTTCGCTCGAATTTTAAAAGAAAATTCTATGTAGTTCCAGATTTTTTTTATGACAAAGCCGGATATAAAGTTTCGTGACAATCCATTAATAATATACACAAGAAATCGACCGCAGACAGACGGGTACATCGCTCCAAAAATAGTCTAAACGTGTTCAGGAGATCTTACAACATATAATGGCATCAAAATATCGAATTCGAAAAGTGTCGTGAAAACCATAATTTCTCTATACTGTATTGCATAGTATGATTGTAAAAATAGGAGTAAAAATGAATTCTACTTTGGAATAATTTTGTAACACGTGCTAAATGGACAAATATTTTGAACATTATTTTTGCGTGCGACAAAATGATTTAACTGTAACTATTACAAAATCTGTATCGCGTTATATTTTATTTATATATATATTTCAGTTTTAATTTGTTGGCAGCGAAAGGATTTCAAATTGCGTGTCTATTTCTGAAAGGCAAAGTGATGCAAGTCTGTTTGAAACCCTCTTTGTATCGTCCCCTTCAATTCAATTTTTTTTCTTTTTTTTTAAATTTCATTTCGCCTAGAAACTGAGACGGATCGAATGAGACCCAAATCAAGATTCCAGCTAGTTGTTGAGACTCAGACCGTCCGACCTACCAAAAGATTCCAGCTAGTGTAGAAGCACTAAAATCAGGGTTGATATTTGTTTAATATTTCTACGCATAGTCTCCCTTCATTTGAATTTTCGAAATATTTCGATTTTTTTTTCGTTGACCTGGAAGCTGAGACGGATCAAACGAGACCCAAACCAAGCTTCTCGCTAGAGTGGAAGTGCTCGATTATTAAGCAAAGTAGGTTTGGGTGTTTTCATTGTTCCTTAGCACCGTCACCCCTCCTCCGAAATTTAAAAAATTTTCTTTGACATTAAAACGAATTGAATGATACCCAAACCAAGATTTTAGCTAAAGTAGAAGTGTTTGCTGATTTCGATATATCAGCCCCTCTCCCCCAGTCAGTTCAGTGCATAATATATAGTATTACGAAAACGTGAATTGCTTCTTGGCACGCCATCTTTCAACCAGGAGAAAATACATTTACAGGCAACCGTTGCTAAGGATTTTATTTTAAGAGAATGCAAGCTACAGGACAAAGTCCCAGGTGATGGCGTGCAAGATAAAATACAAGACAAAATATACAGATTAAAATATAATAAATACATTAAAATGCAAATTATTGACAACAAACGATTTACGAAAGCACCTGCAAATGAATAAATACATTAAAATGTAAAATATTTACAACAGGTGATTTTAAACGTCATTTCCGATGAATAAAAAACATCAAGATGATCGGGGAAGCTGTTGTATGGTTTACTGAAATTGCTTATCGCACGATAAGAAACAATATTCGCACTAAAATTCCTTTCAGCAAATAAACTCATCCTCCTGGTTAAATACTGGGGAACATGAAACCCGATCCAACCCAAGATGGGGGAACAACCCATTCCGTAATCGAGCAGATTCCTGAAGAAGGAAAATAAAATGAAATCCCTTCTGTTCTGTAAGCTTTTAACATTAAATATATAAGGAAGAAAAGTAACGGATACGGCATAACAAAAAAAAAGCCAGTTTTCTTATAATATAGATATCTCAAGAGTTTATTTTGAATAATTTCGATCTTGTTTGCATAAACAGCATGAAAAGGCCTCCACACCACTCGAGCCCAGACCTGACTAAGGCATTAAAGAGAACAATGATGGTATCCTCATGAGTAAAATCCTGAGTCATTCTCTCCTAGTTTCTTATATGATTGCAGCTGGACCTCAAAAGAAAGCAGCGGGTCTTTTCATCCCAATCGCTCGCTTTTGCGATAACATCAAAATTGCGACCGAAAATTCGTCCAAATGCTTTGTCCGTCATAATGAAGAGAATAAACAATGTCACTCGTTGAATTCATAAATCGTCTTCTATCAAGCCCATAGTCATATCGACAGATCACGGACCACAGTAGGTGGATGCCGCTCGGGGACATGCAGTCTTAAGGAGGGGCAGCGTTACTGATATGTGAAATGCTCCTTTGCATGCCGTCTCTCAACAACAAGTAAACATTACTGTTGCGACTTTGGGACCCTATTTAGCGAAATATCGCCAATTTTGCTACTTTTGGTGAGTTTTGGAAGGCGCTGGAACTTTCTCGATGTCTCGATTACTTTCGAAGATACGCCCTCTTTCTAGAAATTTCTGTGGATAGTATATAAAGAAGTCATCGTTCCGTTGGACGGAGTTGGCATAATATGGATGACATTCAATTTGACCCGTATTACGTCAATTCTATTCAACTGAACGATGATTTATATCCACATATTCTTTCTATAAAAATCTCGTGAAAGGAGCAAACTTTATGTCGCCAGCTTTGTGACTTTTGATGAGTCTTGGAAGGCGCTGGAACTTTCTTTTAAAGTAATGGCGAAATCGAGAACATTCCAGTGTCTTCCGAAACTCGTCAAATGTTACGCTATGGTCGCCAAGGTCAGGCAACTCATTCCTTTTTTTAATAGCAACGATTACCTGTACATGAGTTTTTCTTCTCGTTGAGAGACGCCATGCCAAGAAGCATTTACGCATTCGTAGCAACAGATTGTTTCCAAAGCAGATCTTATTGGGGTAACCATCTGTAGTCACTCTATGCAAAATGAGCGTATGAAGACAAAACTGGGTAAAAAGACCCTCGAGGTCCACAGTGTATTCAGGTAAACTGAGTAAGTATAGTGCTTGAACCACCATTTTAAAAATTCTCAACTGCATAGAACCATTCCGTAATCGCCGTTGTCTCGTCTGTGCAGAATCGCTATTCGCGGGATTCTCTTAAAATAGTAATTCTGATTCCACGCAGACGAGAATTACTCTAATGTGCTCTTTTTGTTATAAAGAAAGCTGAGCCAATTTACATTTCTCTAATCTTTTACCATTTTAGAGCGAGTCAAATGAACCTGCAATTTATTACATTTTTTTTTGTTTTATAGATGTAGATAAAATAACTATTTTCTTTTTAATCGTGTCCCAAGGTCAAATGAAAAAAAAACAATACACTGCGGCTTGAGGAAAGAGAGCTATTGGGTACACGCTTGACCCAATGGGAAAAGTAAAAAAATTTGCATTTTTGACATCCTAAAGCGTTCTTTGATTTCAAATTCTTGCTATTCTGTATTTCTGAACGCATTAGAAAGTGTTTAAGCAGACGATATTTGAAAGTGAAATAAGAAAACTAATTAGAGATTAATTGTAATAATTTGAGCAGTAAGTTGAATTGAGAGAAGCTGAAAGCGAATTCTGTGGCCTTGGTAAGTTGTAGATTATGTTGTTCTAAACATATTCATTTGAAAAAAAATTTAAACCGTTAGTGACATTAACTGGCGTTATGAGCTGTGTTGTTTAAGAATTTATCGTGAAAAGCTGCAATCCGTGTCAAATATACTTTAAAATAATGCTACCTGTAGATTTTTTAAGATGGTTGTAGTGGCTTTATTTATGGTATGGGAAATGAAATTCTAGAATCTTGTTTTAAAAAAAAAATACAGCTGCTGAAATTTGATCTCCGGGAGCAATAAATATGTGTAACAATGAGAATGTTCTATTTGTCCTTGAAATATATCGTCATTTTTCTATTTAGAAATATTCTATAATTTCTATACAATCCTGTATAACATTTCTAGCTATTATTTATTATGGGAAAAATACTGAAGGAAGTTAAAAAAATAATGCTACAGACAGATATGTACAGATTGAAGTATTATTAATTTTTTTTCCAAATTTTATTGATGTTAATTTTATAGAATATCTTTGTTCTCAATGAATTCATTTTACTTATCGCAAGCATGTTTGAGTGGAATGAATGTACACCTTCAACATTCTTATTGCAGTTTTTTGTACAAATACTCTCAACATATATAAAGGGCTTTTATGTATTGAAATAAAGTGTAATATTTCATTTTTATAAAGATATATTTTTTTCATTTTGATGATTTCCAAAAAAATATTTTTAGTGTTCATAATCTGTAAATATTCCATTGTAAATAGGCCTTTAGGTTCAGAGCGGCCCTATGTAACTTTCCACGAAACCCCAATGGCTGGCGTTCCATTAAAATATATTTAAACATATTTTTGTCACATTCTTAAATATTTTTCAATATATTTCTAAAAGCTTTTTACTTTCCCCACATGTACGTATAGTATAAGGTATAGGAAAAGTATTATGAAGGAATCGAAAATTTGAATTTCAGTTTTGGACGACAGGGTGCGTTTTATGTATCCCTGAACTCGAATCAATGTGTGAATACTGAAACTCTGTTGATTCAAAAAGTAATAGAATGTTCGGAAGCTCCCCCACCCTTCCAATTCTCTAATGAATTTTTGAAAAAAAAAAATATTTAAAAAATAGGACATTCAATGTTGTTAAATAGTCATTTTATACGTTAATTTTTCATTGGAAAACGAATAACATAAAATTTAAAACGCTGGCAGGAACCGTTCTCGTGATATTGCACTTTTTCTAATAAATTCATCAAAAAATGTACATAAAATTAAAAAAAAAAGTAAGCATCAAATGTGTTCAATTTTCATGTGCAATATTATGCAACTAATCTGTCAACATCATTCTCGGGGATTTAGTTTATTCCATTCACGAGATAAGACATTTTTTGCGATAGTTTTAATTTTGTATTTTGATGTCAAAGAATTCGCTAATAGTCATTTATTTCACAAGATACTAATTAAATAATTTGCGATTCATTAAATCGTCTCCTGGGCTGTTTTTTATTTTAGTTTTTTTGTTAATTTTTTATAAAATGCTGCCATTGAATAACATTTTGATTCCATATGCAAAAATAAACATTATTTAAAAAATATATTATTATTTCAATGTTGAATTAGATCTAGTCATTGCCATATCAATATTATTGAGACATCCTCACAGACATATATAAATATATCTCTCTATATTAAACAAGAAAGATCAATCATGCTTAAAGCATTGATTATGAAACACTTTCCAACTTCAATGCAATTTTATACAAACATCTCTAAAATGCAATACATTCCTCGGTAATATTTTAAAACTTATCACAATACTACATTAATTTATTATATTTGAAACCTTAAACCTTCATAAAAAAAAATTAACTTCATTCAAATGACGGCATTAAAGTATAAATTGCCTGGTTTAAACATCTCTAAAATGTGATACATTCCTCGGTAATAATTTTAGAATTATCATAATACTACGATAATTTATTATATTTGAAAACTTCATCGAAAACAACTGAAATTCATTCAAATGACGTCATAAAAAAATAACACGCCTGGCTCTCTCTATAAAAGCAACATTTCATTCATAAATAATTCCCCCATTCATGTCATTCATCACAATACTATAATAATTTATTTTATTTAAAAATTAAGACCATTGAGCTACAAGTAAGTAAACTCAATGCGTAACTTCATCCAAAAATATCGTCCTTCTCTTTCTAAAATCAATGAATATTTCATTCATATCAGCTAAGCAGACTCCATGGACTAAATGATTTTGTGTTAAAGAAATACAGCGGTTCTAATACAACTCATTCTACATATTTTGCTGTTTACATTTTACATAGGTGAAAAATAGGCTTAATAGTAGAAATAATCAAATTTGGAAGAGCATTTAAACTGAAATATATTGTCATTGCGTTGTTTCAGTATGTAGATGCACAGAATTTAGGCAAAAATAAAGTAGTTTTAGGACGGATACAACACTCAATATGAATTAAAAAGAACTTTAAATCACGATTTTGACACAAGATGGATGCCATATATCATTTTGAAGTGGGTCATGTGATCGTTTCATATCATGGACACGTGATCGCTTCATATAAGAGGTGTTAATATTATTTTAATTTTTATTTAAAAAACAACTGAATATATTTCGCTGAATTTTTTTTATATATTTTATGGAACAATTTGAATATTGCCTAAAATTTTCGAAGCAATTTGTGAATTTTAAATCCGCTTAAAAAATGCTTGAAAAATTAGGTCCCATAGGGCTCAATGTATTCCATTTTTTCAACCCGGGTTCAATCCAAAACTAATTGGGTGATATTATTAATTTATATTCCCATAGGTCCTATAGACCGTCTGAACAACATACTCAAATTTCATTTTGATTAAGTCATTTTTACGGCAGTTATCGTGCTAACGGACAGACAGACAGACAGAATGAACAAAGTCATAAACACTTTTCAACTTTGTTGTAAAGTGTTAAAAAATGTGTTTGACAAATTTTTCGAGATTCTTTGCTTCGTATCTCAAAAACTATTGCATATAAAAATATGAAACTGGGTACACTTGTAGAAAAAGCTTTGGGGAATACGCTGAAATAAATAGTTTTCATATATATTGTAGTTTCAAAAATATTGAATGTCAAAATCAAAGACAAAATATTTGAGCTGCAAGTTCGCGTCCTCGATAGATTTAACAATAGCAAGACTACCAATTTTTGCTGGACGGAGCCCCGTTTTTAACACTTTACAACAAAGTTGAAAAGTGTTTATGACTTTGTTCATTCTGTCTGTCTGTCTGTCTGTCCGTTAGCACGATAACTGCCGTAAAAATGAGTTTATCAAAATGAAATTTTAGTATGTTGTTCAGACGGTCTGTAGGACCTATGGGAATATAAATAAATAATATCACCCAATTAGTTTTTTATTGAACCCGGGTTGAAAAAATGAAATACATTGAACCCTATGGGACCTAATTTTTCAAACATTTTTTAAGTAAATTTAAAATTCACGAATTGCTTCGAAATTTTTAGGAAATATTCACATTATCCCATAGAATATATAAAAAAAAATTCAGTAAAATATGTTAAGTAGTTTTTTAATTAAAAAAATTATTTAATATAGGGAAAAAAACAAATTCAATTAAATTCTGACTTTGGGATATCTTCCAGAAAGAAAAGAGAGAGATATTATATAATAAATATCTCTCCATTTGTTTAAACGTTTTGCATATGGGAGTGGCTTCATATTTTAAGATAAATTTGGTAGATAACAATTTTTCATTTTTTTAAAATTTTATATAACTCTTCATGATAAATTTAATTGATGGCATTTTAAATGAACTTTCCTACGTCCTAGAGAGTTAAAATTTGGTACACAGCTTAAATTTGTTGAACATTTTATTCGACAAAAATTTGATGGATCTTTAAATATAGATTATACATTTTTTTCGAAATGGCCTGAAAATAATCCCCGTTCACTTCTATAAATCATTGGTGTAATATTGTTAAAAATTCTGATGTGGACAGCACATGTCTTTCTCTGCAGACTCATATTCGTTCTCTTTATTTATTCAATGATAATTTGAGTTTATCTGCACAACATAAGTATTTTAAATGACATTGAATTTACACGTTAAACTTAAATTTGGTTCTCATTTGATAGCTGGACTTATTGTCAAAGGTGGCGTAGCGAAAACGCGAAAAAACTAGAATATCTCAAGAACGGCTAGTCCTAGAGTAATGGGGTTAGTCTTATTCTTTTTGTTGTCAAAAATCACATATAAAATAGGAATTTAATTGATATAATTGAGCACACGTAGTCTTTTATTTTTATATATAACGATTTTTGCTGGCCATTTCGCAAAAATAGCCCGTTCCTTTTTCCCGAATCGTAGTAGAATAACCTACAAATGATTTATATACAAAATTTTGTTAAATTTGGTATATAAATCACTTGTAGGTTATTGAAATATTATACTCTAAATTTTGTTAAATTTGGTTCATTAGTTTTTAGCTAGAGTGGATAAAGGCAATTTCTGCGGCCATTTCGCAAAGAAGGCAGATTCTTTTATTACGAATCGTACTATAATCTAATGAACATCAGGATTTCCCACAAAAAACATACCTACCAAATTGTATGAAATTCGGTCCATTAGTTTTTCAATTAGAGTGGATGTAATATCCACACAGACACACAGAAACATACACAGATACACCCTTACACACACAGACGTCTTCCTAAAAGTAGTTTTTTCGTGTTCTAGAAGTCCCAAAACGTGTAGATACTTTGAAAATTCGAGTTCCGATCCTCGGCACGATTCCAATACTTTGAGTACATACACATACACATATATATTATCTGTGTATTATCTGTGTATCTAAATTCCGTGCCTATGCAATTACAATAGTTGTGATTTTAAATGATCCCTAAACTTTTATTATTTCTTCAAGGAAGCCTAATTTTAACATATGCAGAATGCAAATATCTCAAGCGATTGTAAGATGAATTACATAAGAATTGCTGAATTTTTTTCACACAAAATTATTTAGCTCTGGAGTCTGGAATACAAGTTATATGAATGAAATATTCATTGATTTTGCATAAAGAATCAGATGATTTATATTTCGATACAGTTTTAAATATTTAAGTATAATAAATTACTGTAGTTCTGTGATAATGTAAAAGATATTACCACTGAATGAATCACATTTTAGAAATTTTTAAATGAAATTACATTTCAGTTGGAAAGTGTTTCATAATCAATGCTTATGCATGATTGATCTTTCTTGTTTAATTTCGATGTAGTTTTGAGATCTTTTACTTTTTATGCACTTCTGAAGTGACATTTTTTTTGTCGTATCTACATTGCGTTTCGTAATTGCGGGGTCGCTATAATAAGGAAGTACCAAAAATATAAAAGGTTTTCACTTTGCTTATATTAGCTCGAAATATCGTTTAAACCACAGAAGATGGAAACAATAAAATGTTCAGTCGAAAATCCAATGTCTAGTTCCCAAATGTTTTTTTCTTTCAAAGATCTTATAGTTTTCGAGCCACCGTTCTATCAAGTTGAAAAAGATCGAAAATGTTCGGTTTTTAAAGATTTCTATGCTTATATCTCGGAAACTAAAAGTGTTGTCTTTAGATAGTAAGCGAGTCATTTTTAAACCTATTAAATGTCTTACAAGGAAATATAATTGGATTTTGGATGGGGTTTTTAAGTTTTGAAATAGGGTGGTTGTAAAATCTACTACGACTTGTTTCAATTAGGTTTTTTACTACTTTAGTTAACATAGTCCCCTATTATCTGTTAAACCGGACAGAAAACAACGAATATTGAACTTTAGTGGAGTTTTATTTTACAAATCATTATGCATGCATCTCGACTCTATCGGAATGGAACCACCATCGATTTTTTTAAGCGAAGGGGGTCGACTGGTAGATTTGTACAATATTTTTGGTTAACTCGAGAAGGCATGGAAATTTGAATTAGGATCATTGTTACTTTCTGTATACATAGTATAATGTATAAGGAAAGTAATGTGACGGGGTCGAAAATTCGAATTCGAGTTTTCGACGGGAGAGCACGTTTCAAGCATCCCTGAACACGTATCAGACGTTTTTGAAGGGATGTGTGTGTGTTGAAGGCCCAGACCACACGACCAACCCAGGGGTTTATGGTAACAAAATGTGTGGCCGGGGGATGTGTGTGTGTGACAGTGAGTCTGTGGAGACGATATCTCACGAACGAATGGAGCGTTTCGAACGAAATTGGGTGCAAAAATTGCAATCCGTGAATACTGGAAGCCTGTTGTTTTTAAACGCATTTGAATGTTCAGAACCCCCCTAAATTTTCGAGTAAAATTTTGAAAATATCAAAACCTTTAATAAAATTAGCGACGTATCGTCAATTTGGAGATATTTCACACCAGATTAACGAAAATATCGTCAAAATCGCAAAAATGATGCCTAGTTGATGAATTAATATATCAAAATATTTTAATATATGAACTATGTCGCTTATTGAGGATGCTATCCATATTGATAATTGTTTTTTAGAGTTGTGCGAAATATAAGTCAATTGAAATAGTTTTACATCTTCTCATCCGGGAAATCGGCCAATGTACAATTCAACGTTAAAAACACAGTATCGGGGATCTTGTACATTATTTTTGGATTGTAAAGAGTCAATTCATTGCATTATATAAGGTAAGCCATGTGCTGCCCACATCAGATTTTTTGAATTTATAACTGACCCCAGATTGTTCTCGAGATATTTCCAGCTGGTTTTCATATATATATATATATATATTAAATAAAGCACCCCGACTTGCAGATTTGCCCTATATTTTTAACTAACTCGAGAACAAATTTAAATTGTGACCCTTTATTAAATTTAATAGAGTCAGCATGTTCTCTTATTCTACTCGTGCCATTTTTATGATTTTGATTTTAAACTGAAGGTTTTGATCTGCAGTTCAATATTTTTGCCTAAAATGGAGATTTTAGGCATTCAAATTTGCAGTATGACAATACTATTTAATTATGTTGCGTCTGCCCCGAAAAGAGCCCTTTAAACCACGGCCCTCAGTTTCGGGGCAACTGTTTCCGGCATTTTAATTAAACCGATCGCAGTATTAATGCAAACATCGGGGCTTATTGTTGTTCGCCGATATTGCTTTCTTTCAGTGACGGCAGCTCTCTGTCTAGATTGAAGTTCTAACGACTTTTCTGCGTTCTTGGCTCATTTTCGAATTTTACTTTCACAAACAAAGACTCTCGACCTGCAAATGTGCCCATTATTACTACTTTCTCTACAAACATAATATACTGTACAGTAGTGTACTCTCTACATGCTTAGTATATAGGGTACATGCTTAGTAAGTAGTGTGACACGTCTCGAATTCGAGTTTTCGACGGTAGAGCAAGTTTCAAGTACTTTCTAATCAAACGTTTCTCAGGTGATGTCTGTCTCTGTGTGTGTCCTTGAGTTTGTGGAAGCGATATCTCACGAACAAATGTAGCCCCCCTCCCCCGAAAAAAAAAAGGGGCAATTATAGCTAGTGAATATTGAAATCCTATTTTTAACACTTTACAACATAGTTGAAAAGTGTTTGACTTTGTTCATTCTGTCAGTCTGCCCGTTCGCACGATAACTGCCGTAAAAATGGCTTTATCAAAATGAAATTTTAGTATGTTGTTGAGACGGTCTGTGGGATATATGGGAATGTAAATGAATAATATCACTTTCGGATTGAACCCGGGTTGAAAAAGTGAAATACATTGAACCTTTATGGGATCTCATTTTTCAAACATTTTTTAAGCGAATTTAAAATTCACAAATTGCTTCGAAAGTTTTAGGAAATATTCAAATTATCCCATAAAATATATATAAAAAAAATGTCAGCAAAACAGGTTCGGCAGTTGTTTAAATAAAAATTGAAATAATAATAATTACACCCATATAATGAAGAGATCACGTGAACCACTTCAAAATAAAATGGGGCATCCATCTTTTTTGCCCAGTGTCAAAATCGTGATTTTTAAAGTTCTTTTAAATTTATATTTTCTGTTGCATCCCTCCTAAAACCGCTTTATTTTTGCGTATTTTCTGTGCATCTATGTTCTGCGCCAACGAAATGACACTATTTTTGAGTTTAAATGATCTTTCAACTTTGATGATTTCTACAACGAAGCGTCATTTTAATGGATGCAGAATGTAAACAAGTGATTGTAAATATGAGTTGTATAAAAATGACTGAATTTTTTTCACGCAAAATTATTTAACTCTGGAGTCTGGAATAAAAGTGTATGAATGAAATATTCACTGCTTTTACATAGCGAGCCAGACTATTTATATTTCGATGACGTTTTAAGTTTTCAAGTAAAATAGATAATTGTAGTTCTGTGATAATTAAAAAAATATCACCACTGAACGTATCGTATTTTAGAGATGCGATACATTCCGCGGATTGCATTTCAGTTGGAAAGTGTTTCGTAATCAATGCTTTATGCACGATTGATCTTTGTTTGAAGTTGAATAGGAACTATGGGTCTTCCATGCATCGATTAAGACATACAGAGTCGTGCAATCTTTTTGAAAGACTGTATTATGGGCATCCATATTTCGGAGACATTTGCTTACGTTATCTTGCATGACGGTATAATAACATACTTATTTTTATTAATTCCTTTATTTTTATTAAAAATATTAACACATTTCAATTGTTATATAAATCTTGTGGTATTTATGGCATCTAACACGAAGTGCATGTTTTCTGAAATGAATCTCGACAGCCAAGAGTTGTATTCATATTGCATACAGGTACGGGAGACCAAAATCTTACACTCGTATTAAAAGAAAAAAAAATGAAGCATGTGCAGTCGATGTGAAACATCTCTATTCTGTAGAATTTAATTCTTCAACAGTTCTCTGTACCCAATTTCGAGTCCCGCTGTTCTTTGCTGTTCAGTTATCAGCGTGAAAGGACCACGATTAGTAGAAAGAAAAGACTCGGAATGCAGAGATCTTCATAACCCCATAATAAACTAGTAGAGAAAAAAAATTAGGTTTTCATAAATAAAGTATACAACTTCAGATCGGTAAATCATGGGCGCCCATGGAACTTTTCCCAGGAGTGGGCGAACCACGGATGTCAGTGGGGATAGATGTACCACATTAACTCGCTGCATGCCCCCCTTTTGTGATCTTGAACGTTCAGGGAAGGGCAAGTGTCCCCCTCTTTCTTTCTCTTAGGGGCGCTCATGGAAAAAAGTTTACAATAATTTTTACAATTATACGACATAAACTTAAGGATAAAATGTACAACAAAGACTTGCTGGATGCCTCCTTTATGACCTTGAATGTTCAGGGGAGGGCACGTTCCTTCTCTTGCTTTCCCCTAGCGCCCATAAATAAAAACTTACAATAATTTTTACAATTATACTACATATAACTTAAGGATAAGATGTACAACATCGACTCGCTAGATGCCCCCTTTGTGACCTTGAACGTTCAGGGCAGGGCAAGTGTCCCCTCTCGCTCTCCCTTAGGGCGTCCATGGATAAAAGCTTACAATAATTTTTACAATTATACTACATAATACAATAATTTGTATAATTACAATAATTTTTTCAATGTATAGCAATGAAGAACACCTGCAGGCTCGCTCATTGGGTTGCTCGGAGGATGTCTAGATGAGCGATTCTAAACTTGGGCCATAGGATCTCCCAGGAGGCAACGAATAAAAAACAGAAAACTTGAAGGCCATGGGAATGTCTGAGTGGGCCAAGAAACGAAAATTCACTTCTGCGATATCTTATTGAAATATAGAAAAGAACGTAACTTTAAAATAACAGCGTTTCTTGTATATAATGTCGTCTTCATATTTGCCAAGTTGCAACTAAAATGACTAAATTACCCTATGCAGGATGCATTTTACGTTATTAAATCCAATTAATATTCATATAACTTATTTAAGTATTTAAAAAATAGTTTCAAACGGTCAACAGTTTGATGTTTATATTATAATCATTATTTTTAAGCCAAGGTTTATTTATTTATTTTTTAATATTAGGGTCGCTCTCAATCCATTCAACAAAACTTAAGACAGGCCTTTGCGTTGGATAGCGTCTTATTTCTGACGATCTTCTTTACCGACAGATCAACAGAAATTAAGGTCGCTTTATTCCTATCTGATTCTACACTCAGCCGAAACAGAGTTTAAGTGTCGGCGAGGGGGGCCACAGAAGTAAGAAAAAAAATTAGAATTGGACCACCTTTAAAAAAAGATTAATAAATACCGATCTAGACGATTACCTACATAGTTCAACTCACGTATGCTGCAGAATGGGGAGTATAACATAAACGAAGGATATTATGAAACGTTCCTTGAACTCAATCAGGAACGTCACCTTTGTCTTATAGACAGTGCCTTTAATAAAGCGTCAAGGAAAGACGTTACACTGGAAAATCATACCTCCACTTTCGATCCAACAATCGAGAAATTTTGGTCTACATTTCTCGAGCGTTCATCAGCGACAAACATCCAAATACCAAAAGGGGGGGGGGGGGTATCCTCTTGCTGGAAAAGGATGTCTGGAATCAATAAGAGTAAGTAACATGCACCTAGCTGTATGACATCCAGCATCGCTCATCATCGAATACAAAAAAAAAAGAAAAAACTTTCACAGTTGCTTTACATTGTAACTATTAAAGTTGTATACTTCATTTTCGAAAACCCCGTACACTAGTATAGTATATAGACATTCATGATCACATGAGCCAGAAAAGTTTTACCTAGTTTAATATGGCATGCAGCTTCTTTCTGTAGAGCAGTTTTTATTTTCTCAGGCTCGCTGCGAAAAAATGAGCCGACTCCAATAAAATACATACAAAGAATCTCAAATCAATGAAAAGTCAAATCAATGATCTTTATACCTTGTACTGCATGAAACGAGCATACTGCAAGGTTTCGCATAGCATGCATAGATTGTTTCATTAGGGAAATTTTATACATGGTTTTTAAGTATGTAGCTTGAATGCGTTTAAAAAACGTCCGAAATTTATTTATTTATTTATTTATTTTAAGACAAGTTTATTTGGCTTTTTCTTTTCCAAAAATATTCTTTTGTAATTCTTGTCTGGAATAGGGTTTTAGAAACCATCTTTGTTGAAATAGCATTAAAAAAGCTCATGTTGAAAAGCTGTTATTGCAAATCGCTTGCACTCTATCAAACTTTCCTCTTGCTCGGGCATCAGAGTCACTAACAGCAGGGTTCGAGCAGTCTTTTACTCTTGCATTTTGAAAGAGAAGTTGAATTGCTTCATTTCGGACCGTATGCTAGCGTGGCATTTCGGAATGACCCCAGCTTCTTCCGCCGACTTCCATCTTTTCTCTTTTTGACAGGAACCGACGCAAGAAGCCCGGTGTAGTACGACGAAAAAGACTCCAGAACGGTGGCTCTGCAAGAGATAATGACAAATATGTATGTATAACTAGTATAATATGGCCTGTAGGGAAACCAACAGTCTTAAAATATTAGGTTACAATTTTTTATAATAAGTTTTGTTTTGAGATAATATGCAGCAACAAATAACACAATAATGAAGCATACAGCTGTTTCGAGGATACGCTGGATCCCCTTCGTTGCAGAAGAACCAACAAGTCCGAAGTCCAAATAGGAATGAGCCCATTCCTCTCCTGGAGAGGAATGAGCTCATTCCTCTCTTGGAGAGGCTGGTGATGAGAGGAGGAGGGTATGGTCCCTATGGGTGTCACTCCATTGGATTAGGATTTAAATTGGGTGGTACTTTTCCGGCCGCCCAAACAGATATCTCATACCTTCGTGTAGGTCTAACTGTCTGGTTTAGAAAGAAAGAGTTAAGGCGGCCTTGGGTAAGTTTTGAAGCTTTTATTGTAATTTTTCACACTGTAGACCTACAAATAGCTTACTTCATCATTGAAAATTTAGTGGTTATGAAAGAGTGGGAGGAACCGGGGGACACTTCTGAGCTGAGTTTTTAATTTTTTAAATATATATATATATATATATATATATATATATATATATCCTATAAAATACCACAATCCAAAGTATAATATAAAAGGTGAAATAAGTATAGGCGCGATTTGCAGCTCTTAACACTCATCTCAAAAATATTACAAAAGAAAGATCTAGGAAATGTACAAGGAATATTATGAAACACAAGGAACAACAGAAACAAATAAAGGAGTGCAAACGGGGTATCAGTAATGTCTAGGGGGATTGTGACCCCTATACCTGGTTAAAGCGTGCTTTTATTCCCGGGAAACACTCCCAGAAACAACCAATCGCCCAAAGCAGCTCCAATCCGTGCGTACAGGAAAAACAGAATCCTAAGGGAATATCAAATCCATAAAATCAAAAGAGAAACTATATAAGAATCATAGGATTTCCCTAATGGAAAAGAGAATCCAGAGTCCATACACATATAAGAATTAAAAGCACAAAGTTACAGTGAAGGAAAAGATTCCAACTAGTCAATTGGCAACAAGTCTTGGAAATTAGCATAAATTACATCATCAATACGCAGTTTTTTACAAAATGCTAAGTAATAAGTTTTTAGAAAGCCTATAGGAAAACCGTTCTTTAATGCTTCCTTTATCAAATGTCTTTCACATATATTTCGCTGTTCATTGGTAGAATTTAATTTACCATATCTTACAAAATGATTAACAATCAAATTTCTCATTACGCCAATACTCATATTACTACTCCAAGGAGTGATGTAATTAATATTACAGTTGAAACTTTTACGTTTATCATACATTCTGTAACATAGATGATCTTGAGGATTTCTATATATTGAGATATCCAAAAATACCACTTCACCATTATTTTCTACAGTTTCAATAAGTTCAAGGTTACTGGGGTAAAAAGTAAAGTCAAATTGAAAATCTTTATCAAGATGGCCGATCAAGATGTCATCCACGAAACGGAAATACATAATCTCATTGAGAATATGTGTACCGTTTTCATAACTGTATAAATATAAATCCGCCAGTAGCGACGAACAGCCACCACCCATAGGTATTCCTTTGATTTGCTTAAAGAAATCAGTGCCATTGAACAAAATGTTCTCAAACAAGACCAATTTTATCAAAAATTTAAACTTATCATAGTCGTAGGATAAAAGTTGAGTATTTCTATTATATGTATCCTTTAAAATATCATAAAGAACCTTTAAATGGATGCAGTTGAATAAATCTTTAAAATCGAAACTCTTAAAATATAACTTGTCCGGAGTTAGTTTCAGACGTGTTATTACGTCATATCCATTATTGATCATTACAGAATCACATGATTTTATCTTCTTCATTACAGGTATTAATATATTAGCTAATATATTAGCTAATACAAAATAGCTACACAAAATATTTTTGTATAAAAAAAAATACATCGTTTTATTGCTTTTCAAAATATTCACCTTTAGCATTAATATATTTTTTTCATTCGAATAAACCCATTACAGTGATGCCATCCAGAAGTTGGATTAGCAGAAAAGTGTGATTTATAAGCTTCAACTGATTCTGCTGGGCTGTTAAATCGTTGACCACGCATTTTATTTTCGATTTGTTGGTAATAAGAAAAAAAATCATTGGATGCTAAATCGAGCGGCTAAATCCCAAAGACCGGTACGGTTGTTTTTTTTCTATCGCGCCAAATCGGCGATAAGTGGAGGGCTATGTTGCGACCTTGGTAACTCTTTAACTCATCGTACTTCGTAACCATGGTAACCTTGCGAGTTGATAACTCTGGCAACTGTCTTAATTTGTGTTATTTTATGCTGATTATAAATTATTGTACTGATCTTTTAAAATTAGATGTTTGGGAACAAGATTTAAATACAAGTATTGGTAAATTTTCTTTGATTTCATTTGAGTGTAGTAAATGGCTGTGAAGAGTGAAAGATTTAGTATTGTTCTTTTTGATCGTTTGGTTGATAGTGGTAAATTAATGTGATTAAATGGTGTGTGAATCAGGGGTTGATTGCAAGTGGGAAATGCGATTGTGTGAGAGGAATGATAGCACGGAAGAGTTTAATGATTATACGTGGGCTTGCCGTGTTTTTGGAACGAATGCGCATTACGTATAAGGAATCGTACGTGGTTTGTTCTAGATTGAGTTTGATTGAGATTTTGAAGCGCGGAAGTAACATAAAAATCACTTTATGAGCTATGGAACACTTTTTGCACAGATAGATATTGCTATGTGCGATCTCTGACAGCCAGGGGAACAGGATACTGTGATGTTTGTTTAGCTGGCGACCGTATCGAGGTTAGCCCGCGAAGCGGTCATAGATCCATGTTCTAATTACTACATTACTCTATAAGCCACAGAACACCTGTTGCTACATGCGACCTCCGACGGCCAGCAGGACCGGATTCTGTGATGTTTTTTTATCAGGCGAGAGTAGCGAGGTTAGCTCGCGAAGCGGGCGTAGATCCATGTTCTAATTGCTACATGACTCTATGAGCCACAGAACACCAGTTGCTACGTGCGACCTCCGACAGCCAGCGGGACCGGATTCTGTGATGTTTTTTAGCAGGCGAGAGCAGCGAGGTTTGCTCGCGAAGCTGGCGTAGATCCATGTTTTAATTGCTAAATCACTCTATGACCTACAGAACACTTGTTGCACAAGCAGCTGTTGCAACGTGCGACCTCCGACAGCCAGCGGGACCGGATTCTATGATGTTTTTTTTAGCGGGCGAGCGTAGCGAGGTTAGCTCGCGAAGCGGGCGTAGATCCATGTTCTAATTGCTACATCACTCTATGAGCCACAGAACACCCGTTGCACAAGCAGCTGTTGCTACGTGCGACCTCCGACAGCCAGCGGGACCGGATTCTGTGATGTTTTTTAGCAGGCGAGAGTAGCGAGGTTTGCTCGCGAAGCTGGCGTAGATCCATGTTTTAATTGCTAAATCACTCTATGACCTACAGAACACTTGTTGCACAAACAGCTGTTGCTACGTGCGACCTCCGACAGCCAGCGGGACCGGATTCTGCGATGTTTTTTTAGCGGGCGAGCGTAGCGAGGTTAGCTCGCGAAGCGGGCGTAGATCCATGTTCTAATTGCTACTGCTACATCACTCTATGAGTCACAGAACACCTGTTGCACAAACAGCTGTTGTTACGTGCGACCTCCGACAAATACATTGAATTACGATATATACATACGTATATATATACATATACATACGTATATATATACATATACATACGTATATATATACATAGACATTACTTTAGAAACTCACATTCGTTTAACCTCTAATTTTTGTAGGATATATCTAAATTTATCTTCTTTGATGGATATTTTTAATTAACCGGAAAATAAAATATTAACTTTCATTAAAATATATACACGAGTTTTTTTGCGAAAAATCGTTACATATCTTCCCCTCACTCGCATATACATTGCAATTTGCTAGTAAATGTATACATCTTTAGAACGTTACTTAGAGACTATGATAAAAATGATTAGTAGTGTATATTCTCTTAAAATGCACTTTAGCAAATGAAATCTTTAAATATATATTGCTATTAATGTATTCTAAATAACTAATGTTCATTACAAATATAAATTCGATGTTTAATGGGATTAATTTCAATTTTTATTTGGCATCATCGTTAGTTTACCGTTACGAGCTATGATAAAAATAATGTCCCTTTGCACTTACGTTTCTGCGCATTTTACTACGCAGTTTGTTTATTTACATTCGTGCTCACATAATCATGGTAACCTTGCGACTTGGTTGGATACTATGGCAACTGTCTCAACATCGGGCGCCAGAAAAGTCGCCAAATTCAAGACCGTACCGGTCTTTGGGATAATGCCAATCGAGCGAATGGGGACAATGACTCATGAAATTAATTTTTTCACGCTTCAAATAATTGATAATTTGAAATGCAGTGTGTGAGTTTGTATTGTCATGATGAAAAATGATGCGACATTTCGCGTTACTTTTTCTGATTTGAGCAACTATTGATGGCAAACAAATTGCGTATACCAATCAGCATTTACTGTACTACGATCCTGCAAAGAAACGGCTACAACATGGCCGGATTTACCAAAAAACAAAGCAACAGTTTTCTTTGAAATCGTGCACGAACAACTTTTGTAGGATTGGGTTCATTTTTAAATACCCGAATAGTAGATTGTTGTTTCCTTTCAGTTTATAGGAATAAATCCACGTTTCGTCACCTGTTACAATATCAAAGACATGTTTCCAGGCAGAGTTGAATCTTTTGAGATTTTCCTTACACCATTTGAAACGAGCATCTTTTTGAGATCGAGTTAAATGATGCAACGCGCACTTTTAGACTTTTAAATGATTATGTAAAACTGAATGCTTTCGGTTCCTTGAACCGCTTTATTCTGCGCCAACGCAATAACAATATTTTTTTTTTATTTATTCAAACTTTAATGAATGCAGAGTGTAAACAAGTGATTCCTACAAAAGTTGTAAGATGAGTTGTATAACAATTACTGAATTATTTTCAATCAAAATTATTTAATTCCGGAGTCTGTAATAAAAGTGTATGAATGAAATATTCACTTTTACACAGAGAGCCAGACACTGTGACTTGAAAAACTGTGTTTTAATTGCGAGAGAAATCTCCAATCAGGTTCCTTAGCAAGCTTGGTGCCAACTGCTTTCAATTTTCTTCGGTCAATGTTGTCCTCCCTGTTCCAGGCGTTTGTCTCTTATTGTTCCTGTACTTACACTTTTTTGTGTCCGTCTTTTGTATATTTTGTTTCCTGTTTATATTCCTCTGTTGTATATATCTGTTTTCCCTGTGTTCCTCGGCTGTTCATATATTTGAAAGTCTTACCATGTACATATTGCACTTAACTTTATCCGGTTACCTCAACTGATTGTAACCTTTATTCAGCTATGTTCTTTTTGCTTTCTTTTGTTGGTTTTTACTGTATTGTCCCTTTTCCCGCGGTTGCTCGGATTCTTTTGGCCATACGTTTTACATAAATTTAATTTCATTTTAAGAAAATAATTTAATTTTTACCTCAAAATTCAAAATTTGTTGAAATCTACGTTTCTTTGCCTCCCTTCCCACTGTATTTTATGTAAAACTCTAAAACTGTCTGTATATATATTTACCATGTAACCACTTTATTGAATTTTAAATAATTGCAGACTGAAACTTGGTGACTGACTGGAGGACGGTTTCGGCTAACCTCCTCTCCCGGCCACACATTAAACTGCCGTAAGCCCTAGGGTTGGCTGTGTGGTCTGGGCCTTCGACATCGACAGAGAGCCAGACGATTTATACATTCGATGATGTCATTTGAATAAAAATCATTTTTTTTTTCGATGACGTTTTAAGTTTTCAAGTAATATAAATTATTGTAGTTCTGTAATAATTAAAAAAATATGTCGGCGCTGAATGTATCGTATTTTAGAGCTGTTTAAATATAATTGCATTTCAGTTGGAAAGTGTTTCATAATGCTTTATGCATGATTGATCTTTCTTGTTAATAGGTCACTTTTTTAAGTAAATTAAATTCTGATCTGAACATCTGAAATGCCAAACCATACGCTTTTACCCTACTGTCGAAGGGAAGGGAAAAGCGTGTACTTACAAGAAAATGACGTGTCCCTTCTTGCTGGTTTCCGGAGGCTGCCAAAGAAGCGTCGCTCCCACCTTCGTGTGTCCGTCCGTGTGCGTCGCCGCTGCACAAGGCACAGACTCCAGTCCGCGGGCGTCCAAAAAGCTCCCCAAGCGCTCGTGGGTGTCTCCGTCCAGAGCAACTACGAAGAATCCCCGGAAAGAAGCACCTCCGATTCGAACTGTTGACAGTAAAAATGCATTAATATAAATAGGAGGAATAATGAAATATAATAAAAATATAAGGGTTAAAATACTGACACGTTCCGACAGAATCAGTAAAGAAACCCTTAAATTAATTACAGATGGTGGACACCGTATTACTTCTAAAATCGTAACTGGTGATGAAACGTACACACTGTTTTTTGACGTTCCAACACATCACAAGAAAGTAAAGTATGGGTCTTTGGAGATGACCCTGCGGCAGCAAAGACATCTGATCAAAGATGCTTGGAAACTTGTACCCGAATTATAAGAACAGAGGAGGAGATAGCTTTTGCTCAGTGATTATAATGTCGGTCTACGAAGCATCAAGTCCCTGGTTCGGGACCCGGCGACGCCCAATCGCCACAATGATGACTGGACGTTTGAAACACGCAACCTTCCTCTCTAACGACTTCACCTCTCAGCACGAGATGGCAGCACCACATGGAGTCAGAAGCCTTGACACTCCCTTCCTGGTTGAGCACGACTGCCCGTCACGCCTCCCGGCCTTCCTTCCTCATCAGCGGAGGGAGTGTGCGGCAGCAAAGACATCTGATCAAAGATGCTTGGAAACTTGTACCCGAATTATAAGAACAGAGGAGGAGCTAGCTTTTGCTCAGTGATTATAATGTCGGTCTACAATGCATCAGGTCCCTGGTTCGGGCCCCGGCGACGCCCAAACTAACATAGGTGAAAAGGCAACTAGCCACGAAAAAAGTAATGTATGCCGTCTTCTTCAGAAGTACAGGTCTGGTCAAAGACACAAAGCTAGAGGGAGAGAAGGCAGTTACAGCTAACTGGTGTACACCAGTAAGTGTCTTCAGGAAGTGAATGTTAGGGGACTTATGCTTCACCATGAAAATGCATCTTCTCATTCAACAAGAATGCCAGTCAAATTTCTTGAACAAAAAAAAACATCAAAGTGATAGAACATCCACCCTATTCTCCTGATCTTGCTATGTGCGACTTTTAGTTATTTTTTAATCTAAAAAATTTTTTACGTGACCCGTGGGCATCGTTTTCATTCTGATAATGAGATTGATGAGGCTATAAAAGCATATTTTTCATCGATTCCAAGAAGTGGATGGCTTGAAGTATTTAATCTTTGGAAAATTCGCCTACAGAAGTGCATTGATGTTGGAGGGGAGTACTTTGAACACTCCTAAGAGTTGATGAGTTTACTTGTACCACTTAGCCGTATCTCAAAAATTTCAGGGTGACCTTCGTATTACGTGGGTGTACCCAGATTGCAGAAGTATTCTGAATGGCTTATGCGTACCCTAAGCGGGTGTCATGTATCAACACCATACACAGAGGCCACGCAAGTAGGGACACCATTTAGAATTTACACCCAAAGAACTAAATGTTACCTGTTATAATATAGAAATTACCTTCGATTAAATTAATTAAAGATTAATGTAAATTTAAGACAAGATTGAAACACATTTTATCATTGCATTTTATACTTGTATATGACACCCGTCAAGGATGTGACGGGAAAGGGAATGTTTCAATACACACTACCAACTTAAATATTGTTGCGAACGCCCAATATTCTCTCATTGGCGCCTCCTCTTTCTTCTGTCTCGAAGCCCAGGCGAAGAAAATACAGTACATGACGTCAGCATGACGGAAACCCAGGATTTCCCAGATAGAAGAAGGGTTGCAGGATTTGGCGATTTATCGCCCATTTGGCGACTTCCGGAATGTTCCAGAAACTTCTCGATAGAACAATTATTCTTTGAGATATAGAGATTTCCAGAAGTTTTTATGGAGACATTATAAAAAGGACATCACCCCTCCGTTGCAAGGGAGTTACACGAGCTACATCAGACTGTGATTTTTGTCGATGTTTTGAGAATAGTAGCTGCTGTTTTGTGAAAGTATTTTTGTCAGTATTTTGAGAATGATATCGCTTATTCTGTAAAATGAGTGGATCATTTGAATGCCGTTTGATTGTATATTATTTCTGTTTACTTTGTGCTTGTGAATAAACGTAAGTTATCCAGAAACTTGGACTCGTTCTTGTGTCCTGCGTATACACACACGATTCTGGAGGATACGTTCGTAACAATATCGTCTAAATCACGCGATGAATTTGCATGACATTTCCCCCCCTATACTGTGAGGTGCGGAATGAAAATAATTAAACGCATGTTTCTGTCTGTCAGCTTATAATAAATAACTCGAGAATGATTCAAAGGATTGACATACATTTTTCACTGCTTGATCAAGTTTAATAAAGAGCAGGTTTATAGCTCAAATATTTTAGATTTTGTGCCGCGTGCATCTTTCAACGTTATCTCGGACAGCGCCGAATATTTCTGCCAATCTCGTATCAATCTGTAATTGGAACCCGTCCCATTATGTAGAAACGTTTTCTGCAGACGCGTTGAATATCAAATATTCTGGGCGGAAAGGGGGAATTTTTATTTGAATCATTTTTGGTATGTAGGACACTATTTATACGTTGCACATACATACTGCATGCAAAATGGGGGGAGGGACGAGATAGATGGGTGGTGGTTTCTTTTCAAACACTCGAACACGTTTTCGGTCTCGCCCCCTAATGCATGCGAGTTCAGACTCTTATTAGAAGGGATAGACTGACTCTTGACTGCAGAACTATGTGTAATCACGCGAGCTCATTTTAATTAAAGTCCGACTTTTTCGTTTGTGAATGATAAAGAGTGGCATCACGAACTTCACATTAAGATTCTATCGCCGCCCGCCCCTCTGCCCATGACGGGCCGAGAAAACTCATTATCCGCAGAACCAGCGTTAACAGGTTTCTTAATGAAAAGAGAAATGATTTTGGAGGGGTTTTGTCTCAGTGCGAAACAATGGTCCAAGTGAGTTGGAAACTAAATAAATTGTATTACGAGGAGGATGGGGGGGGGGGGGGGGGGGGATCTGATGTGGGCAGCGCGTGACTTTCCCCACAGATTCAAATTCAATTTCTCTTTATTTCTTTAATCATTCGTTTAATTCCATGCAATAACACGCATTATTAGTTGAAATGACGCTGAACTTGAAATTTTAATTCAATGTTGCTATTTTCCCTGCAATACAGGGTACGGTATAGGGAAAGTTAAGGCTCCTCTATATACGAGCTGACTCATCAAGCATATTGAAGCCCACTCTAGCTGGAAGCGCAATCCATTAGCATGAGCTCTATTCGTATTTTCACTTTAGGAAGTATAATTGAAATAATTATGGGTGGTTGTTCTGCACCGAACTGCTCTAATCATTCTAGAAAGGGTTTTAGGCTATTTCGCTTTCCTAGAAGCGAAGAAAGAAGAAAACAATGGCTAATAAATAAGTGGATCTCCGGTACTGGAGCATACTTGTGTGAGCTAAGTTCTATAATATTCTAATTGAAACTTCTTTTTTTATATAAAGTATTTATTTTAAACACTTATTTTATAATTTCTGTAACTGTAGTATGGAACCCTATGGACTTCAATATGCTTGGTAAGTCAGCCTGTAGTAGAGGAGCTCTAGGGAAAGTATTGGAATCATGCAAATCGCAACTCTAGTCTTTGACGCAAAATCGCAACTCGAGGCTTTGACGGATCGACACGTTTTGAGACCTTTAGAACACAAAAAAACTATTTTTAGCGTAACGTTTGTGTGTGTATCTGTCTGTACAGTGTATGTATCCACTCTAACTCAAACGAATGGAACGTAAATTTTTATAGGTTTTCCTAAATTTTTATGGGTAAGTTCACTAGTAGGTGACCCTGGTGTTGATTAGAATTTGGTATCATTTGGGATAAAAGAACTTTTTTATGAACATTTTCGTGTTTTTGCGAAGTGGTCCGCAAAAATTGTCTGTGTCCACTCTAACTGAAAAACTAAATCATGAAATTGGGTAGATATGTCACTTGTGAGTCACTCTGGTGCTGATTAGACTTCGATGTGAATCAGAAAATAAGAAGCTGCTTTCTTTGCGAATGGCCCCGCAAAAATCGTCAAAATCTAAAATAACTATGCATGCTGAAATGCATCCATTAAATGCTTGTGTTATGTGCAATTTTTAACAATAAAAAGCCCAACCCCATTACTCTAGGACTATCCGTTTTCGAGTTAATTTAGTTTTTTCTCATTTTTGCTACGCCCGTTTTGAGAATAAGCCTAGTTTCCAAATGAAATCGAAAGCTGAATTTAAAGCGTACATTCAGTTCAATTTCAATTAATGACGCGTGTTATTTAAAGAAATTAAAACTCAATTTAATAAATTATTAATGAAATAGAGAAAAAATGAATTGGAGCCTGTAAGGAAAGTCATGTGCTGACCACATTAGACTTTCTACTCTCTCTGCAATACATGGTAATGTATAAGGAAAGTATTGTAATCGTGTCGAAAATCGCAAGTGGAGTTTTCGACGGATCTACACGTTTTGGGACCGCTAGAGTACGAAAACACTACTTTTAGCGTGACGTCTGTGCAATGCATGTATCCACTCTAAAAATACGAAAAACTAAATTCTTTGGTTTGTCCTAGAATAATGGGGTTGGTTTATTCTTTTCACCGTCAAACATTACTTATTAAACAAGCATGATACGTTTGAGCATACAGGACTTTTTATTTTAGATTTTATCGGCTTTTGCAGACCATTTCGGCAAAAGAGGCAAGTTTTTTTATTCCGAATCGCACCCAAATCTAATCAGCACCAGGGTCTCCCACACGTGACTTACATACCCAATTGTAGGAAATTTGGTCAATCCGTTTTTGAGTTAGAATGGATGCACAGACTATTTGCACAGACATACACACAGTGCGGGGAAAGTAACAACGAGTATTGACACTCATTTTGTACTTTCCCTCCAATGCGTGGTAATGTCTAGGGAAAGTATTGTAATCGTGTCAAAATTCGCAACTCGTGTATTCGACGGATCTACACGTTTTGAGACCTCTAGAAACACAAAAAAACTATTTTTAGCGTGAAGTGTGTATATGTGTCTGTCTATGCAATGTATAAGTTCACTCTAACTCAAAACCTAATGGACCGAATTTAGCTTTTATAGGTAAGTTGCTTGTGGATTACCCTGGTGCCGATTCGAATTTAATGCGATTCGGAAAAAAAGAACTTGACTTTTTGCCTAAATGGTCCGCAAAAACCATTAAAATCTAAAATAAAAGGCTATGTATATGCTCAAATGTATCCATTAAATGCTTGTTTTATACGTAACTTTGGATCATGAAACTATAACATCTCATCGCTGATTCCCGGACAAAACCGCGCCGGCTAAAACCGCGATGGAAAAAATCGCGACGGACAAAATAGCGAACGGACAAAACAGCGAACGGACAAAACCGCGAAAAGAAAAAATGGAGAACGTTGAACGTTGATACTAGAAATTTAAGAAAAAACGATACTTAGAAGAAATTTATAAAAATTAAAAAGAAATTAAGGAACTTTTCGGCCAGTCGTTCGTTCTCTGTCGAAGATCACTATGTGAAAACAACCGTTTGTGCAACAGCTGATCCGTAGTAATTCGAACATGGTTCTACGCCCGCTTACTTCGCGCGCTAAAAAAACATCACAGAATCCGGCCCCGATGGCTGTCGGAGGTCGCACGTAGCAACAGATGTTCCGTGGCTCATAGAGTGATATAACAATTCGAACATGGATCTACGCCCGCTTCGCGGGCTTGTCTCGCTATGCTCGCCCGCTAAAAAAACATCACAGAATCCGGCCCCGATGGCTGTCGGAGGTCGCACGTAGCAACAGATGTTCCGTGGCTCATAGAGTGATATAACAATTCGAACATGGATCTACGCCCGCTAAAAAAACATCACAGAATCCGGCCCCGATGGCTGTCAGAGGTCGCACGTAGCAACAGATGTTCCGTGGCTCATAGAGTGATGTAGCAATTCGAACATGGATCTATTATCGGAAAATGAAGTTGTTATCAATTTTTTATATATTATCGAAAAATATTTATTTTTTATATTTTTTTTATATATTATCGGAAAATGAAGTTATCAATTTTTTTTTGCACTCGCGTTTTCGTCCGTTCGCTGTTTTGTCCGTTCGCTGTTTTGTCCGTTCACGGTTTGACCGTTCGCTGTTTTGTCCGCGCGGTTTCGTCCTCGCGATTTTGACCGGACACGCTCATCGCTCTTGAACTAAGCGTTCTCGAAGTATTTGAGTTATTTCGCATTATTGCTACGCCGCTTTTGAAAATACGCCCCTTTACCCAATGATAAGGAAATTGAATTAAAAGTGCCATTTCAAATAATGATGCGTGTTGTTTTGCAACCCTGAGTAGGTTTTTTTAACACTTTACAACATAGTTAAAAAGCGTTTATGACTTTGTTCATTCTATCTGTATGTCCGTCAGCACAATAACTGCCGTAAAAGTGATTTTATCAAAATGAAATTTTAGTATGCTGTTCAGACGGTCTGTGGGACCTATAGGAATATATATGTAGAATATAACCCAATTAGTTATGGATTGAAACCGGGTTGAAAAAATGAAATATACTGAACCCTATGGGACCTAATGTTTCAAACATTTTTTAAACGAATTTAGAATTCACACATTGCTTCGAAAGTTTTAGGAAATATTCAAATTATCCCGTAAAATATATATATATATATATAAAAAAAAGAAAAAAAAAAAAAGAAATTCAGCAAAATATATTCAGTAGTTATTTAAATAAAAATTAAAATAATAATTACACCCTTTATATGAAGAGATCACGTGATCCACTTCAAAATAAAATAGGGCATCCATCTTGTGTCAAAATCGTGATTTTTAAAGTTCTTTTTAATTCATATTTAGTGTTGCATCCGTCCTAAAACCGCTTTATTTATGCTTAAATTCTGTGCACCAATGTTCTGAAACAACGCAATTACAATATATTTGAATTTAAATGATCATTAAACTTTGATTATTTCTATAACGAAGCCTAATTTTCACTTATGGAGAATGTCAACACCAAAATATGTAGAATGAGTTGTATAAGAATTGCTGCATTTCTTTAACGCAAAATTGTTTAATTCATGGAGTTTGCAATATAGCTGATATGAAAGAAACAGTCATTGACTTTACACATTGAACCATGCGATTTTTTCGATGCAGTTTTAAGCAGAATTAAATTACTTGTACCTCCATGGTTTTAAGTTTTTACATAAAATAAATTATTACAGTATTGTGATGAAAGAAAGGAATGGAAAACAGTTTATGAATGAAATGCTATAGAGGTGATTTATATTTCGATGACGTCATTTGAATAAAGTTCATTTGTTTTCGATGAAGTTTTTAAATATAATAAATTAATGTAGTATTGTGATAATTTTAAAACTATTATCGAGGAATAAATATATCGCATTTTATAGATGTTTATATAAAATTTTCATTGAAGTTGGAAAGTGTTTCATAATCAGTGCTTTATGCATGATTGATCTTTCTTGTTTTGGATGAAGTTTTAAGTTTTCATGCAAAATAAATTTGTGTAGTTTTGTGATAATTAAAAAATATATCACCGCTGAATATATCGCATTTTATAGATGTTTAAATAAAATTGCATTGTTGGAAAGTGTTTCATAATCAATGCTTTATGCATGATTAATCTTTCTTGTTTATTATTATTATTATTATTTTTGAAAAGAAAAAATAGTTCAAAATAAACTATTGAAATTATTTTTGTATAGTCATTAAAGGTGTGCACTATTTCGGGCAAATTGTGGACGAATTCTTTACATTTTTTTACTTTCCCTGCAATACATGGTAATGTATAGGGAAAGTATTGGAATCGTGCCGAAAATCACAACTGGAGTTTTCGACGGATCTACACGTTTCGAGACCTCTAGAATACGAAAAAACCATTTTTAGCGTGACGTCTGTGTGTGTGTCTGTCTGTCTGTCTGTGTGTCTGTGTGTCTGTCTGTCTGTCTGTGTGTCTGTCTGTGCAGATTTTGTATCCACTCTAACTAAAAAACTAATGGTCCGAATTTCACAAAATTTTGTAGGTAAGTCACTTGTGGGCGGGGCTAATGCTGATTAGTTTTGGGTACGATTCGGAATAAAAGAACCCGCCTTTTTTGTGAAATGGCCCGCATAAGCTTGTATCCACTCTAACTGAAAAACTTATGAACCGAATTTCACAAAATTTGGTGGATAAGTCGCTTGTAGGCCAATCTGGTGCTGATTAGATTTTGGTACGATTCGGAAAAAAATAACCTGCCTTTTTTTGCAAAATGGCCCGTAAAAATCGTCAAAATCTAAACTAAAGAACTAGGTATACTCAAATATATCCATTAAATGCTCGTTTAATACGTAATTTTTAACGACGAAAATAATACGACCAACCCCATTACACTAGGACTAGCCGTTCTCGAAATATTTTAGTTTTTCGTATTTTCTCTACACCACCTTTGAAAACAAGTCCGGTTACCGAATGAGAACGGAAATTGAATTAAAGGTGAAATGAATTTAATTAAAATAAAGAGAACGTGGATATAAGTCTGCAGGGAAAGTCATGTGCTGCCCACATCAGATTTTTACTTTCCCTGCAATACATGGTAATGTATAGGGAAAGTATTGGAATCATGTCGAAAATCGCAACTCGAGTTTTCGACGGATCTACACGTTTCGAGACCTCTAGAATACGAAAAAACCATTTTTAGCGTGACGTCTGTGTGTGTGTCTGTGTGTCTGTCTGTCTGTGCAGATTTTGTATCCACTCTAACTAAAAAACTAATGGACCAAATTTCACAAAATTTTGTCAGTCACTTGTGGGCGGGGCTGGTGCTGATTAGTTTTGGGTACGATTCGGAATAAAAGAACCCGCCTTTTTTGTGAAATGGCCCGCAAAAGCTTGTATCCACTGTAGCTGAAAAACTAATGGACCGAATTTCACAGAATTCGGTAGATAAGTCACGTATAGGTCACCCTGGTGCTGATTAGATTTTGGTACGATTCAGAAAAAAATAACCTGCCTTTTTTTGCAGAATGGCCCGCAAAAATCGTCCAAATCTAAACTAAAGAACTACGTATGCTCAAATATATCCATTAAATGCTTGTTTAATACGTAATTTTTAGCGAAGAAAAGAATAAGACCAACCACATTACATTAGAACTAGCCGTTCTCGAGATATTTTAGTTTTTCGTATTTTTTCTACGCCACCTTTGAAAATAAGTCCGGTTACCGAATGAGAACGAAAATTGAATTAAAAGTGAAATAAATTTAATTAAAATAAAGAGAACATGGATATAAGTCTGCAGGGAAAGTCATGTGCTGCCCACATCAGATTTTTTATGTATTAGGTTCGGATATATAAGTTTTTACATTTTTCGTAACGCTCTGATTTCAGTTCAATATCCCGACCCTATAACCGTTATTCATTTCAATTAAAGTTCATTGGGGATAATGGGAAATTTGTTAAAAAATGCAAAACTTTTAATTTGGGATCCGACAGTTTTAATTTTGAAGTCCATTTCTTATGACCCAGTTTCTTTTATATCTGGAAGAAGAGGGAAGGGGGCCTCTAGTAGTTCTAAGAATTCTGCATTGTTTAGTTTCTATGACATCAATTTAGGTTTTATAGGCATTATGATTTTATTTAGGAAGTACAAAGGATATATCCAGGTGCAGGTCCTGATTACATAATAGGTCGATAAGATCCTTGCCCTCAGATTTTAGGAGGCCCCCAAAATATTTTTATAATTTTATCCTCTTGCATTCCATCTATAGAACGTTCTTTCTCTGCACGCAAAAGAATAAAAATAGTTTTAGAGCTAATTTGAGACACTTTGAACTCATTTATTTAATTTTATGAGTTGTTGAGTATGACATACCTTCAAAACTTGATTTCAAAGATGTTATTAAGGTCTTTGCAGAACGGAAAAGTACGAAAAAGCTTTCCTGAAGGAATTTGACGAATGAATCATTGTTTGTTGCATTTTGTGCTTAATATTTATCATCTTAAATGTAATTTTTATATGCGTCCTATTCTTCCCGAAAGGAAGAGTAAAAATATTCCGTTCTAATTTTTAGTTTCTGAAAAACCTTTAAATTCGATGTCGGTTAAGGTAGATATATATATATTTTACTTTCCCTGCAATACATGGTAATGTATAGGGAAAGTATTGGAATCATGTCGAAAATCGCAACTCGAATTTTCGACGGATTTACATGTTTCGGGACATCTAGAATACGAAAACAGTATTTTTAGCGCGACGTCTGTGTCTCTCTCTGTCTGTCAGCGTGTCAGTCTCTGAAATGTATTTATCCACTCTAACTCAAAAACTAATCGACCAAATTTCATAAAATTTAGTAGGTAAGTCACTTGTGGGTAACTCTGGTACTGAGTAGATTTGAGTATGATTCGGGATAAAAGAACCTGCCTTTTTTTGCGAAATAGCCCAAAAGAATTGCCTGTAACCACTCTAGCTGAAAAACTAATCGATCAAATTTTACAAAATTTGGTGGATAAGTCGCTTGTGGGTTACCTTGGTGCTGATTGGATTTTGGTACGATTTGGTAAAAGTAACCTGCCTTTTTTTGCAAAATGGCCCGCAAAAATCGTCAAAATCCAAAATAAAAAACTACGTATGCTAAAATATATCAATTAAATGCTTGTGTTATACATAATTTGTAACAATGAAAAGAATAAGACTAACCCCATTACACTAGGGCTAGCCGTTCTTGTGATATTTTAGTTTTTTCACATTTATTCTGCATCACCATTTGAAAAAAAGTCCAGTTACCAGCGGAGAACTAAAATTGAATTAAAAGTGAAAATTCAGTGTCATTTTAAATAATTGTGGGCATTATTTTGTGCAATTAAACTCAATATAATGAGTTATTGAAGAAATAGAGATCGTGAATATGAGTCTGCAGGGAAAGTCATGTGCTGCCCACATCAGATTTTTTTAAAGTTGGAATCAAGCAGCTGTTGCTTTCCTTAAGAGTGCATTGTACTTCTTACCTAACACGCTAAATAACTCTGTTTTTTGTCTAAAAATAAAGAAGAAAAGTACAATAGTTTGTTTTTCTCTTATGAAAACCTGGAAAGTGGGTGTGGGAGTTTGCTGAAAGAATGGGGCTCCATACTGTTTTAATCGGACCCAGCATTTGTCTTTCTTATTTTTTTACCATCTAGACCGTTCGACCTACCCGAACGTGTAAGACATCTGTTTAGACGGCTGGGCTACCCAATTTGGACCGGAACCCAGTGGGGGCGACATTCGCAGGAACCGTATCCTCCTTTCCCTACCACGCACCTCTCGGAAGGACTTTTAGACCCACATAATAAACGTGTCCGTAATTAGTGTGAACAGTTTGGGCAAAGCCGAGAATCGAACTCCGGTTCTTCGAGTGCAATCCCCTCGCCTTAACCACGACCTAACTAATGCAGGGGCATGCGGAGCAGCTCTCCCGGTTTCCCGGGTCAGAGGGCCCCCAAATTAAACAATTACATCATCGAAAAATAACGACTGCTACATGAAGAATAAAATATGCCATCTGAATAGGTTTATCCAGCGAAAAGATTCATTTTTGGAATGTATGGGGATAACCGTGCTCATTTAGTATATTGACTTCTTGGCTATGATGAGTAAGTTGCCAATCATTTAAATTCCTTGGAAGTATATAAAACTTCGTTTCGTATACTTTTTATAGAATGGAATTATGTTTCTGAAAAGTATACTTGCTCATTTCGTACATATTGAGAGGTGAAAGGGGGATCCCCAGGAGGGGGCCCCCAAGCGAACTTTCATAAAAAGGACCTCACCTGAACAATGAATACAGTAGAACGTCACACATCGGAAAGTTGGTAATCCGAAAAATCGAATATCCGACAATTTAATTACGTTGCTTTTACAGGTTCAAATAATAGTAATAACATACAAATTCATTAAAAGTTTAACATATGTGCTAGTCTTTTTTCTTTAGGTTCTGGAATAGAAAGATCCCCCGAGTCAACACTATTTTGGAGGTCTTTGTACGATATGAAATATTTTCGGCTTCAAAACTACCTTGTCCCAGTGGATCATCCGACCCTGGTTATATAACAAAGCGCAGCATGGAAATTATAGTATCATAATCTCAATAGACTTAACTACAATTCGATAAACAGGTTGTAGCTAAAACGTTGTAAAGAACACCATAAACTGATGCTTCATAATAATAAAATGTAAAATTATATAAAATACCAGGAAAACGTTGGATCAGATATAATGTGTCAAATGAGTCTAACGAAATGCAAAATAAGTCCAATAAAAATAATGTACAAAATTTTGAGGCTCTCTGCAAACGTCAGGCCCCTCGTGACGCCCCTGGTCTGCTGCAGGCCCCCATTAAGAGCTCTGGTCTTAATGGGTCAGTCGAGCTTTGGCCTTAACCACTGGGCTAATCCGACTCCCTGGGTTTGTGTTATCAATAGCAGCAGTAGAAATGAATGATAGAAACTTGGACTCACCTCTGATTTTTCTTCGTTTGGAATCTGGATGATATCTGCTGGCCGAGGCTGTGAAGATGAAGGGGGATTCGCTCGAGTTCTTCGGGGTTGTGTGGACGTGCCTTGGCAACATGGAGTCGCAAGCCTCGACAGGCGCCCCCGAAGGAAATGCTGTAGCAGCCAAGGGGAACAGGAGGGTCAACAAGATCACGCCAGCGTCCATCTTCATCGTGATCATCGAAATTCACTCTTGCCGGGTTGGTTTCGTGATCTTTCCAAATCGCACTGTCGATGATTAAGCTGGCTCGCGGTCATTGTAAAATCGATTCATGTTTTTGACTGGAGATCTACCGGAGTCTAACTAGCTGAATCCTTCGAATGCATTTTACTTATAATTGTTATATCCACGTTCGATTCATGACCATAGCAGGGAAGGCGTTGGACGAGATCAAAATTTCTTGTAAAAATTTACCAGAATTTGTTTTTTTCTAATAATTTTACTTGGTGACATCTGTTTATAAGGATACAGAGTACTGAAACTAGGCTCACAATTTTATGCAAGAATGGCGCTTTGCATATTCGAAATTACAAAATCAAATTAATAAAATTTCCAACATTATATTAAAACATGCGTAATAAATTGGAATTTAATTTGAATGGATTGTCCCATTCAGAAGCAAAGCAGAATATCGGCAGAGTTGGGAACGAATTCGGAAAACAATGCCACTCAATGGAATATCTATCTTATAACTCGAGAATGCCGCCCGTTAAAACAAATTCCGGATTCAGATCGTGTGCGTCTGCAGCGACCTCTGTCTGTACCGAAAGTGAATGGGAGTGTTTTACGGCAATTTCTCTATTTTCTTATTCTCCTACGGTTTTTCTTTTCTCTGGGTCGACGTGTCATTAACTCTCGTTGATAGGCGTGTTGTTTTGAATGAGAAATTTCTGGTTGTAAGAGTTGGTAAATAAATGTCTCTTGTTTGTTTTTTCTTATTTGTTTTCATGTCTGCAGACTTTTGTACCGCTGTCCTTTATGGCTGTTTTAAAGGGGTGTTAAAACAAAAGAATTTGTGGGTCAAAGGATTTTGTGCTTTTTATGGTTTTTCGGTGATTTGGGTTGCATTTTTTTTATGGCAGGGTCAATGCAGTGACAAAGATTTGCTTTGGGGTTGAGTTTGAAAATGCATAGGAAGAGCAAGTGGGTGAAAAAATAGAGCTTCAAATTGGTTTGGAAGTCTAAAATGTTGCAGAGTCCACCTCAAAGATAAGAGCTTGAAATTTTGACCCAGTAGCTCAACGGTAGAGAGTCGGCTATCCAGTTCGAAGATCCAGGGTTCGATTCCCAGTTGGGGCAGCAAGAGTCTTTACAATGTATAAACCTTCATCGTGAAATATAAACTCTTGTCTTCATTTTCAATATTTGTATTTCTTAAAACTCCTTAATTACCTAAAACATCCACAGTTCCTAAAAATTCACAGTTGTTAAATGGGCAAAACTCGGACAAAAAAAATGCAAGTAAAAGTAAAAAACGGATTTTTGTTTAAAGTATCCCTTTCTATTATTTGTATGTCACTTGAAACTAACGAAAAATAAATACTAAAACTTAATACTAACTAAATACTAAAACTTAATACTAACTAAATATTGTTCAATTGTGTTAAAGTTTAGTCATTTTAGCAGCTTAATTTGATTTGAGTTATTTCCCTAAAACGAGTGGTGGGCCTAGAACGGGTTAGATAAATAAAATTCTAAATTCAAATATATCACTAAAATAACGACATACGAAATTTGGACTTTCTAACCTCTTCTGTTCTCGAGTTATTCCCCAAAAACCAATATATTCATATGACGGGCCTAGGATAGCTGCACTGGTGAGGTAGAAGAGATCAATTGACCCACTTCAAAATAAAATAGGGCATCCACCTTTTTTTCCCCGTTCAAAAATCGTGATTTTAAAATTTCTTTTAAATTTATATTGAGTGTTTCATCCGTCCTAAAACCGCTTTATTTTTGCGTATTTTCTGTGCATCTATATTCTGCGCCAACGCAATTGCAATATTGAGTTCAAACGATCGTCCAACTTTGATTATTTCTACAACGAAGCCTCATTTTAGTGGATGCAGAATGTAAACAAGCGATTGTAAGATGAGTTGTATAAGAATTGCTACAAGACCCACATCGGAGGGCTGGCCAAAAATGTGGCTCATCATCTAATTCTCCGGCCGGGAAAAAGCGACAACCCCAACAAGAAGCAGGTCCAACGGACCAGCCAATCGTACCAGACAGAATTATTGAACGCAAAAATTACAAAGTAGGACTACGTTTCTTCCGCCACAAAAGCAGGTAATAATATTGGCATTCCAATATTCTAAGTATTTTACAATTAACATATCTAATAAAATATAATAGTATATCAAACTTAATACAAAAACTTCAAAATTCCTACAGCATCTATAAATAACAAACGTAAAGAGTAAATAATCCAACAATGCCTGACTGGCGAAGGAAAAACATAGAAGGATATGCTCCATTCAATATAGCACATTAAACCCTTTAATATCCTCGCAGCAACCCAATTTGAAAATATAATAAAGTTACTAAAACAAAATGAGAACCAAAAGCAATCCAAACACCAGTCTGACAAACAATCCCAAAAAACTCCCCTACCATTACCCTTAAAATACCAAGAACTCGAACCATCCATTAAAGCCAACTCTACCATTAGTGATGTCATAAGCAACCTGTACACGTTTCCGAATCGTCGCAGTGGACGAGGAGCTAGACAAAACCCTGCTACACCAAAGTGCCCGGAGCTCATCCAAAGGCCTGGCCATGTAAAATTCTCGACTAAAAACACAGCCAAAAGCATAATGATCAAGGTCGCCAACAATGCCACAAGGGCAATCCGGCGAATCCCTGACCTTGAACCTATGCAAGTATTCGGGAAAAGGACCATGGCCTCAGGCAAAAAGAACAAGAAAGATCAATCATGCTTAAAGCATTGATTATGAAACACTTTCCAACTTCAATGCAATTTTATTTAAAAAGTCGAAAATGCAATACATTCCTCGGTAATATTTTAAAACTTATCACAATACTACATTGATTTATTATATTTGAAAACTTAAACCTTCATCGAAAAAAATGAACTTCATTCAAATGACGGCATTGAAATATAAATTGTGTGGTTTAAATATCTCTAAAATGCAATACATTCCACGGTAATATTTGTAAATCTACCATAATACTACGATAATTTATTATATTTGAAAACTTCATCGAAAACAACTGAAATTAATTCAAATGACGTCATAGAAAAAATAACACGCCTGGATCTCTCTATAAAAGCAGGATTTCATTCATAACTTTCTCCATTTCATTCATCACAATACTATAATAATTTATTTTATTTAAAAATTAAGACCATGGAGCTACAATTCATAAACTTTATGCTTAAAACTTCATCGAAAAATATCGTCCTTCTGTTTATAAAATCAATTAATATTTCATTCATATCAGCCATGCAGACTCCATGGACTGAATTATTTTGTGTTAAAGAAATACAGTAATTCTAATACAACTCATTCTACATATTTTGCTGTTTACATTTTACATAGGTGAAAAATAGGCTTAATTGTAGAAATAATCACATTTGAATGAGAATTTAAACTCAAATATATTGTCATTGTGTTGTTTTACTATGTAGATGCACAGAATTTAAGCAGAAATAAAGTAGTTTTAGGATGGATACAACACTCAATATGAATTAAAAAGAACTTTAAAAAATCACGAATTTGAAACAAGATGGATGCCATATCTCATTTTGAAGTGGGTCATGTGATCGTTTCATATCATGGTCACGTGATCGTTTCATATAAGATGTGTAATTATTATTTTAATTTTTATTTAAAAAACTACTGAATATATTTAGCTGAATTTTTTTTATATATTTTATGGAACAATTTGACTATTACCTAAAATTTTCGAAGCAATTTGTGAATTTTAAATCCGCTTAAAAAATGTTAGAAAAATTAGGTCCCATAGGGCTCAATGTATTTCATTTTTTCAACCCGGGTTCAATCCAAAACTAATTGTGTGATATTATTCATTTATATTCCCATAGGTCCTACAGACCGTCTGAACAACATACTAAAATTTCATTTTGATTAAGTCATTTTTACGGCAGTTATCGTGCTAACGGACAGACAGACAGACAGACAGACAGACAGACAGAATGAACAAAGTCATAAACACTTTTCAACTTTGTTGTAAAGTGTTAAAAAGAGAACGCTCAAAGACATGAAAGAGTCCAGATCCACAACCGGACGAAACAACTGAGCACGCAAGCCAGAGGCCAGGGATCCAACGTAGACCTCCGATCACTCGCTACTTTTAGGCGTAAACGACCAGTCAGCAGCGAGCGCGGGGCAGGTACCGAAATCAGATCCCCCAGTCCGGGTAGCATCCTTAGCTTAATCATCTGCCAGCTCATTCCCCATATGAGTACGACCCAACAAATATCTACCAACCTCCGAGCTAGGAAAATCACAGCTTTGGTCTCAGCCAAGAAAAGAGATTTACTAGTGATCGACCCTAGGGCGGGCAACGACGAAAGGCTATCTGCAAAAATCAATGTTTTCTTAGAATTCTGCAGGACCCAATTACACGCAAACTTAATAGCCAGGATCTCGGCCTGAAACACCGTATTAAAAGACCGTAACCTCTTCTTAATACAGTGGACCAAAATTCCCCCTTCAAAACAACAAACAGAAAAACCCACTTGATCACCCATCTCGGTCCCGTCGGTGTACATTTTGTATAAGAATTGCTGAATTTTTTTTCACGCAAAATGATTTAACTCTGGAGTCTGGAATAAAAGTGTTTGAATGAAATATTCACCGATTTTACATAGAGAACCAGAGGATTTATATTTCGATGACGTCATTTGAATCAAGTACATTTTTTTCGATGAAGTTTTAAGTTCCCAAGTAAAATAAATGATTGTAGTACTGCGAACATGAAAAAGATATCATCGCATTTTAGAGATGTTTAAATAAAATTGCAATCCAGTTGGAAAGTGTTTCACAATCAACGCTTTATGCATCACTGATCTTTCTTGTTTTATATAAAACCGAGTGTGTTTCAAAGAAGCAATTCTGAATTCTAAACACACAGCTGAGCCCACCACAACAACCTAATGAAATAGGGTGTTCATTATATAATGAAATATCATATCGCGTTCGTTCATTATTCGTCATTATTTTCCTTGTAAACAACGCATATATTTATAAAGTGGCCAGTTTTGAATGTACAAGATTCCCGGAAGCCAAAATAAGTGGGAAATGAGCCATTTTGGCCAAGTTTTCTTTATTTCCTTCACGGTTTGTTGGCGATTTGACTCTCTATTGAGCAACGGACAACCACAGAGAGCCGTGACAAAATGTGCCGCCAATATCACGTCGTACTCGGCCTTTCAGTAAGTACGACTCGGAAGCTTCAATTCCTAATTTTGTTTATTTCTGAAGTAGGAGACTTTGAAAATTTCGGAAAATGGGGGCGAGAACTGAAAGTTTCGTTGGTGTCTCGCATACAGAAACCCGGTATATTCCAGGAGATAAACACGATTTTTTGGGAAAAGAATTTTGAATTAAAAATAAATAAATAAAATAAAACTGCGAGTTTTGAAAGTTTCCCCAAAGTGGAAATTTTCAGTTATGTCGTTTGGAACGGCAAAAGAAATGTATATCTATATATATATATATAAAGAAGAAAAGTATGTCTGTATGATCCAATATCACAGGAGAACGGCTGAACCGAATTGGATGAAATTGGGTGGGTAGTCTTGAAATCGCCCCACTTAAAATTGAGTCCATGTTTCGAGTTTCTAACACTAGGGGTTGTCGCAATAGTAAAGAAAAACGAAATTTTCGTTTGTCTCGTCATCACGGGAGAACAGCTGCGCCGAATTTAATGAAATTTTGTGAGTAGCTTTGAAATAGCTTCCCATAAATTGAGTCCAAGTTTCGAGTTTCTAAAACCAGGGGTTGTCGAGATATCAATGGAAAACGAAACTTTTTACTAGGAGTTCTACTCTCTAACTCCATGATCTCCAACGAAGAAGGTTTGAAATCGGTGGTTTAAAACGCGAAAGTCCATTAAATCTCGGAGTTTTGTGGGAGTTTATTGAACGCATGAGTCACTTTTGAAAATCGCAGGTTTGAAATATGAATTTGAATGGAAACTATTACCATGGTTTATTTTTCACAGGCTTACTGAATAAGTTTTATTAATTTGAATAATAAATAAATGAATATAAAAATATCTATATCTATCTACATATATAAAGAAGAAAAGTATGTATGATCCAATGGATCTGTTTGGCTAAACAGTGGCCAATCAGATCCATTTTTTTTCTTACATGATGCAATGAATTTACTTCTTTCACAGTGAAATAACAATGTATAAGATTCACAGCCCTATATGTTCCGCTGTAATTTTTATCAGAGTTTTGCATTGTTTAATCACGAGCAACGCCGAGTAATCGCTGCTAGTGATTTATAAATAAAACTTTTTGCACTCGATAAATGCAAATAACTGAAGCATGGGAAATTTAGGGAGATTTGTTAAATCCAATAAAAAAAAATTAAATTATGCGACTTTCTTATCAAAAAATTAACTCCACAAGTAAAAATGTAATTCAATTTTTAAATATTTAAATGGTTAAAAAAAACTCTACGAACTATGAAATGCATATGAACGATACTCCCATTGCAGATGCCAGCATCCATGGACAAGTTTTGCGATTATTATAGGCTCGTCAGTATGGAATAGCCGATATCTACGATGGCAGCAAGAAACGTGCTATAAGCCATAATGTTTGAGAGCTATTATGGGAACTGATAATGCCAGTCCTTCCAGGTGGCTGGCGTAAAATTTATTTACAATTTAGCTCTGACCATATTTCGCATAGTTTTTACTTTCCCTCCAATACATGGTAATGTATAGGGAAAGTATTGGAATCATGCCGAAAATCACAACTCGAGTTTTCGACGGATCTACACGTTTCGGGACTTCTAGACTAACTATTACGCTAAAAAACTATTTTTAGCGTGACGTCTGTGTGTGTATGCCTGTCTGTCTGTGCAATGTATGTATCCACTCTAACTCAATAACGAATGGACCCAATTTCATAAAATTGGGTAGGCATGCCACTCGTGTGTGACTTTGGTGCTGATTAGTTTTGGGTACGAATCGGGCTGCAGAACAGGAATCCGAAAAGAAATAACAAAAAGCAAGAAATTAAGAGAAAAAAACAAAGATAAAAAAACAAGGAAATTTAAGGCCAACAATGGACGGCTGTACACCAGGAATCCAAAAGAAAAATTTTAAAGCCCAAAAACGGGCGGCTGCAGAGCAGAAATCCGAGAAGAGAAAGCAAAAAAGTTACAAAAAGACAAATAAACAGCAAGAGATAAACAGAGATAAAAATGACTAAATATAAAAAATTTTAAAACCAAAAGCGGACGGCTGAAAACCAGGAATCCTAGAAAAATTTGAAAGCCAAAAAGCGGACGGCTGCAGAACAGGAATCCGAAAAAGTAAAACACAAGTAAAACAAAGGAAAAACACAGCTATTCTAGTGTATCGATGAGCACATAATAAGAGCAAAACCGGTCCATGGAAAATGTTATCTGCAGTGGGAGCGCGACCCTAGCTTTGGGAAAGCTCATTATAGACGGGTTTTTTTAAAAATTTTCTCATCTAATTTACCCGCGTAAATATCGCTATTGTGTCAAATACAAGCTCTATAAAAAAAAAAAGAAAAATCGGCGGTGGCTTCAGTTCGATGGAGCCGAAATGGTTTTGTGTGAATAACATTTTGTAAATAAACTCCAATAAAGTACAGTACTTTATTTGGAGTTTCAGACTCATTTCTTTCATTTATGGACTTTAAAAGTGTACAAATGACTCGCTAACTGTTTATAGCTAGCGATCACCTTTAGTTTTCACCCCGATTTTACCTGAATACTTTGGATATGAAATTGCTTTATTAACTTGCTTGGCGGTATATGAATTAAACTTGTACAATATATCTGACAATATTTTAGATCCAAATTAATCTATAAACTTGTCTGGGTGGCACATAAATATAGACTTGAATACGTAAATTTCCATTTATTCTGTTCAAACCTCATCCATCATTAAACATCTTTAGCATCTCCAAATTCGTTTAACTTCCAAATATTTTAAAAACAAAACAAAATATCTCGTGTTTGTGCATCCTTATTTAACCAAGGTTTAAATAAATACGTTGAGTTGCAATACTCGTGACATTTTAAATATTACAGCTTTCCCACCTATTGAAAACCTAGGTTAAAATACTAAAATATTGAAATTATAATCATTATACTTGTAGCTCGATCCGAAATCCAATTATATACACGTGTAGGGTTTTCAATGAGCTTATTCTTGCTTATTGATCATAGTTAGTACTTTTAATTGAGCTATCAGCATTATAAACTTTAAAATCATTTTCAACTTGACAAGACGATGACTCAAAAATTATAAGAGCTTTTTGAAAACAAATTATAGATCAAGAAACAGGATTTTTCCAATTGATATTTTTGTTATTTACTATGTATATCTATCTTTCGTAGTTTTAAAGATATTCCGAGTGAAAAAAAGAAGGAAGAGAAAAAAAAAATAAACTCTGTCTTACAGGTACTTTAAGATTAAAAAAACAAAAAGTTTAAAATATTAAAATATTTTGAAAGGATTTTTATATATTCCTAATTTGTACCCTATTTTTAGCAAAACAAGCAAAAATTGTTTGTATTTTCATCTATTAGGTTCGGCGATGTAAGCTTCCAAAACGTTTTCTTAACGATCCGATTTCGACACAAGATACCCCAAGCATAGAATTGTTATCCGCATCAAAAATCAATTGGCAAAGAAATTTGGTTCCAAAGTGTATGCGGAGGGTGCTCCCATTTCGTGGTAATGTACAAGTTTCATTTTAGAAAATTCATGGTTAAAATACGATATGAAATGTAAAGGGACAGATATGCTCTGGAGGAGGGACTTTGAGAAATTGCTATTATTTATCGCTCACAACCATGTTATACGTAATATCACTGGACAACGAATGGTACTTATGTTAGAATATACTTATGTTAGTTGTATGAGCCCTTTTCGAGATATTCAGCGATTTAGAATACATATAAAAAGTTAACATAACGGTTTTATTTTCAAAATACGAGCCAAACTGCTGTTAGAAACTGAAATAATATAAAGCCTTCGTTTGACTAGTAGATACAATACAAAATTGTATGTCAACCGTTTTGAAAGGTGAAAACGACTTTCTTTTTCAGACCAAGCAAAAATCGCAACGTCACTTATTCTAGAAAGTTAGACATCTGATTTAAAATAGCGCACGGGCCTGATGGTGGAACAAAAGTTGCCACCGCAGTGAGGAGAAAATGAAAAGAGGTTAGATCAAGAAGGCAGAAAACCAGTGGCATAATACTACGAATAAACCATCTGGGTTTCTTTCCGTTCATAATTCCTTTCATGCTACTTTATTTTTCCTCCATAGTTTTAATCTTTTGCTTACGGGTGGGACAGCGTCCATCCCAAACGAAGAACCTCTGAAAAAGACAGGTATTTGACACAACCTGTCTTTTTGGGAGGTTCTTCGTTTGGGATGGACGCTGTCCCACTCATAAGCAAAAGGTTAACCCTTCATTCGTAGTATCCTGTTGCTCGTATTCAAGGTTTTACCGCTTTTCTGTTTTACATGTGGCGATGGAAACTTTTCTATCTTCAGCCTCGTGTGCTATTCTACCGCAGATGCCGGATTTGCCTGAATATGGGAGAACTTCTTGCTTGTTTTGAAGAAGGCTGTTTTATACCATCGAAACCGGTCGGTACCCAATTGTGAACTGTATTCAGTAATTATACGAACATTTTATATTAATTTGACAGTTCTATGTGTTTGGTTTGAGATACTCAATATAATAAGACTAACAGTAATGTTAGTCTTAACACGCACGCTAGCGGATCAGCACCGGACATATACATGGTCATTTTTATCTACTTGTTTTTAATATGAACTATTTATAAAATCCATAGCAACTAACTGCGGGAACCGCAGTTATTAACTTAAGAACGAACGCAGGTATCCGCGCGAGGTTTTGTATTTAGATTAAAAAATGTCAAAAATTGGGACCCGGATACAATTTTTTGTTTTGTAATCTGCCCAATTTGAGGACCAGATACAATTTTTTTTTGTAATTTGCCTAATTTGAGGACCAGATACAATTTTTTTTGTAATTTGCCTAATTTGAGGACCAGATACAATTTTTTTTTGTAATTTGCCTAATCAAGTGCGATGTTTGTTATCCTTGATATTTTCTTTTAATTGGGAAAATTACAGTTCCAACATCCTTGAGTTTTAAAATAGTACGATTCTATGACACTTATGATCCATTTATGGTTGCTCAAGAATTAAAAATAAATAAATAAATAAAATAAAAACACAAAATAAAAAGACATTTTCTAAAGCAAACTGGCTGTTAAAATTTTGGCAGCTGATAACTGGTTAGCAGATATATGTTTACGATTTTGGGAGAAGCGGGGACGGACATTTTGTAGAGTCCCTCTAAAATGTTACTATCGTTATACCTTGTGATATAAACTGAAATGTGATAAAAATGCTGTTTGGGGGACCGGAAACCATGAGTTCTTTGCTAAGGACATCTTTAATGGATGGAAACATAAACTGTCTTAATATGCAAATACCACAAGGCTGAGTTAACCGACTCCAAAACTCAGTTATAAAATGTTTCTTTATTGAATCCCATTTCGTTGATTGCTTAATATTTCACACATTAAGTATATTTAATATTAAATCAGTTATTGCAATGTTGCAAGTTAACGTAATTGTTTCAATATTAATTTTTTCCCCGTGATATTGAATTTTCCCAAATTTGGCGACATTGTCGTCAATAGAGCGATCTATTTCAATTTGGCGACATTTTCTAAACATTCGCCAAATGTGTCGCCGCTGTCGCAAAATGTATTGCCAAGCCAGACATAGAGAAGGACTATTCTTATATAAATTATATGTGCGAGAACTTAAAGCATTTCATTGAGAGAAAATAAAAAGAATACTAATTTATAATAATAATAATCTGCAAATGTATAATCCCAGTGGACTAACATTGGCACAAGAATAAAACAACAATATCGAAATTTCATGATTTCGTCACAAATTCTAAAACATTGCCATACTAAGCTCGATGACTTTAATAAACGGTTGTCTTTTAACGGTGCTGGACATAGTCCGGTAACCAAACAGTTTGTTCTTCAAAGCTGATAATAAATAATAAGATTTGCCACATGCTATGTAATCCGTTTTTAAGTATTTAAAATCATGTTAATTAATTGCAAACTATATTTCAAGTATCAAAACATTAAATGATAATAATAATTTATTTTGAAAATAGCCTACGAAAGTTTAAAAATGTCCCTCCCCCATCCCCCTAGACTTAACAGGGTGGCCTTTGACCTCTATGATCTCAACCCATAGATCAAAGTTTAAAAATTGGGCTTCATCATAATCCTATGACTCTGTAAATTTAAAAAATGCTCCAAATTTCGTCCAAATCGGTCGCACGGTCACTGAGAAACAGCGTCAACAGCAAATGCATTTTGATTGATTGATTGCAAGTAAACTCGTATCAAGAAAGCTATGCTCATACCTGCTCTTCAATTAAGCAAATATTATTCTAATACACAAATATCAGGTCTAGAATAGAGTTCTTAATATGTCCTTGGATTAGAAGGTCTAGGGATAGAACGTTCTGAGGAGGTGGCGGTTCTTTTCTCCTTGACCCTTTTCCCACACTGCGATCACTCCCTCTCGGAGGAGCGTCGGGTCGAGGTAAGCAGCCAGAGGATTTCTCTGGGATCCAATTTTTAATTTTTCATACTATAGAGCATGGATACGTGACGTCACACAGACCATGTTGCCCTAACGTTTCCAAAACAAAATACTCGTTTGCTTAGCAGTGTGGACATTTTCATTATTTCTGTATAAAAAGCGGCTACTTTAGAAACTTCAATCGTTTAGCCTCTCATTTTAGTAGGACATATCTCAATTTATCTGCTTGGATAGATAGTTTTAATGAGTCGGAAAATGAAATATTCACTTTCATTAAAAGATATACACGAGCTTCTTTTAAGAAAAATCGTTACATATCTTTCACTTCTCGCTTGCATACACATTGTAGAATTTTCTAGTCAATGTATACATCTTTAGAACGCTAGTGAGTGACTGCTGTAAAAACGAGTAGTCGTGTACATTCACTTAAAATCTCTTAAAGTGCATTTTAGCAAGTGAAATCTTGAAATATAAATTGCTATTCATATAGTCGAAATTACTTATTTTCATCACAAAGATACATTTCGATGTTGAATGGGTTTAGTTTCAATTTTTATGGGTCGTCATCGTCCGTTTACCATGCCATGTTATGGTAAAAATAATTCCCTTTTGTCTTTGAACACGTTTTGACTATTTTTAGAGTGAAGTCTATCTGTCTGTCTGGGTGTTACACGATAGCAGCCACACATATTAATGGATTTTCACGAAACTTTTTATCCGGCTTTTTTAGCAGAAAATCCAGAACTAGATAGTTTTCAGAAATTGGAGGGAAAACTTCGAAATGGATTTGAAATTTTATATTTACTTGACATGGCAGCATAAAACAAAATTGGACATAATTATGCATAAAAAAGCTTATTGATGACTCAGTGATCATGAACTTAACAGTTTCAATCATTGTATATGAAATATATCAGATATACAATTTTTGTGTTCGTAACGTCATTAGATCCCCCCCCCCCCCAACTCAAGGGAGGGGTAACTGTTAACCTTGGTATCAATCGAAGAAAATCTGATGTGGGCAACACATGACTTTCCTTATATAATGCAATGAATTTACTACTTTTACAGTAAAAAAAAATCTGATGTGGGCAACAGATGACTTTCCTTATATAATGTAATGAATTTACTACTTTTCAGTAAAAAAAAATAGGTTTTTTCTTATAGTAGATACTAATATTCTTTCCAAGATATTGAATTTTCGACAATTAGTCGTCATTTTCATTGATTTAGCGCCAATTTTATCCATTTGGCGAGATTTTCGTTAATTTGGCAACATTTCAAAAAGTCGCCAAGTTGGCGACATTCCGCCAAATTCGTCGCCAAAATTTCGCCAAGCGTTATGGACGAAGAAATAAGTTGTTCTTACAGCAGATAAATGACTATTGGCGTTCAAATACAAAAGTATTACTCAAAGTATTTTTTTTCATGAATGGAACGAGCTAGATCCACGAGAGTGATGTCATCCAATTTATCGCATGGTATTACATATGAAAAGTGAACATGTTTCTCAATAGGAAATACTTTTTTTTTTCATTTTATATGACTTTTTAATAATTTTTTTGAAAAATGTGCAATATCTCGAGAACGGTTCATGTTAGCGTTCTAAAATTTATGTCAATCGTTTTCTAATGAAAAATTACATAAGAAATGTCTATTTGCGTAACTTTATTAGTGGTTTCGATTTTTTGACGATTTTTTCAAAATTTTATTCGAATATTCAGGGGGGTTCTGAACATTCGATTACGTATAAAAACAATAGGCTTCCAGTGTTTACGGATTGTGATTTTTGTACCAAATTTGGTTCGAATCGGTCCATTCGTTCGTCAGTTATCGTCTCCACAGACCCACTGACACACACACACACACATACTTTCACACACACACACACAGACATCACTTCAAAAATGTTTGATTCGTGATCAGGGATGCTTGAAACGTGCTCTCCCGTCGAAAGCTCGAATTCGAATTTTCGACCCCGTCACAATACTTTCCTTATACATTATGTATATAAGGAAAGTAAAAAAAAACCTCTAACATGTTATAACTATGATCATTTGGATCAACAATACAGATTCTGTAAATATTTTCATGTAAAATGTGAAAGTTAAGAAAACATTTTTTTTTCGAGCTTACTTAAAAGTGATTCTGGTATGAGAAGGTCGAGTTCAGAGCCACACTTCAGTTAATTATGCAAGATCGCTCGAAGGCAAAGTTGGGTGTGAGTTTGTTCTACGATGACGAGAGGGTGGCGATCACACCAATATCCCAATTCGGAGTTATCTGCAATGAGAACTAATTGTTTAAACACAAGCAAACTCGGCTAGAGTTACTTAACCATGGGAAGGGTCATCAACTTACGAGATCGATTTCGCTAGGATGTATTGTATACGCCAAGATGGGTGAGTGACATTTTAAATTTCAAATTTAAGAATGGAATTTTTTTTAATTTGTGACGTCGGTTTTATGTAACAATATTTTTGGGGTTTTATTAATAACTATAATATTTAAGCTTGTGAAAGATAGGGAAAACTAACGTTCTTAAAGAATTAAATAATTTTTTTTTGGACGATGTATTAATAACGTGACGATGTTTGACAATGTATTTATAACTTCTGAAATGAATGAACTTGAATCGAAACTGGGTTTAGTTAGGTTTTGTCTCTCGTGTTCGATACTATATGTGCAAAGTTCAAACTTTCTAGGTCGCCGTGGGGAGGGAGCTTCTGGAACTCTTCGTTAAAAAGGTCATTAAGCCTCTGTGTGTGTGTGTGTGGGGGGGGGGGGGGGGAATCGAAAATTCGGCTCCATTGGGTTCTGTCTCGTGGATTATATTATAAGTGTCGGGTAACTTTTAGGTCGTCGGGTCACTCGAGGTTCTGTTTGGAGGGGGTCGAAAATTCGACTCCGGTAGGTTCTGCCCCATAGTCGAAACTAAACCTACCCAAAGATCCAGTCTTTTAGTTCACTTCTGGAGGGTTTACAGATACACAAACAGTTAGACAAATAATGCTATAGATAGCGTTTTATTGTTTCTTGGTAACACGCAAGCCATGGAAAATGGACTCTGTGTGTGATTAAGGTAATGCCATCATGGTGTTGACGAGACGAGAATCCATAGGGTGGTACGAGTTTCGCACAGGTCGAGGGCATCTCGAAACAATTATTCGGCAGCCTTGCCTAGCTAAGAATGCAGAAAGAGATCCCAGAGATATCTTATAGCGTAGAATAATCACAAAATCGTGCTAGCTTTCAATTTTTCCCACTTGTGTTATAACTAGAATTTTTACACTCCCGCTTTCTGATGTGTGTGCGAAATCAGCTGGATCTCCCACACGGGAGCGTGTAGTGAGTTCGCAGAGGTAAAACACATATATTGACGAATGGCTTCTAATCCGAATTAGAAACGAACTGGGACCCCCAAATCAGCCGGCTTTGAATTTTTACTTCTATTATAGAGTGTGTCAAGTAAAGTCCAACAACTAGAGTCATATTAGGATTATCTTATATCATTTTATGCAAGTATAATATGGGAAACCCTAATAGAGCTATACATTATCACATAACTTAACTTTTCTGCCAGAGATAGGGTTAAAAGTCGATTAGAAAGTTGTAGAGCGTTTTAAAATGATTTGGTGCCCACTCCCTGCTAAAGATGGAAAAGAATCATGAAAACCAGTGTATAATACCCTCTAAAAATGGAACATTTAAACAATGAGAGAATAGAATTGCTTTAAATATACCCACAGTACAAAGTGTTCACATTTAGCAACGACTTATGTCATGAGACACATTCGCGGGCTTTCCAACGTCTCTACGTTTACAGTATTAAGTGCAGATGAATCCAATCATGCATAAGGCATTGATTATGAGATACTTTCCAACTGAAATGCAAAATGCGATACATTCAAAAGGTGATATTTTTTAATAATCACATGACTACGATCATCTATTTTACTAGAAAACTTCAAACTTCATCGAAAAAAAAGAACTTGATTCAAATGACGTCATCGAACGCTATCTAGTCTATCTAATCGTCTGGCTCTCTATGTAAAAGCTGTGAACATTTCATTCATGCACTTTTATTCCAGACATACAGAGTTAAATAATTTTGCCTGAAAAAAATTCAGCCATTCTTTTACAACTCATCTTTAAGATCACTTTTTTACATTCTGCATGCATTAAAATGACACTTCGTTATAGATAGTTGGAGGATCATTTAAACACAAAAATAGTGTCATTCCGTTGGCGCAGACTATAAGATTCACAAAAATTACGCAAAAATAAAGCCGTTTTAGAATGGATGCAACACTCAATATACATTTAAAATAACTTTAAAAATCACGATTTTGATACTGGGAAAAAAGATGGATGCCCTATTACTTTCCTTATATACATAATGTATAAAGAAAGTATTGTGACGGGGTCGAAAATTCGAATTCGAGTTTTCGACGGGAGAGCACGTTTCAAGCATCCCTGATCACGAATCAAACATTTTTTAAGTGATGTCTGTGTGTGTGTCAGTGAGTCTGTGGAGACGATAAATGACGAACGAATGGACCGATTGGAACGAAATTTAGCACAAAAATCACAATCCGTAACCACTGGAAGCCTATTGTTTTTATACGCAATCGAATGTTCAGAGCACCCCTAAATTTTCGAGTGAAATTTTGAAAAAATCGTCAAAAAATCAAAACCGCTAATAAAGTTACGCAAATAGACATTTCTTATGTAATTTTTCATTAGAAAATGATTGACATAAATTTTAGAACGCTAACACGAACCGTTCTCGAGATATTGCACATTTTTCAAAAAATTATCAAAGAGTTATATAAAATAAAATAAAAGTATTTCCTATTGAGAAACATGTTCACTTTTCATATGTAATACCATGCGATAAATTGGATGACATCATTCCCCTGGATCTAGCTCGTTCCATTCATGAAAAAAGATACTTTGAGTAATACTTTTGTATTTGAACGCCAATAGTCATTTATCTCCTGTAAGAATAACTTATTTCTCCGTCCATAACGCTTGACGAGATTTTGGCGACGAATTTGGCTGAATGTGGCCAACTTGACGACATTTTTAATTGCTGCCAAATTAACAAAAATCTCGCCAAATTGATAAAAATGACGCTAAATCAATGAAAATGACGACAAATTGAAGAAAAATCAAAATCTTGGAAAGAATATAAGTATCTACTATAAGAATAACATTTTTTTTAACTGTAAGAGTAGTAAATTCATTGCATTATATAAGGAAAGTCATGTGTTGCCCACATCAGATTTTTTTATTTTGAAGTGGGTCTCGTGATCTCTTCCTATTATATGGGTGTCATTATTATTATAATTTTTATTTAAAAAAATACCGAACCTATTTTGCTGAAATTTTTTTGTGTACTTTATGGGATCATTTGAATATTTCCTAAAACTTTCGAAGCAATGTGTGAATTTTAAATTCGCTTAAAATATGTTTGAACCCTACGGGACTTCATTTTTCAATGTATTTCATTTTTTCAACACGGGTTCCATCCAAAACTAATTAGGTGATATTATTCATTTACGGTCCCACAGACCGTCTCAACAACATACTAAAATTTCATTTTGGTAAGGTTTTTTTTACGGCAGTTATCGTAAGGACGGACAGACAGACAGAGTGAACAAGCCATAATCGCTTTTCAACTAGATGTTGTAAAGTGTTGAAAATGGTCTCTTTTAAAATCGTTATTTAGAGAATTATTTTGCAGCTTTGGCTGTGGGACAAAAATGCTTAACGCAACATTGTAGCATTTCGCAACTTTGTAGGCTTCCTCTCAATCTTTAAGGGGACGGAACAGCAATGCAGAAGTATTGCACCTGCTGCAGCAGGTGCAATGCTTCTGCCGGCGATTTCCATGAACGCCAATGTCTGCAAAGTTGGGGGTCAAACTATTTGGGGTAGGGTATGTCAAATACCTGTGTTTTGGGGTGGGTCTTCATCTGGGATGGACGCTGTCCCACCCGTAAGCAAAAGGTTGAATGCATTTTTTTTTTCGAAACGGAATTTTGGAAGGTTTTACATTTTTTAAATGCTCCATGCGTCTTAATTTTTGTTTGAGGTGCATGAAATTTGGTAAGAAGACACCTTTCATACTTTTTAATGAAACTGGGTATGCATTTTATAATTGAACTTTATTAAGGTAACTAAAAGTGAATAAGAACCTAATTAAATGATGAAAATTAAGTTTGAATGCATAAAAATATTTTTAAAAAATTAACTTTCTAAGGGATTTAAAAATGAATACCCAAATGTGTTCATAATGTGTTTTTGAGTGATCATAATGTAAAATGAATGAAAAATGTGAACAAAATGGCACGCAAGGAGCATTTTCAAATTTTCGTTAAAAAAAATTAAATTAAAAAAAAAAAAATTATAACAGAATTGAAAAAAAATTGAATGGTATTTTATATAGTAATGTTAAGAAGGATATGTATACAAATTTTCATGTTTCTAAGTCAATAAATAAATAAATAAATAAATAAAATGTCAACGTCCACCGTCCCCTTAACAGAAAGCGAGAAAGCCCTCGTTGCTATATTGTTTAGGGGATCCTTGACACCCTGTATCTAGAGTGATATTACAGTAATAATAGATACACACCTGAACCCAATGTATTTTAACCGCAACCCTCCACAGTCCGACCAATGTATTTTAGTCTGACCATGATGCGAATAAACGCGGTTAGAAAGGAGATAAAACTCGTATGGATGAACCGCTTGAAAATGCCATAATGCTTTGAGAACGATATTGAGGAGTCGCTCGTGTTAGTAAAGTAGCTACTCTTATTAGTTGACACGACAGAAAGGCGTAGTATTCAGTATATGTAGTTTTGATTATTTTTAAATTAAGGTTTCCCTCATTATCAGTACAATTAATCGGTATTTTTTCATACTTGTAGAATAGAATACAGAATATAGGGAGATAAAAATGAATTGAAAGGTAAAATAATTTTGAATACTTCGGAATATTCTTTGTTTCAATTCCACTTTGCATATGGCGCTCATAATTTAATTTTACAAAATGGACAGTTTAATTAAATATTTTAGGCCTTTCGCCATAGTACATACAATGTAGGACTCCTTATCTTATCCCAGCGCCACCTGAATGATTGTCTCAAACAATATGGGCGGTTTCTTAATAGGAAGTTTTAACGCCTTACTGACTCTCCATGAGCTCCATATTCCATGAACGCGGTAGTTAAGATTTTAAATAACCTTTTTCTGGGAAAGATATACATATTTGTGAGTTTTAGATGCAGAAAGGTATATAGAATGCAGGAATGGGAAAACTGGAAAGCCTTTTATGAGTAATAAAAATATTACTTTTGAATATGAGTTATGGGGAAACTAAAAATTAGACTTTTAAAATCTGTCATCGCATTGTGTATCTGGTTAGTTAGTGATAAGTTCTTAGACTAAGGCACCTAAAAAGGCGAGTGAACTGTTAAAACGGGCCAGGAGGGATTCTAACTATTATTCTGTGAGAAAATCAAATGGAGCCTCTCACGCTTCAAAATAGTTTATTGATTATATTTGTTTCATTCGGATTTAAGGTATTCCATTTGTTTTAACAAAGTAAACATTTATATTTCTACAGCTATTGATAACTTAAATCTTGCAACCATTGATCCTTTAATTATCGCAGTTAAGCGGCTATGAATGTTGCTCTATAGGAGGGAATTACACAAGGTTAATGGAACATTAACCTTGGGCATTCCACACCATACGACAGAAATGACTTCTTTTCTTCCCAGACCGTCCGACCTACTCGAAGGCGTAAAGTGGGACTGTCTGGGAAGGGCTGGATGACCGGGACATTACCACCCAATTTAGACTGGAAATCAATGGGGATGATAACCACAAGGATTCTCCTAAACCATCACCTCTCGGATGGACTTTCGAACTAACAGGTTTAACATGCCCCCGTAGACACGGAGATAATTTTGGGTGTTGTCGGAAATCGAACCAGGGTCTACCGTGTGCGATCCCAATGTCTTAACCACTAGGACACCTCGTTTCTGAAAACAAAGCAAATCTTTTATATTATTAACCCATCATCTTTCGGACCTACAGATTTATCGTGGCGATACTCTGCAGACGCAAGGATAGTTTTGGACTCATCGAGGATCGAACACAGGATTACCGAGTTCGATCATTCCATCTTGACCATTTGGCTATTCCGGCTAGATAAAAAGGACTGGCCTGTTCATCCTATCACCATCCTTTCAAGAAGCACAAAACTTGTATTAAATCAAGGATTTTAAAATATTTTGGTAGAAGCTCGTTGTAAAAACGGTAATATCATAGCCTAAGGATGTTGCAGGGTTGAACACTTTCTTGTTTCCTTACTTGCTTGTATATTAAGATAATGGCATCATGCAGAAGAAAAACCATTTTGTTGGAAAGAATTTCTTGCAGGTGAAGGCTATCTTGAAGCAACTTTGAAAAAACAATTGGGCACCAGCCTTAGCCTATCTTTCTGGTGAGATCGAATTTCGAGATAGTGTGCATAAGAGGGGAGAGCGCATTATTCCGTGCTCAGCTTATCAGAGTTGCAAAGACTGGAAAAAAAAAACTGTTTATTCTTCGGAATAACCCGGGTTGTTTGGGGAAGGAAAATTCGAAAAAAAATTTGAGTACCATACTTGAAAATGTACCCCTGGGCGGAGGTATCTTGCCCCTCCTCGGGTGGCTAATGACGTCATGAATACAAAAATTTTTTCGCGACTATTTTCCACGACAATGATTGACACTATTAAGTCTGGTGATCGATCAGCCCTACATAACCCCTTTTATACATAATTATATCCAATTTGATCCTATGCTGCCATGTTAAAAAAATATATAATTTCAAATCCATTTCGAAGTTTTCGCTCGAATTAAAAAAAATTCTATCTAGTTCTTGTTTCTGGATGCTGGATTGGATGCTGGCTCTGGATGTTGGCTCTAGAAGCTGGATATAAAGTTTTGTGAAAATCCATTAATATGTGTGGCTGGCAGCTATCGTGTCTATAAGAAATCGACCCCCAGACAGACGGACATCACTCCAAATATAGTCAAAATATGTTCAGAATGTCATAGAACATATATTGAAATCATAATTTAGAATTCGAAAATTTTTGCAAAAACAACACTTTCTCTAGACATAGTGTAAGAAAGTAATAAAATGACTTCAACAAAATTTTTTTGTCCTTTCCAATACAATCGACTGTAGCATCCCGGATATATGTGGGAGCATAGTGTTGCAAAAGTGCAATATTTTTTTCACTGACGTCCCCCGTCTTGTCTTTCGTCTCTATAGCAGACCAAACGGTGCCATCGGAGTGTTTTCTCCAGAAGACAGTGGTACGAACATCCTTTCCCTGACGTCACTCTGTGGTTGCTAGAATTTCGAGTCAGAAGAAGGGTTGCTAGATTTGGCAACATTTGGCGACTTCCGGAATGTTTCAGAAACTTCACGAAATAAAGATTAGTCTAGGATATATTAGATAATTATGGAAATTTCTACTGAGAGATTTCCAAAAGTTTCTATAGAGAGACTATAAAAAGGTCTCATCACTCTGTTGGAGTTCAGTTGAAGAGTTGACGAATGGGCGTACCAAGAGCTACATCGGGCTGTGATTTTTGTCAGTGTTTTGAGAATAGTAGCCTCTGTTTTGTTGTTGTTGAGACCAGAGTAAGAAATTAGAAAAAAAAACGTAGGGGCCAAATGGCCCCCAGCATCAATTTTTTATGGGCCATTTGAAAATTTCTAAGGGCCAAAATAAAACAATTTAATGAAATAAAAAATATACATGATAAAACTACATAGGCCTAATCTAAATATGTTATTTGCTTGCCAAATATATATACTTTAAAAAAAAAAGACACTAAAGTGTAAATTAAAATTTTTAAATTGACTTATCGTTTAATACCCATTTTTAGTTAGTAGCCACTGGCCGGTAGGTCAATGACGTTTAATAGCCAGTTGTTGACAGCTGCAAAATGTGCGATGTTTTTTTCAACTTATGCTTAATATTATGCAAAATTGTGTTTAAGTACGTTATTTAATAATGTAGGAATTTGCTAGTATTACCTATTTATAGATTTATTATACAGTAAACATAAGTCACTATTAGGTCTATTATCAAGAAATCTCCCCTTAGGGGATCTACTTTTATACAATCTGTTATTTGGATGTTGATGCAAAGGAGGAGGATTTTAAAAATTGAGGGAAATTTAAGAGATTGGCAAGATACACATTTTTTTATTATTATTTGATAAGAAAACAAGACAAATTCACAGAAATATTTAAATTTTTTAATGAGTAATATTGTTAACATGCATTTATTATTGCTAACATCTCATTTTTAACATTTAATAGATTTTCAAAACTTATTTTAAGTGTTTTTTCTAAAACTAATTCTTTTCTATAAGTTAGTGTCCCTATCCCCATCTTTTCCATATCTTAAAGGTTTCCAAATTTAAATTTTTTATTTATCCCATTTTTGAATATTTTAAATATTTATACTCAGTAATTTTTTTTTAATCTTGTTTTAAATCTTACCAATGATTTTATTATAAGTCTTTTCAGGTGTTTTATAATATTTGTTTTCCAATAGATTACAAAAAAATTAATTTATCAGGAAGCATTCAAATATTTTTGGAGGCAATTTTAAATTCAATCAATTAATTTAAGCAATTTCAAGTTTTCTCGTCTTGATCTTTTTATTTTTTACTTTTCCAAGCTGACGAAGTATTTACTATTATTTATTCCTCCCTATTATTTTAAAAAGTCCGGCCACTAATTTTTCTTTTATTTAGAGGGTCTTACCAATGATTTTCAGTGATTTTTAATAAATTTATAATCTTGTTTTAATTTTTTGATCATTTACTATGTAAATTTTCCATCATCGCGATCGCGATATTTCGGTCTTTTTTCCCGTTATATTATCGGACGTTATGAACGCTTTTATTTTAAAATTTCCCCAATATATGTATTTCATAACAAGGAAATTCTTTATCCTCTTAAGGAAAATTGATTTTTTTAATATTTCGACGTTTTTGAATTTAAGAACTGGTCGCTAGAAACATGATGTTTTATTACAATACTCGAATTTTCCGATCAACAGGGGGGGGGGGGGGGCATGACGGCTCTTGACCGCGGATAAGTTGAAAATGGAACCGATTTAACTTTGAATTTATAATTATTGTTAACAGTTAACACTTCTAAAAAGACAACTATGCAAACATTTTAGGAATCCATGCATTTTTAGTTTTATGCATCATCGATGAGAGATTAACTTAAAACAGGGTATAATCTATAAAAGGAAATCTACAATTTCTCTGAACAAAAAAACTGTAGTGCATCGAGACTTTAAAAATTGTGAAATTCTCGCGATCTAGCTTTAAAATTGATACGAAGTTTAGTATCCTTCAAACGCGCTATTTCAGTCAATGCTACACACATTCATAATTTCCATAGGGTCGTTTATGGACCGTGAATATGTCGATTAAAGTAGACTAGTACCATATAACATTGCAATGTCAGCAATTCCGCTCGGAAAAGCATTCCCGAAGGTCGATGTCCTTCATTCGCGCCAGATTTTAGTTCGCTTGCGCCGGTCCCGAGCCTCAGCGAATTCCCGAAACTCTTTCTTATAGATTACTTCTTTTAATTTTTTATTATGAAAAACATGATGTAATGAATATTTAACCAATAAATAAATTCACATGCCAAAAATAGACAGGGCGAATTTCACGCAGCATGTTTTATTTTAGCGAGTGATTTCAATTCCGTTCGTGCATCCCTTTTAAATTTGAGGTAGGTGTAAAAATTATGAAAGACCTATTAGTACCAAAGATCTAGATTACTCCTCGAAGCAGAGTAGTTATTCCTTCGTACAGCGTGTAAAAATGGGGGTGTCTAGGTCAATGCATAGAAAGACGCGGTAGTGCATAGAAAGATGCGGTAAAGACGCTACGCCACGGCATGTCGCAAAACACATCGGTGATTTAGAGGAGGGGTAAGATAGGAATGCTGCAAATGCAATGAATTATGATCTCCTCACAACTACGGAAAAGCCATAGCAGTATCGTAGTGATTATTGACAGATTTTTATTACTCCACAGGTGGCATTGTTTAAAGAGAAGGGCCATTCTTTAAGCTATCAGAGTTTGGCCGGTAGTCAGGATTTTGTTAATCGTCAGTTTTTTAAGTTTAATCGCCATCTGGCGAGTAGGAATATTAAGCTTGTCTTATATTATTGTATTAATTTTAAATTGATTTATTGTTTTATACAAGAAAAAAAAAGGGTTTTTATTTTTCTTCGGTTATTTTTGGGAAATTATAGTGGTTTAATTCTAGTCGCGATTTGGCCCCTGATTCCGAAATTATGGTCGCAAACGATAAAAATTTGGTCGCATTTCGCGCATGGCCCCCCGCTAATTTCTTACCCTGGTTGAGACCCAGATCGTCCGACCTACCAGAAAGGTGTAAGGTAACTGTTTGGAAGGTCGGGTGCCTCTGTTTAGTGAAATGACCTTCGTCAACGTTTTGAGAATAATGTCGCTTATTCTGTGAAATGGGTGGAGCATTTAAGTGCTGTTTGATTGTAGTAAGTTGTTCCTGTTTACTTTTTGTTTGTGAATAAGCCTAAGTTATCCAGAAACTTGGATTCGTTCTTGTATCCTGCGGGCACACCTACGATTCTAGAGAATACGTTTCGTAAGAATCTGAGCCATGAAAATCGGAGCAAAATAATGGACAGTGCCCCGGATATGCATGGCATGTAGGACGCTGCGACCCTATGCAAGATTTTGTTTATTGTTAATTAATTCATTTACTTTCGAAAGAGTTATTAAAGATATAAAGATCTGTATCCTATCACTAAATTGTATAAAATTTCGTCAAGATTCAGAGGAGTTATTGACGAACAATATATATCAATATAAAGCGTGAAGGAGTTGGGCGCAATTTTTGTCCGATCCCGTTTTGCTACGAACTGGACTTGTAAAACATATATCTTCACCCCATATCCAAAGTGTAAAAAATCGACAAATTTTTATTTATTTATTTATTTTTTAAGTTTTGAAGACGGTTATAATAGTCTTGCCGTGGGTAAATAACTAAAGGCGGCTCAATACTTATTTGACTATGTTCATCAACGAACTCTCGTAAAATTTTAATATGTACCACTTATCAAAATAGCAGAAAGTCTGGTTAATAATTTCAGAGGAGTTAGCCTGGAAAAGGGGGTGTGGGGCCCAGCAGGCGCAATTTCTGTCTGATCACGTTCAGCGTCCAATTAGATCTGTGAAACATATCCAAATTGTAAGGGAGAAAAAAATCGATGAAGTTTTGAAAGAGTTATTGTTGAACATACAGTAAAAAGGGCGTAGCATAAACAGTTTTTATCCGCGCACGTTCCGTAACGAACTCGATCTGTGAGATATTTATCGGAACCACATATCGAAATTTGAAAGATATCTGTTAATTTTTAGGCAAGTCATGATCGAACAATGCGCTTATCAGTACAGGGGGCGCAAAAATATTTCGACCCCGCTCATCAACGAACCCTGGCTGTAAAATATTAATGCGTACCACATATCTAAATTCTAAAAAAGTCGGTTCAGTTTTAGAGCAATTACCGTCAGTTCAGTTTTAGAGCAGTTACCGTCGGTTCAGTTTTAGAGCAGTTACCGTCGGACCATGCAGACAGACATACAACAACATATCGTGTCTAGTTGTCATGAGTTCCCTTCGTTCCCTCGCTTCAATAAATACAGAGTGATCATAAACTCTTTCAACAACAACAACAACAAAAAAAAGAAGACGGGTGATTGCACACATCAAGACGAACACTATTTGCAGTAGAACCTAGGGCCGTATTCTACTCATAGTGCCAGAAAAGAGTAAAATTGCATATCCACGTTGGTGAAAAAAAGAGACTCATTTAGGAGTTTCGCATTTCCATTCGCATCAGAGGAAAGTAGCTGCTCAAAGTGGCGTCCGAGGCCGTCGTTACACAGCTGACACAGGCGAATGAAAGACCATCACGCCTTCTCGCAGACTCCTGGTGTGGTGTCGGTCTTGTCCGCAGCAACAACGATTCTCGCGAAGAGATCTTGCAGCGAGTCCACAGGTGTCTCGTACGCGAAAGGCCAGAGTGTATACGAAGCCAACCCCCCTCCGCTCACATTACACCCGGATATTGGCTGGCTTTCGAAGCGATCGCCAAATGTATCACGTGACGCGCGCAGAGACTTTCCTTCTCAAGGTTATTTCGGAGCGAGACACGTGATATTTCTCCTCTTCTGCTCGCATTTACGTTCAAGTCATAACTCAATAATTTGTTAAAGTTGTAGCTCTAAGGCAGTGTTCTTCAACCTTTGTCATCCTGCGGAACCCTTTCTTGAGATATTTTTTTTATGGAACCCTTCGTTCAGTAGCACACCCAGATTTGATTTTAGGGGGATGTGTCATATTACGTATTACATGTTATAAACAAGGTGCGCCCCTGCCTTTGTTATAAAAACTTTATATAAGATATAAATTTGCATTAATTCAAACAAGAAGATAAATATTCCGTATAAAGTATTTGTATTATACATACATATGTCGAACATTCGAATTGTAGTATCGACTCGCGGAACCCCTAAAGCGTTTGAGTGGAACCCTAGGGTTCCGCGGAACACAGGTTGAAGAACACTGCTCTAAGGCAATGGATTGATTTTTACTTTCATATATATAGGCGAAAATTTGAATTCCGGTTTTTGTCGGGAGAGCATGTTTCAAGCAACCTTGACCACGAATCAGACGTTTTTAAAGTCATGCATGTATGTGTTTGATGTGTGTGCGAGTACGTGAGGGTGCATGTGTGAGGGCGTGAGTGTGTCAGTAAATCTGTGGAGATGATATCTCACGAACGAATGAAGCGATTCGAACGAAATTTGGTACAAAATTACAATTAGGGAAAACCGGAAACCTGTTGCTTAATGTTAGAACATATATTAGCAAAATGAGATTTCTTTTAGCAAAATGCTAAATAAAACTAACTTAGTTTAAACCTTTATTTGGAACTTGCATCTATCTCCTTCAAGGAAAAAATAACAATTTATAGTTTGCAATTATGAAGACTTCCTGACTTGTCAATATATATATAAATATATGCATAATTTTCGATTAAAATCCTTCAATTTTTATTTATATATATATATATATATGTATATATAAATATATATATATATATATATATATATATATATATAAATATATATATATATATATAATATATATATAATATATATATATATATATATAATATATATATATATATAATATATATATATATATATATATATAATATATATATATATATATATATATATATAATATATATATATATATATATATGTATAATATATATATATATATATATATGTATAATATATATATATATATATATATATATAATATATATATATATATATATATATATATAATATATATATATATATATATATATATATAAAATATATATATATATATATGTATATATATATATATATATATATATAATAATAGAAGTTTGAAAATCCAATGAACGAAAAGTAAGAAGATGTAACACGATAAACCTAACTTTTTATAAACACCCACAGAATAAAATATAATACAGCAAATCATCAATCAAATGGATTAAAAATACAAAACACTAGCTATCAAGTTACAGAAAATCAACCAAATTAAAAGGTATGGAAACAAAAAAAGAAAAACTTAAACTAAAATCAACTATCTAACTGGCGTACAAAACAAATGTAAAAATCAATTAATCCTCAAACATATGGAAAAAATAAAAAAATTAATATCGAATCAACAAGTCAATGAAAAATATAATACAAAGGTATGGAATCGAAATAAGTATAACAAACGAAATCAAGCACAAACGCCTTACACGTGGACGAGGCTCTAAGCCTAAATCATGAATTGTTAACCTCTACAAAAATCTAATCATGTCCAAGTTTTTTGTAGAAGCAAACTCAAAAATGTATGTTTCTGAAGAAATAGATAGATTAAATCTATGAACTATTTCTACTTGGACGACATACATAAAGATGGAATAAAAAAGAAAAAATGAATACCTGGAAAAAGTACAGCGTGTGTACAGTCGATTCAATACAGGGATCGAGGGAACACTGATAGAAGAGACCAGTGTTGCCATTCGTAAAGAAAAAATAAAAAACCATTTACTGTTGCCATTCATAAGAATTGAAAAACTGTGAAGCGAAATGTAAAGAAAAAGTATTAATATACAAAAAGAGCTACTAAAAAGAGGGGCAATTAAAGGTAATGCTGAAGTGGAAAAAAAAAAAAAAAAAAAAAAAAAAAAAAAAAAAAAAAAAAAAAAAAAGAGATGACTGGCTAATATAAGATACTATGAATAGAATTATATGATACTATGGTAAGAATTATAAAAATCCAGCTATTTTAAATTTTTTAACAATACTATTTACTAAATAAGTGGGATATTTATATAAATTACTAGTAATTTTGAGATTATTGATATGCATAGCATGAAATTTTTTATCAGATAATCTATAAATTCTAAAAAGCTGATTGAGTATAATATTTCTAAACAATTGAATCGAGTTACAGGAATTAAAAGGTAAGATTTTATTAATATTAAAATTATAAAAGTCTTTTTTATCATATAAATTTGTAACAATTCTATTAGAAGGATCAATAAAAAGATTTAAATCCAAAAAATTAACATTTTTATTAATAGTAGCTTCATTAGGTATTAATTCCAAATTGTCTGGATAGTAATCTATATCTATGAGATAATTTTCTGTATGTACTAAGCAAATCAGATCATCAACATATCTGTAAAAAGTATAATCTATTGAAGTAAATGACATTTCATAATGATAAAGGTATAAATTAGCTAGCATACTGCTACTACAGCCACCCTGTGGAACTCCTGAGACTTGTAAGTATAATTTATTTCCTTGAAAAATATAATTATTGAAAATAACAAAGTGAAGAAGTTTAGGAAAATTTATAAATTTAATTTGATTTGAAAGAGGTGTAATATAAGCATTATATAGAGCTAAAATTACATCATATAGATCAGATATCTTAATATTATTAAAAAGATCTTTAAAATCAAAAGTTTGAAATCCTATTATTTTTCTAAGAGATGTTAATTTTTCTAAGAGATATATATATATAATATATATATATATATAATATATATATATATATATATATAATATATATAATATATATATATAAATAAAAATTAAAGGATTTTAATCGAAAATAATGCATAAACTACTGTATGTACAAAAAAACCCATCTCTAGCATATCTGTTACAAATGAGTAACTATAGGCCAAGACTAAGGATAAAGAGAGAAGGTAACATATCACTACAATGGAAAGGGGGATGAGAAGAATATTAGGATTCAAAAATCACAATTAAAAGTATATAAAAATAAATAAAAATAAAACTCGGCAAAAATGAGAATAGGCAATAACAATCAGCTTAAGATAAGAGATTAAGAATAGATAACAATCAATTGAAACCCCACAAAAAATGGCGGTTAGTTCGAAATTGCATTCTCATCAGGACAGCCATACAATTCGAATTAAAACCGATAGAATAGCCAGTTTCTGACAATGGCGATAGTATTTAACTATAGACACCATTGGAACTGTCTACTGGCTAGTGGAAGGAGAAAAATAAATCAAATGAATTATACAAATCTGAAAAACAATACTTCCTCGAACTGAAACACGAAATCACAAGCATAGCACCACGTGTAAGATAAACTAGTGACTGAGCATTTCACCTCACTTCGTCAATGCGAGTGGGCACCGGAATGAATGCACTTGAACGACACATAATATGCATGGAGACCCTCAAAAATAGCAATCAGTATAGGACTCAGGACAAGTGGAAAATAGTCATGCGAAAATAGCAAACAGTATCAGACTCAGGCCAAGTGGAAAGTGAGGTGATAAGAATGGTTGAATTTTCAAAAATGAGTAAACCAGTCAAAGACAAATAATGCATGTGTAAAACCATTACGTGGTATATTTGAAATTATTAATAATATTATTTACAAATACTTCCGGGTATTGGTAATTTTGACAAATGCGTTTAAGTTTATTGATGTGGAGAAAGTGAAAATGAGGATCAGAAAGTCGATGTATTCGAAATAGCTGGTTTAAAATGATGTTTCTAAACAATTGAATAGAATTACAAGAATGATATGAAAGCAGCTTTATGATGGTGAAGTTGTAAGAATCTTTTTTATCATATAGATTGGTGATTACATGATTATTGAGGGTATCTAAATTTAGGTCTAAAAAATTAACAGTTTGACTAACGCAAGGCTCATTAGGAATTAATTCAAGGTTAGACGGGTAAAAATCAATATTAATGGGATAGGAATCATCAATGATAATACAAATTAAGTCGTCAACATATCTATATATAATATATGAATTAGAGTTAAAATGACATTCATAACAATAAAGATATAAGTTAGCTAGTATACTACTACTACAGCCACCTTGTGGTACACCAGATGTTTGTAAATAAATGTTATCACCTTGGATAATATAATTGTTGTATAACACAAAGTGCAAGAGCATAGGAAAATTTTTGACATTAAAAGCAACATGATTGGAAGATATATAGTCATGATAAAGAGAGATAATAACTTTATGTAAATCTTTAATGACAATATTATTAAATAGGTCTTTAAAATCAAAGGTTTGGAAACCAAGAATTTGTGGAAACTTGCTAAGATGATTAACTAAATCAAAACTATTGTTCAAAATGAAATATCCTGAATTCCTGAATTTAAGAGATTCATTAATTCGATTTAAACAGTTAAGCAAGTACTTACTAGCTGTAGTGGTAAAGGTATTATGTCCACAAGTGACTGTTCTAAAGCTGAGAGGAGATTTGTGGAATTTAGGAACCAAAGTAACATAAGGAAATTTAAAAAACTTACAATTAATATTTAATTGTGCATATAATTTTAGCATTTTAGTTTTGATATGGATAGACTGATTATTAATGGGTTTAAAAATTTGATTATTTTTTAAGTAATTCTGTAACAGAGAAACATAATATTTTTTACAAATGATGGCATAATTATTAGAAGCTTTATCTACATAAGTTATGACAAAATGTTGTTGAAGTTCTTTGATAGCAGATAGGAGTTGTTTATAAGGATACCTAGGCTTCGTTAATTTAATGTTTATAATAACATTTTTAAGTAGATGTAAGGTAGTATACTTCCATAGATTGAATGCTTCAATAGGAATAGAATGTGAACAAGCAAGTTGATATATGAATTTATCAAAATCAAATGATAGAGACTGAAGAAGTTGTTTAGGGTGATGGCAGAATGGAATGCGAAATTTAGACCCTTTATTCATAATATCCCTAAGAATATCATCCTGAACTATATTGAGATCCCCAGTAATAATGTGACCATGAGTGGAGTTGACAAAAGGGGTAAGATTTTGATTGCTGCATACACATGATGTAAGATCATCGGAGTTTAATGTCCTGGAAACTTCATTGTAATTGTAAATAGTTCTACCAATTGGTAAATTATATTTGAATGATTTTTGTATTTTGATATCTTTTACTGGTAACAAGTGCTGATGTTTTGCAAATAAATTATTGAAGTTAAGAGAATTAAGAATAGGGTGTTTAAAAGAAATTACACAGTAAGCTATTTTAGTATGTGGATTTGGTGAATGGAGTAGGTGGTAATTTAAGAAATTTGTACGTGAAAGAAGCAAATCAAAAAATAAATGTTTAAAATGTTCATGAGTTAATTTTAATTTTAAAAAATTAGTATATACAATACTTAATTTGCTTTTTTTGACTTTATATAACCATGTTCTAACAGGTAGAAAATTGAAAGTTTGAGAATAATTATATTGTAATTTCAAAATGTCTGCTTTGTAATCAATAGTTTTACTTAAGTTACTTTTTCCTTTGCCACGCTTATATCGCTTTTTACTAGGAGTTGATGACTTTGAATAATGAAAAAGATGTTTATATACTGAAGATTTATTAGAATTGTATTCAAAACTATTGTTAACAACATTATTATTATTATAAATTTGATTTAAGCCATAGGGGAAGAGAGTTTTATATTTTTTAATGTAATAATTTTCAAATACTAATCTATCAGTGAGTGAAATTTTAATATCTAAAATATGAAGGGATACATTTTTAAATCCATGTGTAGCAAAGTGCTGATATTCAAATTGATTTTTAGTAGGGAGATCATTAAAGACTTTATGGTCAAATTTTTTAATATGATCCCTGTGAACATTCATTCTCAGATGTAAAGGGTTGCTGGTTTGGCCAATATAGGATAAGTTACAAATAGTACAATTAAGTTTGTATATGCAATTAAAAACTTTGCAGAATTTTTGTGAAGTGGAATTATTATTAATTTGTAATGGGTCAGCATATGGACAAGTTTTGCACCTAAGATTGTTGCATCTATTGAAGGAATATGATTTAGATTGAGAGAAGGTATGGTATTCTTCCAAATCGTCTATAACGCTTAATTGGTCAATGTTTGTCGATCTATAATTATCCCAATTCATAATAATAATAGACCGGACACTAGGTAATGAATAAAATTTACATCACGAATTCTAATTAAAATTCCCAATATAAACCCCTTCAAAAACTATTTTGTCAGGTACGAATTTCAAATTTTAACTAATACCATAGAATTGAAACGAAATTTTTGGAGAGTAACATAACAAGCATAGTAGACAAGAGAGATTTTCATACGAAATATTCATAAATAAGCGAAGTGTGGACAAATAATCATATTCATCCGGAATGGAAGATATACAAAACCGTTAATACGTATGTGTCTGACTGAATCCCTACAACTGCGGGCAAAAGAGGGCCACATATAGTGGAAATACTTGTCTAGATTAAAATATAAATAAGCAATAAAAGATATTGACGTCTGGGTTAACTAAAAGATACAGAAATAAATAACAAAAAAAACACAATAAACTCTAATGCCTGCCGAGAGATGTCAGCACTATACACATACATATATAACGAATGAAGAATCGAGTATGAAATCTACCAAAATGAGCAATAACCCGCAGAAAAAATCATAAAAGCGATGAGAGAACTCAAACCAAAATACTCCATAATGCGAAATGTGAAGACATACCATAATCAATCAATAGAAGGAATGAAAGGGTGAGATAAATAAAAACAATATCCAAAGAGGGCCATATTAAGACATAGATGGGCTCGTAGTTAAACTATAGAAATGCGTTAGCGATAATAATAATAAACAAAATAAAAATTAAAATTAAAAAGAGAATAAACTCTGCAATAAGCGCAAATGCAGCTTTACAACAGGTTTTACCTTTTTAAAAAAGTTTTTTGCAAGTATGAAAATCAAAAGATAGATGTTTGAATTCAGAAGTAAATAATAAATATAAATGTACAATTAAAAGATGTAATAGAAGTGAGTATGTAGAAAACAGATTATAAAACACAAAATAATACAGAATATAAAACTTTCATCATGATATTGCGCAAAGCAGCTAATAACATAATGGATTTATAAATAAAAATTAAAGGATTTTAATCGAAAATAATGCATAAACTACTGTATGTACAAAAAAACCCATCTCTAGCATATCTGTTACAAATGAGTAACTATAGGCCAAGACTAAGGATAAAGAGAGAAGGTAACATATCACTACAATGGAAAGGGGGATGAGAAGAATATTAGGATTCAAAAATCACAATTAAAAGTATATAAAAATAAATAAAAATAAAACTCGGCAAAAATGAGAATAGGCAATAACAATCAGCTTAAGATAAGAGATTAAGAATAGATAACAATCAATTGAAACCCCACAAAAAATGGCGGTTAGTTCGAAATTGCATTCTCATCAGGACAGCCATACAATTCGAATTAAAACCGATAGAATAGCCAGTTTCTGACAATGGCGATAGTATTTAACTATAGACACCATTGGAACTGTCTACTGGCTAGTGGAAGGAGAAAAATAAATCAAATGAATTATACAAATCTGAAAAACAATACTTCCTCGAACTGAAACACGAAATCACAAGCATAGCACCACGTGTAAGATAAACTAGTGACTGAGCATTTCACCTCACTTCGTCAATGCGAGTGGGCAGCGGAATGAATGCACTTGAACGACACATAATATGCATGGAGACCCTCAAAAATAGCAATCAGTATAGGACTCAGGACAAGTGGAAAATAGTCATGCAAAAATAGCAAACAGTATCAGACTCAGGCCAAGTGGAAAGTGAGGTGATAAGAATGGCTGAATTTTCAAAAATGAGTAAACCAGTCAAAGACAAATAATGCATGTGTAAAACCATTACGTGGTATATTTGAAATTATTAATAATATTATTTACAAATACTTCCGGGTATTGGTAATTTTGACAAATGCGTTTAAGTTTATTGATGTGGAGAAAGTGATATAATATATATATATATATAATATATATATATATATATATATATAATATATATATATATATATATAATATATATATATATATATAATATATATATATATATATATATATATGATTCATATTCATATTCAGTTCAGCATGTTTGGGAAGTTGTATTCTGAATTGCTTGTCCAGTCTCCAGCTTAGACTCACTGGACGGGTTTGGGAGTATTTCCGTGAACGTTCGTACTGCCTCCCTGGTAGAATTTCGACTTGTTCATTCCGGTGCTTCTAGATTAAGCTGTTGAGGTTGATCGTGTATACACGTGGTAGGAGAGGAAGGGTTCATGCCGCATGGTAATACAATTTTCTTAATGTATCCTTTTTTCATTTTTTCACTTTTTTTATGCCTGTAGTCTGAGTTTAAGCATTTATAGTAATGTACTATTGCTTAATCTGAAACAGGCATTTGTTTGGGTTAATTAGAATTAAATACTCAGACCTGAAGATGAATTTAATTCTGATTAATCATCGAATTTGGGAAGGTTCTGTTCTTTTCTCTTATCGGCATTATGGCCGTGAATCTGCTTCTATGGTGATGTTAATATTACTTGAATTGTATTTTTATTTTTTTATTTTTACATAATTCTTATTATTACATTTCAAATATATATCCATATACTTGTCTGCTGCATTATGCGCGTATTGTATATTGGTTTCTTATTTTCTGTCTAGTTGCTTACGAGTTTCTGTGGTAACATTCATTTTTAATTATATATATATATATATATATATATATATATATATAATATATATATTATATATATATATATATATATATATATATATATATATATATATATATATATATATAATATATAATATATATATATATAATATATGTATATTATATATATATATATATGAGTTACTACATACATTCTAACTTTGGATTTAATAATTTATATTTATATATATATATATATATATATATATATAGTCCAAGTAGAAATAGTTCATAGATTTAATCTATCTATTTCTTCAGAAACATACATTTTTGAGTTTGCTTCTACAAAAAACTTGGACATGATTAGATTTTTGTAGAGGTTAACAATTCATGATTTAGGCTTAGAGCCTCGTCCACGTGTAAGGCGTTTGTGCTTGATTTCGTTTGTTATACTTATTTCGATTCCATACCTTTGTATTATATTTTTCATTGACTTGTTGATTCGATATTAATTTTTTTATTTTTTCCATATGCTTGAGGATTAATTGATTTTTACATTTGTTTTGTACGCCAGTTAGATAGTTGAATTTAGTTTAAGTTTTTCTTTTTTTGTTTCCATACCTTTTAATTTGGTTGATTTTCTGTAACTTGATAGCTAGTGTTTTGTATTTTTAATCCATTTGATTGATGATTTGCTGTATTATATTTTATTCTGTGGGTGTTTTTAAAAAGTTAGGTTTATCGTGTTACATCTTCTTACTTTTCGTTCATTGGATTTTCAAACTTCTATTATATATATATATATATATATATATATATATATATATATATATATATATATATATATATATATATAAATAAAAATTAAAGGATTTTAATCGAAAATAATGCATAAACTACTGTATGTACATATATATATATATCTTTATATTTCACAAAAAAAAAAAATCCATAAATATCAAATTAGTGAGATTTTACATTCTACGGCATAAATATACCTTTAAATCGGTATACAACAATTAAAGTTTATTTAGTCCTTCAGATCTATAACTGTTATATTAGATCCATTTCTGTGACGGATAAAACTGAGTGTAAATGTATATTGTTGGCAACCCACTTAAAGCTGTAAGTCACAGACAATTTATATCATGTGTGTACAAAAAATAATAATATAATTTTACTCTAAATAATTTTGAAATGCAGATTTTGGTGGGAAAATTTTACAATTTGCCATTGTTTTTAACGAATTTTTTTTAAACATCTATTTCGTAGGATTTAGATGTTTAAAAAGATATAGTGGCTAATATGGATGCAGCATAAAATTACGGAGGAGGTAGGGTTCATGAAGGATTTCCACTTCTTGTTCGGGAGAGAGATGTCACTTCCTATTCAAAAATTTATATTTTCATTTCAACATCTGTTTTTCAGACTTTGCTTTAGGTACAGCTTAGATGAAGACTGATATAGATTAAATATTGAATTCCGGAGGGATTGGTAGGGTTCACTAAGGATTTCCTGGTCTGAATATGTAACTTCTGGTTTGTCCAATAATTCATATGACTGCATGAAATAAGTGTGCTAAAAGTATAGAAATACTTAACAGTTATTTCGAAATTGAAGTGTACACATCACTTTCCATTGCATAAAGGCTTTTTCATATTTTTTTAATTTTTTGTATTAAAAATTTCAATTTTGCCAAACTTAGACGTAAAAATAATTGTAAAATATATTACTAATTTGAATGAACGATTACACGTACGTAAGTTGCTGGAAATGTAATTGGCCAGGGAATTTTTAAATGCAAAGTGCAATTAATTTTGATATTTGTTTACCATATTTAAATTAGGAAATATTTTTATTTATTTTCCAATAACATTTAAAATTCTTCAATTTAATAATAAAATATTTAAAATTAAAATAATTTAAAAGTATAAAAGCATTAAAACTTTACCCGTTTTTAAATTTTTAAGAAAATTTACTTGAAACTATCACGTCGTAGAACCCCAAGGGTTCCGCAGAACAAACACATCTTGAAAAACGCTGCATTATCCTACGTGTGTCGAAAAAGCAACATTGCTCCCACAAACTGAAAAATGTCAAGCAAATTTCCTTAAAATGTTACAAATTTTGCATTTTAAAATGACAAATATTTTATTATTTCCTCCTTTCAAATAATCTTCAAATTTCGTTACGGATTATTGTACTATATAAGAATTGAATATTATACGGATTCTACACATATATTTTCTACGAAATTAGAATCGTTTCATTCAAATGATAAATTATATGCATGTGTGTCGAACATTTCTTTAACTAATTTCAAACAATCCGTATGCAGTACACAAAGTTTTTAAATACATGTATTTTAATAGTATTACTTGAAAACCACATTAGTCGGATTGTTATTTGATTTATAAATAATCAAACCAGTGTTTGAAATACTACTGTATATTTTGATAAGTTTCTCATACGCAATCTGATATGCAATCAAATTATGAACAATATTCTTTATTAAACAATTCGTCTTTCCCCTCCAATTGCACGTGTAGCGAGAATAAACCAGAACTGGCGATAAAGCGACGTTTGGCGTGTGGCATGAGAGATTACTTCTGAAATTGTTGAATCGGTATACACTCTGGCCTTTCGCGTCTCGTACACCAATATTTTTATGTGCTCCCAGAAGAAGTCCAGTGGATCCGGGGTAGGAGGCCAAACCACAGGTCCATCGCCCGAGATATGTCGCATAGTATCGGACCCCGGCCGTCCAAACAGTTACCTTACACCTTTCTGGTAGGTCGGACGGTCTGGGTCTCAGCATAGTATCGGACCACTATGGGGAGGAAGGTGTGCTGGGGCCCCATCATGCATAAATCACATGCCCCTCTGTGTGGTAAAGATAACATCCTGCAACAGTCCGGGACTTTATAAGGAACACACGGTACGTTTCCCCGGTCAGACGGTTTGGCAAGAGGTAGGGTTCCACCAGACAATCACCGCGGAAATCTGCCCAGACGCTGACGGCAAATCTCAGACGCTACTTTGAGTAGAGACTTCTTTCTCTGATGCGAATGGAAATGTGAAATTCCTAAATCAGTTAAGTTTATTTTAAAAGATCAACGTGGATATGTAACTTTACTCTTTTCTGACACTATGAGTGGAGGGCGGCCTTAGGTTCCATTTCACTGCAAATATATTTCGTCTTAAAGTGTATTATCGCCCCTTTTTTTAGTTGAATTTACGATTACCCTGTATAACGCAACATAATTCTTGCTAATAGTTAAAAATCGTTTCAAAATAACTAAATACTTTTCCGTGGGGAATTAAGACGCAGTCAGTAGGAAAAAGAAGTACTCAATTATTTTGTCGCTCGCGGAAAAAATATTTAATACATTTTCCTCCTTTAATATGCTACCAGAATTATAAATTGTGCGCCATTCTCTTGCTTAAATCTGAAAAGGTTTTTGATATTTAGAAAAGGTATCAGCTATTATTGAGTCTGTGTCCTACTGAATGATCACTAGCCGTTTCGAACTCGATTAGCGCGTGTTAAAGACCCAGACTTTCCGACTTATCCTAAGACGTGAGCAACTGTTTGGACGGCCGGGCGATCAGAGCGTGTGGAAATGATTATTTATTTAATATTGAGCCTATTGGCCGAATTTGAAAAGAACTGTAGGAAATGGAGACACTTTTCTAAAATTGTCTTTTGTGTGTTTTAAAATATTTGTCTAGGTAGAACGGTTTCGACGTGTCTTACCCAAGTAAAAAGAAAAAACGTCTCCACTGCTATTGAGAATACGAAAAAAAAAAAAGAGAGAGAAAATAAAATCCTGTAAAAGTGTACATGCCATTATATAACAGCATTGTGCAAACGAACAAAAATATCAATTTTGATGAAAAGAAGTTCTCAGCGTGTCGAGGGTATCAGGAAGAACAATTGAACAGCCTTGTGCATCAGTTTCAGATATAGGCTTTTGAGTATGGAATTGTGCTCGGCTTATTAGAGTTGAGTGTTTTTCCACTTGCATTATGACCGTAATTTTCATGTTTTGCACCCACGTCTTTGGAACCATGGAGGTGAAATGAGGTGGTCTTCGTGCTCGGGTCTCCCAGAGCACATATTTACCCGCGAGATTGAATCTGAATCCACACAAGGGCCATCTAAGTAGACGATGCTAAAATACTGCCTTTCTTTGCGAAGTTGCGTAAGGATACATTGAATGGGCGAACACAAAGTCGTGAATTCCTGATGACGTGTATGGGTAACTTTAACTTTCTCATACGTATATAATACTCGTATCTCGTACGTATATATAATTTCCAATTTTGAGGCCAATACGTATATAATTTCAAGATTTTGATATTTTAGGATCTCCTGAACACGTTTTGAAGGGGTGTCAGTCTGTCTGCGGTCCATTTCTTATGTGTACATGATAGTTGGCCACACATATTAATGGATTTTTACGAAACTTTATAACGTTAACGAAACGTCTATAACTAGATAGATTTATTTTTTGAATCGAGCGAAATATTCGAAATTTTATATTTTCTTAACATGGCAGCATAGGACAAAATTGGACATAATCATAAAGAAAAGAAGTCATTTATGGTTCAATGATCACAAAACTTGATAGCTTCAATGATTGTAGTGAAAGATAACCACGATGCAATTTTCTTGTTTGTGATGTTATTAGTACTCTTTGGGGGGGGGGGGGGGCGCACATTATTAAACTTGGTATCAATCGAAAGACTTTTTCAAACCCTTTCAGATGAAGGGTAATATGTTAAAATTGTGATTATTTGATATAATGATAAACATTTCGCAAATAGATTCAGGTTCTTGCAAAATTTCCATTATTTTATTTTTTACATTTATTTCGGCTTCTGTAAAATCAGTCGGCTTCATTTCTGGAACAGAGAATTCATGGTACAGCATCCACACCACGTTGAACATATTAATATGTGGTGGCATTTTCTATTTGAAAGTCCCTGATGGTTTAAAAAAATAGATTGAAGAACATCGAGGTATTAAAAAAAAAAACAATTTCATGCGCAAGACTTTTGAGCATTAAACAAAACAACACAAAATTATAGCAAATCGCTAATTTGTTTCACTTACATAAAACAATAAAACTGTGAGAAATGCACGATTACACTAAAAATATATATTCAAACTCAATTTCAAAGACTTTTGAATGCAAACTATAAAAAAATAACTGTACAACTGATTTCAAGTCATACAGAGAAAACATGGACAGTTCATTTCAGAATTTGCCGTTTTTCTATGCATACTCGTCAAGTAGGGCTGCATTTGGCATTGAAGATGTTGACATTTATTAATTTTTTACAGCTTTTCCGTTGCCATTCAGCAGCTAATTTTTTCACTGTCGATATTTTGAGCCATCTACTAACGCCTGTCAAATTTTCGTCGAATTCTATGAGTTTAGCTTGTGAACGTTTCCTTGTCAGTAACTGGACATTTTTTGAATGGTGGCGCAGCGTAAATGTGAAAAAACTAAAATATCTCAAGAACGGCTAGTCCTAGTGTAATGGGGTTGGTCTTATTCTTTTTATAGTTAAAAATTACGTATAAAACAAGCATTTAATGGATATATTTGAGTATGCGTAGTTTTTATTTTAGATTTTGACGATTTTTGCGGGCTATTTCGCAAAAAAAAGGCAGGTTATTTTTTCCGAATCGTACCAAAATCTAATCAGCTCCAGAGTAACCTACAAGCTACTTATCTACCGAATTTTGTTAAATTCGATCCATTAGTTCGTATTCTAGAGGTTTCGAAACGTGTAGATTCATCGAAAACTCGAGTTGTGATTTTTGGCATGATTCCAATACTTTCCCTATACATTACCATGTATTGCAGGGAAAGTAAAAAACCATTTTTAGCGTGACGTCTGCGTGTGTCTGTCTGTGCAATGTATGTATTTTCTTTAACTAAAAAAGTAATTGACCGAATTTCATAAAATTTGGTAGGTAAGTGCCTTGTGGGTGACCCTGGTGCTGATTAGATTTTGGTACGATTCGGGATAAAAGAACCCGTCTTTTTTTTGTGAAATGGTCCGCAAAAACGGCCTTTATCCACTCTAGCCGAAAAACTAATAGACCCAATTTAAAATTTTTTTTTAGATGTCACTTATGAGTTACCTTGGTGCTGATTAGATTTTTGGTATAATTCTGATAAAAAATAACCTGCCTTTTTGTACGAAATGGCCCTCAAAAATCGTCAAAATTTAAAATAAGACTACGTATGCTGAAATATATCCATTAAATGCTTGTTTTATACGTAATTCTTGACGATGAAAACAATAAGACCAACTCCTATTACACTAGGACTAGCCGTTCTTGAGCTATTTTGGTTTTTTCTCATTTTCGTTACACCATCTTTGAAAATAAGTCCAGTTATCAAATGAATGAGTCTGCAGGGACAGTCATGTGCTGCCCACATCAGTTTTTTTTAAGTACCTTCCTTTTATGTGACTTACATGTGTGAAAATTATTGAATCGTCTCGAGTTATTCCCCCTAAAACGACACTCCTATTGCGGGCTGAGCCGGTAAGGTTCAAAATCCTCAAAATTTGAATACACCATTAACACTAGAACGACGGGACCGCATAACTACTTTGAGAAACGATTCCTTCAAAACGGCTGATCCCGACTCATTGAAATTTTATGACTTTTTTTATTTTCTTAAAGTTATTGAAAACGCAGAAGAAAACTATTCTAGGTTTTATAATAAGAGAACACATTAACGATCTTTCTGGAACGACGGCAGCGGTCAAAATGACCGCTAGAGAAATTTCACACGATGATGCAATCCGACTGCGGCATTGCGCTACTGTAAGCCGTAAGAATAATTGCATCAGCTTTTTAGCATTATTCGGCATGTTTCAAAAACGAACAATGACTGTACCTGTGCTGAATGTAAACGATTGCATAAAATTTTGGCGCGATTTCTCGTGGGAAGCGACTGGCTACTGATGAGTGTCTAGCTCTTTTTCAGCAATTCCATTATTTTAGCGAGAATTCCAATGATAACGGCGGTGATAGTGACGCAGATGTTGTAGTTTCTGATGAAAATGAAATTGCAGAGCACAGCGCAAGCTCCTCAGAGGCGCAAACAGACTCTGACGGTAACGATACGCCCAATTCAACTCGCCTTCAACGCAATACCACTACTTCAGCAAATCTTCGTGTCGAAGATGGTACTGAGTGGAAAATATTGGATCAAAGCACCGCTATTTCCGGGAGATTTGGTTCTCGAAACGTCGTGAAAAAAAATAAAGGATGGCCCAATTCCGTATGCAAATAGAAAGGTATGCAAGAATGCTAATTGCAAAAAATGTGTCGAAGAAATATCCTAATAAACCGTGCCCATGGGCACGGTTTATTGGTTCTGCCGTATTACAAAGAGGGCAGTTTGAATGGTCAAAATTCCCGATGCGATGGAGATGTCTATGATGAATATAATGTTTCGTGTTAAAAGGATGAATGAAACCTGATCAGTTAGGGCCTCAACATTTTAAATCAAATTGTCAAACAACAGATCAAGTTAAAGTAAAAGGGTGTAAAAACTAAAAGTGTCTTGTAAATGCATAAATTAGAACTTGTCCATGATTTGAGTTCAAATCAACGGATCCTTATAATCGATCATTATATGCAACTGATCCTCATATGGATCATTATATCCTATAATCAACTGATCCTTATATCAGATTAAATTTATACGAACTTCTTTCATATTTCTGAAGAAGTATTCAATATGGAATTTTGTTACTATGGAAACTATCTAGTTCATGTATCAGTTTTCATGCTTTGGACACATTATAATATTGCTTATTAATAGTCTGGTCCTACATCTCATCAGCTTTTTTTTACGAAAAGAAGTGCAGTACGAAAAGAATTTGTGCAGAACTAATAGAATGAGCGTAGTATGAAAAGAATTTGTGAGGTACGAAAAGGGTTTGTGTAGATTAAAACTGAATTTTGTGTTGTGTGAAAAAACTGATTTTTATAAAATAGTTTTCGATGATGCCGTTGAGATTTAATGGCTATATTTATTTTCATAAAGATTAAATGTTTTAAGGACAATAAATGTTTTGTTAAAATTGAAGAGTCCAGGTTGAAAGCCTTTACTTGTAAGTTATGCATTCTTATTAACTACAAAGTGCACAGTGCGTGTTGTGTGTAGGAATTAACGATTCATCTCTAAAAAGAAAAAACAAAATGTATTCAACATTTTATTCATTCTAATTTTGAATGCTTTGTACAACTTCTATAAAATACAGAGTAAAATGACTGATCAAAATATTTTTGCTTCCGTTGAAAATAAGTTGTTCTATTTATGCGTCACATTTTATCACAGTTATGTATTCCATTAAGTATCAGTATTTGTTAATTTTTATTTTCCCCACAAGACATGGTAATGCATAGAGAAAGTATTGGAATCGTGTCGAAAATCGCAATTCGAGTTTTCGACGGATCTATACGTTTTGGGACTTCTAGAATACGAAAAACCTATTTTTAGCCTGACGTCTCTATGTGTGTGCGTATGTGTATGTCTGTGCTATGTATGTATCCAATCTAATTCAAAAACTGAATTGACCTGATTTCATAAAATTTTATAGGTAAGTTATTTATGGGTTATGCCGGTGCTGATTAGATTTTGGTATAATTCGGGATAAAAGAACCTGCTTTTCTTTTGCGATATGGCCCGAAAAAATTTTCAGTATCCATTCTAGCTGAAAAACTAATAGACCAAATTTCACGAAAATTTTGGTAGATAAGACACTTGTGGGTTACCTTGGTGCTGATTTGATTTTGGTACGATTCGGGAAAACAGAACCTGCCTTTCATTGCAAAATGGCGAAAATCATCAAAACCCAAAATAAAAGACCAAGTATGCTAAAATGTATCCATTAAATACTTGTTTCATACTTCATTTTTGACGATGAAAGAATAAGACCAACCTACTTTACGACAAGGCGTTCTCGAGATTTTTTAGTTTTTTCTACGCCGGCTTTGAAAATACTTCCGGTCGCCCAATGAAAATGAGAATTGAATGAACAGCGCCACGCGCGGTGTCATTTTAAATTATACGCGTTCTTTTGTGAATGCTAACTCAATCTAATGAATTATTAAAGAAATAGGGAGAACATGAATTTATGTCTGTAAAAAAGTCACGCGCTGCGCCACATAAGATTTAAAAATAACATATTTAAAATTAACTAAATTATTAAAAATTTATCTGAACACTGTTCTTGCTAGAGGGCCGCTCATTGAGCAATTCGCATTAGAACCACCTAGATCTCATGGCCAAGTTATGTGAGTTCAGTTCAGTAAACCTCCCTCGCAGCAACCTTTTGAACTTTGAAACATTTCAGGTTGAGGGGCCCCCTTCCTGCATCTTATATGTTGCTAATAATGCCACTCGTGCAGTACGAAATTTTCTTCATCCAACAGCTGTATCCCACATCTGTTACATCCCCGATTTTCTGAAAGCAAACTTTTGGACTCGCGAAAAGAGGTTATTCGAAACGAGCCTAAAAGGGTTTGTGAATCACAGCCGAATTCCATTGTTGAGCCGGGAATCTTTGAATCGTCAACCATTGTATTCCGTTTGTCATTTCGGGCCGCAGAACAACAGGCGAGAGACAAAAAGCATTAAGAGAAATGTCTGTTACCTCTTTTAATAGCCGAAGACAGCCGCCCGGCGGCATTGAGATGCAAATAGGGGAGTGACCGGCTCTTTTATTGTTTTCGTGACGCATACCCGTCTGAACCTATTTAAGATTTACGATTATAGATGGCACATTTTATGACATCCATTCATTTTATTTATTTATTTATTGGAACAGAGAAAGTGTAGAGTTTGTTTTAAATATAGAAGGTAAGATAATAATCTCTGGCTCAATGAATAAATCGTCTTCTGGCGAGCTGGAAACCCGTATTATGATTCCCCGTGAGATTTTTTTTTTCTTCAAGATTTGACATTGTGTCAACTTCTATATGAATATACAGTGTGATTAATAAAAGATGGACCAAACTTTACGAGGTGGTAGTATACACCCAAGGTAAATGGAAGTAAGAGAGGTAGGCCATTCGTTTCTGGCAACCTACTCCTGTCCAGAGTTCTTGGAATTACTGACGTCACTGGTTCCTAGCCGGACCTTTCCGAAGCATGGGAAAATGTGTCGATGTTTTTAACTCTCGCGTTCCTAATGATGAAAATAAATCAAAGCGCTCAGCTTTTGGAAATAATATAAATGACCAAATGTAAATTCTGAGTCAAATGCAAGCGGATATTACGGAACTCCGAGTCATTTCTAAAACTTCAATACTGCCTTTCCAAAAAAGCATTCTTGTTTCAATAGCAAGCTTAAAAGGACTTTATGATGACATGAAAGAAAATAATATTAAATACATAATGACAAGTAGAGTCAATCAAGATGCTTTAGAAAATATATTTTCCCAAATTAGAGGTCTTGTACGATTTTATAACCATCCTCTTGCTACTGATTTCAAATCCCGACTTAAAACATTATTGCTTGGGTCTAAGCTTCCTATGCCAATAAATACAAATGTGGAAAATCATCAAGATCAAACACTAACTACGACTTTATTTTTCAAATTAGAAGAAAAAGACGATGCAGTCAGCATCACTGCAGATATTGAGCCTCAACATGGCATTCATTTCAGTCCTGATGTAAATGAAAAAGAAGCCTTGCGTTTTTTTTTTTTGCAGGATATTTGGCATATCGTCACAAAGAAGCGCAATTAGGAACTTATTCATATCTAGTGGAATCAGCATCCGAAAATGACAAAAAATGGATTGAATCTTTATCAAGAGGTGGTTTAATTGCTCCACATGATACCTGGGTAGAAACAGTCACCAAATTAAAAGATATTTTTTTAAAACTACACGGAAATTTTATTTCTAATTCAAGAAATATTTTAGAGAACCTCCAACTGAAAATAAAAGAACAATTTCCTGAAATAGCTCTTGATGTTGTAAGAACATATACCAGAACCAGAACCAGAACCTTCTTTCGAATAAGGCACATAAATGAACAGGTGAAAAGAAACGTCATGAAAAGAAAAGCTGAAAGAATTTCTGGTCATTCACGTGAAGAAATGAAAAATAAGCAATGGAGAGAGAGCTTTAAATTTTAAGGTTTACTCATGACCTAGTAGTTAGGAATTGACGGGCTGCGTGTGTTATATTTTCATGGTTTTCCTAACATGTAACATAAATGTGACGCAGCTTCCCTTAAAAAGTCCTCCATGAAGGCATTCCTCCTTTATAGAATGGCCATTTTTAAAATTATCCTTCTCTCCCATAGGGGAAAATCCGTAACCCAGTCATTTGATCACTGACCTTTGTAACACCAGAATTAGGTGAAAGATCGTGAGATCAAATCTAGTAAAGTTTCTAAAGAGGTATTGGGAGATATAACCCCCCCCCCCCCCCCATCCCCACCAGATACCTATCGAAAACTATTGAAGCTAGAAGGAAGGATATTAGGAGAAATAGGAAACAACTCATTTCATTATCGCCCCCCCCCCCCCCCCCCATTTTTTCTGTCGACGCAATTGATTAAAACCTACTGACTGGTTGGACGTGTTAGTTTTCATTGATTTTCAAACATATAGCGTAAATAAGGCACAATTTCGGTAGATGTTCCTTTATGAAAGGCATTTTCAAAATCTGGTCACAACTGAACTTATCTAATCAATATCTCGTCCTATCTCTTTACTTTTTAAAATTTTTTTTATCATGAAGTACCCATATTCAAAAATTGCCTATCGTTATATGAAATTCAGTGCTCATTTAATTTCTCGAATAATGCAATTTTTTGACCATCATGAAACAATAATAATACATAATTAAAGAAAACAATTGTACTGATCTTTTGTATCGTACAAAATATGATTTCCACATTTGTTCGCATTCGGAGAAGTCTTTAAATAATTGGATTTCGTACACATATCAATTTCATTATGAAAAAAAAAAATAATAATACGAGCATTTTTCTGTCTGAAATCTTTAAGGACGTCACATATTTATTTATTTCTATAATTCTGAAAACTATTTTTGAATTACATTTAGAAAGTCATTTACTGTCTTCTAATTTATTTTATCATGTCAAGTCGTCTACAAGCATGATATTTTAAAGCAGTTCGATAAAAATGGACAGGTTTTGTTGGCTTATTATTCTAGTCTCAGATAGAATAATAGTGCCTTGTATTTAAGCTAAATCCTCCGCTATTTTACTATGCACTTATTAAAGAAAAACTAATAACAATTTTAAAATGCAGAAAATATTTTAACATAGTTTAAACAACTCAATTGCTAATGTCATCGTTAGAGATGCTTAAAAACAACTCTAACAATACAGTCCTAAATAAAATTTACCATAACTAGTTTTATTTAATATTATATTCTTATATATGAATAATGAAATCTAATCTATCATTTACTCGGTAGAAATTTCAATATACTATATGATGGATATTTAAATTAAGAAAATTGCTGCGGTATTCAATGTATTTCTTATGACAGCAACGGGCTACGGACCTGTCTTTGGGACCAGTGACGTCAGTCGCGAAGCGAGGGAAGAATTCCAGCTGTTGGCGTACAATCTTTGGCCAACCTTACCTTTCAATAGACCTTGGTATACACCAAACCAAGCATTTTTCGCAATAGTTCAGCGGGTCGGAAATGAAACGTAAACATCAGTGGCCGCTTAATGGTGAAACCGAAGAGGTGGGGCGAAAACACAAGAATGACTTAGACGTTATCAAATGACATTTAATAAACAATAATTATAGTAATGGCTCAAAAGAGAGATCGCCAACCTGAATGCATGTCTCACAGCGGCGATGGAGGGATTGGCGAACTCTCTCGAAGAGATCAGGCATGTCGCGCACTTCGGTAGCAGCGGTCGAAATTCTGGCAACGAGTTCCTCTTCAGATTCAAGGGGAGTATCATGGACGAGACTCTTGAGATATCCCCACAAAAAGAAGTCAAGACACGACAGATCGAGGCGATCGTAGGGACCAAGCTATGGGACCACCTCGCCCAATCCATCGCCCGGTAACGCCTTTACGTTTCCTTTCCGACCCAGTAAACTGTGACGAAAAATACTTGGTTTTCTTTTTTATACCATCTGGTAAAGTTTGGTCCATCTGTTTTTGAATCACACTGTATAATTGAATACATGTAGATTTTCACATTGTTAGTCATGTGTTTGTTTTCATCAATAAGTTTGCTTTCATCTATTCTTTGACAGAGACTCCGTTGTCTACACGTGTTAAAATGCAAGCGAAAAAATGTTTTTGTTTTAGATATTTGGAATTATAATAAAAATTTATAAGGGATTTAAAGAAGAACCATTTAAATTTGAAAATATTTCTTTTAAATTTAGAAGTTTAAATAATACTTGTAATTAACAGAAGTTCTAAATATTTCATTATTTAAAAGAAAAAAAACCGAAACATCTTTAAAATTTGAATATTTATGTTTATGCGAAAATAAAAAAAGTAGTTTCAAACTGGGTAATGGCATCTAGGCGATTTTAATGCAGAACGGTTCAACTAGAGGTCTTCTAAAAAGTTTCCTTTGTAAATAAAACATTTAAGAATAGATCAATTTAAAAAAGCATTTCAAAATTTAAATATTTGTATTTACATGAAAAGAAGCAAAAACGTTTTAAAATTTAAATATTAAAATTATTATTATTTTTTTTTTGCAAATACATTTTAAAATTAAAATTTTAAAATTATCCTTTTGCAAATAATGCATTTTAAATTTAAAAAATGCACATTGCTTTGAAATATTTCAAAATGTAAGAATTTAGAATAAGGCAAATATCTAAATAATATTTAAATTCAATATTTAAATTTAATCAATATTTAAATTCATTTTAAGGAATTTGAACAATTTAAAAAAATTCTGAATGTAGACAGAACTTATAATGACGTTAAGGCAGCATTTCTAAAATTTTAAATACAAAACAACTTTAAAAAAAATCTGATGTGAGCAGCACATGACTTTCCTTATATAATACAATGAATTTGCTACTTTTACAGTAAAAAAAATCTGATGTGAGCAACACATGACTTTCCTTATATAATGTAATGAATTTACTACTTTTATAGTAAAAGGAATAGGTTTTTCTTATAGTAGATACTAATATTCTTTGCAAGATATTGAATCTTCGACAATTAGTCGTCATTTTCATCGATTTAGCGTCATTTTTATCCATTTGGCGAGATTTTCGTTAATTTGGCAACATTTCAAAAAGTCGCCAAGTTGGCGACATTCCGCCAATTTCGTCGCCAAAATCTCGCCAAGCGTTATGGACGAAGAAATAAGTTATTCTTACAGCAGATAAATTGGCGTTCAAATACAAAAGTATTTCTCAAAGTATCTTTTTTCATGAATGGAACGAGCTAGATCTACGAGAATGATGTCACCGAATTTATCGCATGATATTATATATGAAAAGTGAACATGTTTCTCAATAGAAAATATTTTTTTTTCTGATTTATATGACTTTTTGATAATTTTTTTGAAAAATGTGCAATATCTCGAGAACGGTTCATGTTAGCGTTCTAAAATTTATGTCAATCGTTTTCTAATATAAAATACATAAGAAATGTCTATTTGCGTAACTTTATTAGTGATTTTGATTTTTTGACGATTTTTTCAAAATTTCATTCGAAAATTTAGGGGGGTTCTGAACATTCGATTGCGTATAAAAACAATAGGCTTCCAGTGTTTACAGATTGTGATTTTTGTACCCAATTTGGTTCGAATCGGTCCATTCGTTCGTCAGTTATCGTCTCCACAGACCCACTGACACACACACACACATACTTTCACACACACACACACACAGACATCACTTCAAAAATGTTTGATTCGTGATCAGGGATGCTTGAAACGTGCTCTCCCGTCGAAAACTCGAATTCGAATTTTCGACCCCGTCACAATACTTTCCTTATACATTATGTATATAAGGAAAGTAATAAAAGTATTTAATTTCACTCAATGTCGCAAAAACACATATGCAAGCCTGAGCGCTTTCGAACGTGAAATGCCATCATCAGAGGCATATGACAGGGGGAAAAGGAACACTGGGCCATTTATATCCAGTCAAACCGCAATTTTTTTTTTTACAAAGATTAAATTATTGTATGCATTTTTAAATATCAAAATGTGTTATATGCATTTTATTTTATTTCGTTAATTTTAATTCTATATATGGTGTGTCATTTGTATATGATTTTTTATTTCATTTATATTACTTGTACCTTTCGATCATTAATGACATTGTTTTCGCACACATTTATACACATTTTGATCGCAGTTTGGCCTGGGTATATAAATTGCCCAATGTTTTATTTTCCCTTGTCATATGCCTGTGATGATGGAAGTTTTACACTCGAAAGCGCTCATACAGCGCGTAACATATTGTTGCGAACGGGCAATGTTTCGTTTGGCGCCTCCTCTTTCGTCTGTCTCGAAGGCCAGCCAAAGAAAATACAGTGCATGGCTTCAGCATGATGTGAAGATGACGTGATTTCAGGGTTTTCTAAGATTTCCCAGTTAGAAGGGCTGCCAGATTTGGAGATTTTATCGCCCATTTGGCGACATTTGAAGACTTCCTGAATGTTCCAGAAACTTCTCGATAGAACGATTATTCTTTGAAATATAGAGATTTCTAGAAGTTTCTTTATAGAGACTATAAAAAGGACTCACACCTCCGTTGCAGTGGAGTTGACAAATTGAAGTGACATGAGTTACATTGGACTGTCAATGTTTTGAGAATAGTAGCTGCTGTTTTGTGAAATTATTTTCGTCAGTATTTTGAGAATAATATCGCTTATTCTGTGAAATGAGGGGAGCATTTAAGTGCTGTTTGATTGTATACTGTTCCTGTTTACTTTGTGCTTGTGAAGAAATGCAAGTTATCCAGAAAGTTGGACTCGTTCTTGTATCCTGCATGTACACCCACGATTCTGGAGGATATGTTCGTAACAATATGTTTTTATGTCTCTGAATGAAAATAAAGACTTTTGGTTTTAGAGTTGTTTTGTAAAAAAAAACAAAAAAAAACACTATTTATAAATCCACACATTATACGGTTCATTTTAATAAAAAACCAGACTGGCATGGCTGACTGTCGGCAACGTTTCGTTCCATATCGGTGCCTTGTACAGATCGTTCCCGTAATCCACCTTAATTTATGATCCTGGTTCTACCGGTGATGCTTTGTTAAGAGAAGTTATTTGATATGTCATTCGCCAATAATTCGCCCTCGAAAACAAGTATCTGTCATTATTTCTGATTAAGAAAATTACCATAGATTGCAGATACGCTGCCTATCGAAAATATCCAGGAAATGGCTTATTTTTTTTTCTTCGATACGGTCCGGTTGGCAGTCTGAAATGCGGAAGGCCCAAAAGTATACTAAGCCAGAAAGCCTTCTTTCAAATCAGACGCCAAACTTCGTTTTATCGCCAGCGTGATACGCGAAGGAGTGCTCTCTCTCTCTCAAGGTTACTATAGCAGCCATATCAAGAGAAAAGACTCTCGCAATTTGTTTTATTTTTTTATAGGATATATGTATAACTTACAATTTAGCAATAGAGACACGTTTTAAATGGATTGTCTCTTAGATTGGAATTAAATTAATTCAATACTGATTAGATTAAAGAAGCCGATATATAACTTACAATTCAGCAATATGGGCTTATCGCCGATATATAACTTACAATTAAGCAATATAGACACTTTTTAAATGCATTATCTCTTAGATTAGAATTAAATTAATTCAGTATTCACTCAATTAAAGAATCATTTTATTATTTTCTAATGCTATTGTATAGAGGAAGTTCACGGATAATCACGACATTTAGACGAAAAAATAAACTTAAAGACACCATGAACACATTTCGAACATTTTGGGAAATATTTCCATCCGCGTGTGTGTGTGTATCTGTGGGGTTCGAATGCGCGTATCACTATGGCAATTTATATGTAGATGCATTCTATATAAAATTAGAAACAGGTAGAATATTTTGTAATAAATGAGATTAAAACGTTATTCCAAATTAGAGATATTAAATTAGAGAGAGTACGTACAGCCACGAAATTCTATATGTAGCTGCATTCTGAAAAAATTAGAATTAGGTAGATCATCATGTAATTAACGTGATTAGAATACGGGTGAAAGGGAGGGAGGGAGACACAGAGGGCGAGAGAGAAAGAGAGTATGTGTGTGTGTGTCAAAATATAGTACGATCAAAATATAGTGTGGTACTGCAGGAGAGGTCGACCTTGTTTCGAACGAGTAGGATTCAAGGGCGCCCATAAAACTTATTCCTGAGATGGCCAAACTCAAGGATGGGAGGTAAATATCTATTAACTTACCTACATTTCTGACCTTGAACGTCCGCGGGAGTGAAATGCCCCCTCGCGCTCCCCTATGGGCGCCCATAGAACATTTTCCAGAGGGTAAACTCATGGATGAGAAGTACAATGTTGACTAGCTTGATACCTACATTTGTGACTTTGAACGCCCCTATGGGTACCCATGATTATAAGTGTTGAAGACCCAGACCATTTGACTAGCCCTATAGGGCTTACAGCAGCTGTTTGAGTGGCCGAGAGAGATGGCCATAAGCACAGACTAATATAGTATTCTGTGGCTATAAGTGTTGCAGACCCAAACCACTCGACTGACCCAGAGGGCTTACAGCAGCTATTTGAGTGGTCGGGGTGGCTATAAGTGTTGAAGGCCCAGACCACACGACCAACCCAGGGGGTTTATGGTATCAAGTTGTGTGGCCGGTGGCTATAAGTGTTGTAAAAATTTAGACTTCACGGAAACTTTTGTGGGATCTGGAAAGACTCCATTTTTCCACCCCTGGGGAAATCGAAACTCAACTCCGTTAGGTTCGTTCTGTCCTGAGGTTACTAGTATAAGTAGGGAGTTTTTTCAATGAGCGCCCATAGGGGAGGGAAAGGAGGCACTTCCGCTCTCCTGGACATTCAAGATCCCAAATGTGGGGGATCAAGGTAGTCGATATTGTACATATCATTGAGTTTAACGCCTAGAAAAGTGCTATGGGCGCTTATGCTTATAGTATCGACAACGGGCCAGAACCTAACGGGGCTTAACATTTTTGTTTCTCACTCGAGGGTGGATAAAATGGGTGGGAGTGTCAAAAAGACTTTATCAATCAATGACTTTGAGTCCTTCACAGCTTAACCGAATTAACTTTTATTTTGTGCAAATATTGTATTTGAAACGATTATAACCGCGAAACTCAACATATCTTAAATCAAGAATATTAATTTCCCCAAAGGGACAGGAATTATCAAATAAATTAAACTTCATTTTTCAAGAATATTCATCAATTTGATATCATTTTTATTAATTTAATGTCATTTTTGCCAATTTGGAAACATTTTAAATAAAATGTCAAGTTGACGATATTTTGTTAATTTATCGACAAGCATTACAGACAGACAGACAAACTAATAAATTACATTTGACGAATTGTTTGATGTCAAAATACAAAATTATTGTGAAACAGTGTCTCGTGAATAAAACCTACCAGAATGATGCTAACACCGTTGTCACATAATATTGTACATGGAATGGAAACATATTACGGTAGTTAGTACTGTTTTAATTTCATGTATTTTCTAAAATTTATTTGAAAAACGTGCAATATATCAAGAATGGTTCATGCTATTATCCCAAAGTTTATGTCATTCATTTTCTAATAAAAAATTAAATAAAAAATGATATTTTATGTAACAATATTAAAGGTTCTGATTTTTTATGATGTTTTTCAAAATTTCATTCGAAAGTTTGGAGCTGGTTTCCAAATATTCGATTGCTTATAAAATCAATAGTCTTCCAGTATTCACTGATTGTAATAATCGAATTTTTTTTGTTTGAAACGTTCCATCCGTTCGTTAGATATCGCATCTACTGACTCAAGGACGCACACACTAATATGCATGCACACACACTAATACACATACACACACTAATATACATGCACATACTACATACATTAATATACATGCACACACAGATATCACTTTAAAAACATTCGATTCGATTTCAGGGATGTTTGAAACAAGCTCTACCGTCGAAAACACAAAGCAGAATTCGAGTTTTCAACCTCGTCATAATACTTTCCCTATACATTATATCAGTATTTTTCAAATTCATTTTGTCACGAAACCCTTTTGAAATTTAATTTGATGGTGGAACCCCAAAATAAGAAATATCACCTGTTGTCCAAATTATGCATCAAAATTTTACACGTTTTTAAATTCAAGACAATTTGCATGAAACTATCACGTCGCGGAATCCCAAGGGTTCCGAAAAACTTTGAAAAGTCTACCTTGAAATACGATGCATTATATTAGGTATGTCAGAAAAGTAATATTTATTGCTCCCACAAACCGAAAATGTCAAGCAAATTTCCTTAAAATGTCACAAATTTTGCATTTTTAAAATGACAAATATTCCCTCCTTTTAAATAATCTTCAATTTTCGTCACTGATTGTTGTACAATATAAGTATTGAACAACATACGGATCCTACGAATATATTTACTCCAAAATCTCGCATATAAACGTTTTATTCAAATAATAAATTATATATGTGGGTGGAACATTTCTTACACTCATTGCAAACAATCTGCGTGCAGTACAAAAAGTTCTTAAATACATGTATTTTCATAGTATTACTTTAAAACCAAAATGTGCATAAAACATGATTTAAATAATGGGATACAAATGTATCTAATCTGTCTCCGTGAACAATATCGCGGATTAAAAACAATCGTCTTTCTCTCCGCTTGAGGAATTCCGCTTCTCTCCGCTTGCAGGAGTTGCAAAAATAGTGTACCAGAACTGGCGATAAAACGACGTTTGGCGTGTGATGTGAGAGAAACTTTCTGAATTGGTATACCTTTGGGCTTATCGCGTCTGAGACCCAAGGTAAATGGAAGTAACCTTTCAATAGACCTTGTCTGAGACCTAGGAGGAGAACATGATTCATGGAATATGATTCATCTTCAGTCTGAGACCTAGGAGGATATAATATGATTCATCCTCAGTCTCAGACCTATAGGAGGATGGAATACGATTCATGGAATATGGAATAGGATTCATCCTCAGTCTGCGGCCTAGGAGGATGGAATAAGGATTCACCCTCCTCGTCTGAGACGCTTTCATCAGCGAACGAATGGATACTAAAGAAAACCCAACGAATAAACCGAAAGTGTGTAGAAGAACCAGACCACACGACCACACCTAAGGCTTATGGCAGCTTAATGTGTGGCCGGACAAAAAACAGAAAGTGTGTGTGATTGTTCCGGTATTCCGTATGTAAATTCGGTCTCTTAATCACTGGCTCATGTAATAGGTCGAAATTTCTGGAATGGATTCCAATTTCAGTTTATGAAATTATACTTATAGTTTTGTAATTATGTCGCTCTTTTGACTGGCAACATGTTAAAACTATTTCGAAGTGGCCAGTTAATTTATATTTCACGTAACTCAAAATGGACAGCTAACAATGTTGATAGCATTCGCAATAAGCGTTCATATATTGCAATATTTTAATAACAAATTCATCAATTTAGCATTATTTTTGTTGATTCTCATTTTTGCATGTTTGACGATATATTCGTCATTCTGGGGCGAAATATCGCTAAGTTGGCAGTATTTCGCTAAATAAGTCGCCAAGTTCGCCAAATGGATCGCCAAATGTTATAGACAAACGGAGAGCAGAGTTATCTCTTATATATAAATGACTGTTGGAGATGTTAGGCGCCAAAATGCAAAACAATTACACAAAATATTTTTTTTTTGTGAATGGAGCGAATTTTATCCACGAGAATGATGTTATCAAATGTGTCGTATAATATTACATATGAAAAATGAACACATTTCACAATAGTTAATACTTTTTAAAATTTTATGGGAAATTTTCTGATAATTTCATTTGAAAAAGTACAATATCTCGAGAACAGTTCATGGTAGCGTTCTAAAATGTGTCAACCGTTTTCTAATAAAAAATTACATATGAAACGCTTATTTTCGTTTATTGAAGGTTCTGATTTTTTAATTTAAATTTTTTTTTGTAATTCTGTCAGTACTGCTATAGAATAGGATATCATCCATTTAATGAAATATATAGCAGAATTTCTTTTTTAAAGTTCCTATAATTCTTTGACACATAGAGTATAAAATTGACTGCAGTACTTAATGGGCTAGGTTACATTAGTGAAAATTCGAATTAGAAACTTTAATTTAATATCAAGTTTGAAAATGTTTCGCATTAACTATTGTGGATGGAAGATCTGTATAGACACATTCGGGAATCTGTCAGTCATGCATTTCAACAGTTGTTACCTCCATACATGTTGCATGTATGGAGGTAAGGGATAGGAGTTAAAACTTCATGTCGTGTAAATGCCCGAATCGTTTCAGATAATCATCCAGATGGCGCTGAGGTAAAATAAGTCCCATCGCAGTGTATGTATCTACAGAGGGAAATGTTCGTATTGAATGAAAAAATAGATAACTTAAACTGTTAATTTTACAGAAATAAGATATAAGTATGCATAAATTAGTACTCATACGATGAAAAATATTCTTACGTATTTAAATTTATTTAATCATTCAGATGGCGCTGTTGTATAATATGTCCCGTCACAGTGTATGTATTTCTAGGTGGAAATATTCGTATTGAATGAAAAAAAAAATAGATAATTTAAAGTGTTAATTTTGCAGAAAAAAGATATAAGTGTGCATAAATTAGTACTCACACGATGAAAAATATCCTTAAGTATTCAAATTTATTTAACTTTACAATTTATTTTTGTCTCCTTATATTCTGTACAGCATTTTACACCTAGGAGGAAATGTTTCTCTATGTAACAGATCTGTTAACATTTTCTCGTAGATTCAAGTCGTTTCATTCACGAGGGAAGAACTACTCAAAACTACTTTTTGTAGTAGTTTTATATTTTAACCCGAAAATGTTCGTATTGAATGAAAAAAATAGATAATTGAAACTGTTAATTTTGCAGAAATAAGATGCGCATAAATTAGTACTCATACGATGAAAAATATTCTTACGTGTTCAAATTTATTTAACTTTACAATTTATTTTTGTCTCCCTGTATTTTGTACAGTAAATATCCACCTAGGAGGAAATGCTTCTCTATGTAACAAATTTGTTAACGTTTTCTCGTAGATTCAAGTCGTTTCATTCACGAGAGAAGAACTACTCAAAACTACTTTTTGTAGTAGTTTTATATTTTAACCCGGAAAGAAAATCCCCAATAGTTATTTATTTCACGGGATACTAATTAAATGTTGATTGCACTTTGATGATGTGGTCATGAATGTCGTTCTCTTTGGCCGCCTCATTAGTTGCTGAAATTGCCAAATTTCAACATACGTGAGGTTAATTGAATGCTGAAAACATCGAGCCGTGGACCTTTTGTACCCCATCATTTCACTGTTGAAAAACTAAAGTTTACTTAGTGAAAATCGTATGTTGATTTTTTAAAATTTAAAACTTAATAATATGATTTATCTGATATTGTCGAGATATGGCATACTTTCAATTTAAAGGAAAAAAAAAATTATACATAATTAGTCATTTCTCCTATAATAAATAAATATTTGGAAGCGTTAACCATGAATAAATTACAACCTTGCTTAGGAGTTGCCACGAGCCATTAACGAGATATCGGTAAAAACATTTATTTGACTATAAGAAGCGTGATATCTTTCGAAAAAATTGGGCGAGGTTCATAAAATAGGGTACGCATGTTTTAATCCGTATTTACATTTACAAATAAGCCTTTGAATTCATAAGAAAAGTTCCAAGTTTTGTTAACGTTTCACCATAAATTCGAAATTTCTTATTTTGTAGAGACGGCTGTGTATTGGACATATCGGATTTTTTTTCTCCTTATGGTTCATTCTGGGAGTTAAAGATTAAATTCATTTATATTCATGATCTTTCTTACGATGCGTCTGCATTCTTTCAAAAGCATTTCTTGATCTCCTTTGCCCTTTGCTCTTAGAAATCCAAATGCAAGTTTCACAAGCTCACCTTCGAATTTCGAAAAGGCCAGCATGAGTTATGGTCATAAAAAAGGGGGGGGAACGGTCTACTTTCTGTTTCGAGAGCGTGTGAAGTGTCGTGACGAACACCATAAAACGTTGCCGAATGGGTGCGAAAGATGATTTCGAATTTACTTTTCCTTCTGCCGCTTTTGTTTCCTATTATTGTCTGTGAAGGAGAAACCCCAGCCACTAGGACGCTGTTGCTGAAACCGGCAGTCTCATTCTTGTGGGACACGATTCTTGTACGCCCTCGACCCGGAGGGATGAGTCGTTACCGGAATCCGAAACCACGCCGAGACGTGTGTCAAGGTAAGGAATGGAGAATGTCTTGACATGAGACGAGATATTACGATGCACGTCCATTTGTGGTCACTTATCTGTCGCGGACATCTCTGCCCGAAGATGACCTGTTTTGTTCGGGTGGATTTGAGTGATTGGAAAAAGCCTTGAACGAGATTCGGGATGGGGTTGTTGAGGGAGAAAGCGGATATTTATCATGCGAGAAGAGACAGGCCATGGAGGTAAAAGTAAGGAGTTAAATCTTCATATTAAGAAAACGCCAATATCGTTTGAGACAATAATTCAGGTGGCGCTGGGATAAGTTAAGTAGTCCTGTATTGTATGCATTTCTATGGCGAAAGACTTAAAATGTTTATTTAAACTGTCAATTTTGTAAAAATAAATTATTAGTGCAATGAAAAGTAGAACTGAAGCAATAAAGAATATTCCCAAGTATTAAAAATAATTTTACCTTTCAATTAATTTTTATCTCCCTATATTCTGTACTCTTTCCTACAACTATGCAAAAATACTGGTTAATTATATTCATAATAAGGCAGTCTTTAATTTAAAAATAATCAAATATACATATACTAAATACTACGCCTTTCTATAGTGTCAACTAACAATAGCAACTACTTTACTAACACTAGCGACACCTAGATATAATTCACAAAGCATTATAGCATTTTCAAGCGTTTCATCCATAGGAGTTTTATCTCCTCCTTTCTAACTTCATGAGACAGGCTTTGCTTTTGGCTGTTACTAAGAGCTCTCATATGGCTCCTCTTTGGCAATCATTAATATGCAATGCATCCTCTTGTCGGTAGCCCTGGTGGCCACCAGCCGTATAGATATCCGCTACACCCAGGGCTGTCCCGAAAGGGTTCGTGCTGTATGCGCCGCGTACTCTCAATAAATTTTGAAAAATACCGAGTACTCAAGGTCTCAAGAAAATGTTTGTATTTGCTGGTTTTGGGGCAACTTTCAACAAAGTTCAGCCTTTTGCAGTTTTTTTCAACCGTGCAAGGTATCCATTCAATTCCCCTCCCCTTCTAACGAAGCTGCATGCTCCAAAATATTTATTTCTAGTAATATTTTATATTAGTTACTAGGTTACTACAGCTACAAGTTATTAGCTAAAAAGTGAACGTGTAAAAGAATTGACAGCGAAGTAATTAGAATTTTTTGACTACTCTTCTCTATGTTGTAAATGTTTTTTTTTTCTTAATGTTTTAATAAAAGTGTAAACTGATGTTGCCATATGATGGAAATAACTTTTTCATAATATTAGTGGGTATTAAGGAAGGAATGAGAATTATGTATGTAGGCAATATTAAAGTGAGCAAGTGAAAAGTTACAGGAAAACAAATGTAAGTGCAGGAAAAAAAAATGGAAAGCATTCCAAGTTACAAAATCCATATCTGTTAATCTATTAATATATATATATATATATAATAATAAAGATAAAAACAAATAAATAAATAAAAAAATAAAATCGTAAGACTAATTTAAAACATGATCAGTGTCATACCCTGGTTCAAAAACAATACGGAGGAAAATTAAGTAAAAAGGATATGAAAGGAAATATCTAACAAAAGGAAAACAATGCTACCATATAAGGCAAAATGATCTTAATTTTAAATTATCAATATCAACATTCAAGAGCGATACATACAAATCAAGTTCAAACATCAAAGGATTATCAAAATCTGGAGGCTCAAAATATTAAAATGACAAAAAATTAAAATAAGAGAAAAGATGCAATCCGAAAATGTGAAATTGGATAGAACCTCTGTAGATCCAGCTTTACAAAGATCTTTGAATCCACAGAGGTTCCAAATGTGTTTCGCTCAACGATACAGCCACATGGCCGAAACATCGTCAAAAGATCCGACACATTACCAGACAGAAACATAAATGGAAATAACAAAAAATAATATAAGGCAAATAGAAAGAAGAGGATGAGAGTGCATATAGCAAACATATAAGTAATTTAACCAACAATCCACAAGGATCAGATAGACATTAAACTCATACCTTTCTTCACCATTATACAGGACGTCTAATATTTCGATGCTTTATCCTAAGATGTATTAGGAAAGAATACTAGAGAGCGCCATCTGTTGTGAATTATAGGAAATACTCCTGAATAAGATGTTCAACCAATGGACAATAGATATACAAATGGACTTGTTTCAAACCCAAAAATTAGAGATATTTTACTAATAATTGTAAAAAAACAAGAAGAGGATTATAACTTAGCTTTTAATAACTAGGAAGACAGGATACACTTCACACGTTGTAACAGCCATCATTACAAATGATATCAACAACATTAGGATGTTGCCAAACTACCGAAACAAAAACTAGTGTTGCCACACAAAACAAACAGAAAATAATATCACATTCACCCCCCTTTTTTGTCTATGAGTCTCTGACATAGTCCTTTAGGTAGGCAGGAGATTGTCTGTGACGACCTGGACGCAAGGGTAGAGCGTAGAAGTCATTTTTGATTATGCCTCCCGGAGTGGGTACTACGTTCTGGTTTAGTTGCTGCACCAGTGGTTGTCCGGGTAGACCAGGGCAAGATGGTAGGGTGTCCGAGTTCTTTTCACTCATGCTTCTTTGTGAGGTGACCACGTTCGAGTTAACATTCTGCATTACCGAATCTATCAGTCTATTTTCTTCAGTATTAATCATGTTATTAGGTTTTCCTCTCTGTGCCAAATGTCTGATAGAGACAGTAGTCTCTCTTCCACCCGCCAGCTTTACATGAGCAGAGTCAGGGTTTGCTTTGAGTAGTTCGACTTCTTGTACGAGTGGCTCATATTTGTTGGCACGCATATTATTTTTCATTAGGACTAACCCGGGATGGGATCAGGGCCGTCTTAACAACAGTGTGGGCCCTAGCAGGGGCGGCATTTCTGCATTCCATTTGAGGGTGCGAGATTTGCATGTATGAAAATCCACAATATGGAATAAATAAAAGTTTGTTAACAGGGGGGGGGGGGGGGATCACAAAATTGAATTGATGTTGAGAAAAATAATGTTGTTAACATAATTTTTGTACATAATTATGTTAACATAATTGTTGTTAACATAATTTTTCTAAATACAAATATCTATATTTATTTACTTTTTATCGAAGTTTTAAACGCCGGTTCTTAGAATCTGGAAGAAGAGAAAAATTTGTTACAATTAAATCATAATCCAGTCGTATATCTTGTTCTATAGCTAAAGCAGCTAAATATGAAAGTCTTTCTTGTCCCATTGTACTGCGAAAATAATTTTTCAGCCTCATAAGACACTAAAAAGACCTTTCACAACTGGCTGAGCTGATTGGCACAGCCAAAAATAATTTAACTAATAATGTTATGACAGGAAACACATTTTTTTAAATTCCGCTCTTTAAAATAATCCAGGCGACTTTTAAAATTGGTATGGTCTATGTTTTCATTCTTCACCATTGAATAAAACAGTCAAAATTCACACAGCAACCCCTCTTTCTGGAAGTCATATATTTTGCATATGGTTGAAACATTTTGTTTTTCTTTTTGGACATCTGACACGGATAATACTGAACTAAGGGCAAACAAAACAGGTATATTGTTCTCATTAAATCTTGTCTCAATTTCATTAGATACTGAATCTACAATTTCATATTGAATATTGAATCTGTGATATGATTTAACATCATCATGCGGATTTTTTTCACCGCCTCCGAATTCGCTTGGAATTTTTTTACGTCTTTTCAGTTTTGGTCCAGAATAAGAATTTTTTTCGTAAAGTTATGTCACAAAACTCCACACTAGATTGAAATATGTATCAGTACGAAAAGAACTAACCGTTTCAATAGTAGCTTTAGCCAAAGCTTGCACAGCCTGAAAATTAAAATCAGATGACTGAAAATGCTTTGAGACAGTATTGCATTGATCAAAAACACTGTTCAATACAAACAAAATGAACAAAAATTTGAACCATGTCATGTATGTTAAAAGGGCTTTGGTTTTTCCACCATTGAGAAAATCGTTTTCAGATAATTCTTCCAGTGTTAAAATCACAACTTCAAAATTATTAAGTAGTGCTTTTATGGCTTTAACTCTGGAAGACCACCTCGTATCACTTAGTGATTGTAGAGTTGAAGAGCCTCCAGAAAAAGTATTTGTTGATGAGCGAATCTTTTCGAAAAAAGCATGTCTTGTATATGATGTTTCTATGAAAGAATATAATGCATTGAGCTGCTGAAATGCATTTCTAGTGAAAGGAAGGGATGAGCATGCGCTAACTACACATAAATTTAATCGGACACTTGAAATTAAGTGAAAAGGATAACATCACCCCATTTTTTCCAGTTGAAAAGGGCTCGTTCCAGCTGGAAGTGGGAACTTCACTGTGAAGGTTGGATCTTTTGAAGCTCCATAGTGTGGGAAAACTGACCAGTGGACAGTCGATAAAAAAAGAGAGAAGCCGATAGGGATGAGGAAAAATTTGGGGGCGCGACCGCGCCCCCTATTTGCCGCCCCTGGGCCCTAGGCGAATAAATTAACTGAGGCCCCCTGCCCATCCATACAAATAAAAATTTAAACGGTAATAAAAATGTGTCTTTTTGGGGGGGGGGATGAAACTTAAAATTTAAGCTTGATATTTTAAAATTTAAGTATTGATACCTTTAACATTCATTTTGTTAAAAAAAAAAGTTTTAAAAAAACATTACACTCTTAAACGTGAAAAAAGCAATGATTGACCAACATAAACTTTTGAGCAATATAACATAAGCTTTAAAAAAATATGAAAAAAAAAATTTCAAAATATAAATGAAAACTGGTACATCGCATAGACGGAGATGGCACCATGTGAATTATTTACGACTAATCCTCAACACAAACGTTTGCGAAATTTCTTTTCAATGAATTCATTTATAATTGGAATGAAGTCAATGATTTTTAGGATATCATTTTCCATGCACATGAGAGAAAGCCAGTTTAAACGCTGTTGCCCCATTGCGTTACGAAGCTGATTCTTTATAAGTTTTAATCTCGAGAAAGAACGTTCTCCCGTGCAGTTAGTTACCATCATACACATAAACATATGAGTGCAATTTCGACATTTGGAAACACAGATTTCAAGTTGTCGGAAATTATTTTTCTGTATAAGGCAGGGAGAGTTTCACACTTTTTATCAAGAACTATGTAGTGCTTGAGATGTACGCACTCATTTAGAAGATCTCGATAATCAAGGTCTTGGTGCTACTCATTAGCTAGATACTCACACCTTTTGATTAATTCATTGGAATTCAATTGACTGAAAAAGGAAAACAGATTTCCAATCGAAGAATAAGCTTCTGCACGTTTAGTTAATTCAGAGCTCAGATAATCCAAAACAGGAAAGAATGTTTCCACTTTAAACTTTCACGTTTGTGTAGTTATATATCTTCTTCTGGTCCATCATATACAGTAAGACGCACACTTCGCTTTCTTTCTCGCTTTTTCACATCGCTATAATCCTATTCTGGACACCTATTCTTGGCCTTCAATTCATATTCACTAAACTTGCCTCTAATATCTTGAAGATACGTTTTCAGAGACTCAAGAAGATTTATGGGCACAAGTATGTTCACATCTTTTGACTGCAAGACTTTGCTTGTTTTGTTCACTCTTTCCAGAATGTTATTCCATAAAATTGTCAGAAATATCGTTTCCAGTTTTTCCATTTTCTTGCTTAATCATTCTGCCTCTCTCCTTGTGTTCGCTCCTTTGTCAGTATCAGCTGATAGAGAATCCAGTGCATTTTTGATTTTTTCGAAACCTCCATAAACAGCATCAAAATGTGATGACCATCTCGTATCGGACAGACATTTGATCACAATATGATCTTTTCCTAAAGATGATGTTAGAATATTCCACCCATGTGTAGAACCCGAGAAAAAGGAATATAGACGCTGAACAAAGTCAAAGAAGTTTACAGTCTGTAGACAACACTTTACCGCTGTTACTCCCACCATTCTATTACCATTAAATCCAATTTCCACAGATGAATGTCCTTGCAAAATATAATGGCCTTACAGAGGTCCTTCATAATTAAGAGTTCCGCATCTTGATAGGAGAATTGCTGGATTCTTAAGTTTACCTTACAGCAGCCTAACACTTCGGCAACTATGGAAGAATTTGCCATGGCTATTCTGCCCACATATGGTTTCATTTTTATTTTACATTTAGCTAAGTGTTTCTCATTTAGGAAACTTAAGGAGCTTCTGGTGTCGATAAGTGCGCTAAGTTGTATATTATTCACAGTTGCCTTAGCTACTGATTTCTGGAGACAATGAAGGGCTCCCGAAATGGCAGCGAGTGTATTAGAAGATGCCGCCACATTCGAAGAGTTCCCAGTTTCCTTGGACTTGCATACGCGCTTGGTAGTGTCCCTTTTCCCCACACCTTCTGCACGTGGCGTCTCTGGCAGGGCAAATAGTTCTGGGATGCACCTCTTGTTCGTAGAAAAAACATTTTTGGGATCGGGAAGAGGTGTAAACCGCTGATGTGGTCGGGGCTTCTTCTTCTGGAGAATGGTCTTCAACAGCGGCAGTTGTTGCCGGGCTTGGATTCCCCAAATATGAGGCCGCATGCAGTTCGGCCAATTCGAGAGCTATTGCTTAATCAACAGTTTGATCGAGCGTCATTGACGTATTTTCTAGGAGGCGTTGGCGGATGCGAGCGCATCTTAATCCTCGAATGAAGATGTCTCTAATATATTCTTTGCGGTATTCTTCAGCCTTAACGTCAGAAAACTAACAGTCCTTGCTTAGCTGATTTAAACTTTGTAAATATTCTCCCACCATTTTTCCCGTTTGTTGATGTCGCGTCGACAAACAATGTCTAGCGAAAATGATATTTCGTTTCTTCACGAAGAGGGAATCAAGAGTCGATATGGCTTGCGTATAAGTTGTACAGTCATTTATAAACTGGTAGACATCAGCGCTCACGTAGTTGCATAGTAATGGTAATCTATTTTCATCCGAAATGATGGGTATCTTTTCCAGGAAGTTACTGAAGGTTCTTTTCCAATGGCGCCATTTTGCTTCGGCTTTCGCACACGTGGGATCCGTATTGAACCTTTCTGGTTTTAGAAATTGTTCCATATTATTTAGTAAAGGCGATCAAGATACAAAACGTTTCTCTAGTTATTAAAATTGTACTAATAATTGTAAAGAAACAAGAAGAGGATTGTAACTTAGCTTTTAATAACTAGGAAGACAGGATACACTTCACACGTTGTAACAGCCATTATTACAAATGATATCAATAACATTAGGATGTTGCCAAACTACCAAAACAAAAACTAGTGTTGCCACACAAAACAAACAGAAAATAATATCACAGATATAAAGAAAAATGTGTTTACGAATTATACTAAATAATAATTAATAATTAACAATTATATAATATGTATCCAAAACTTATCACAAAGACAATAAATCTCAAAGAATATTTTAATGTTTAAAATATACAATAGCAATTTCAAATTTGACTAAAACAATAAGTAACATATTATAAATAGAATTCAAAATTTCTAAAGTGATATTTAACAAAATTAACAGGATATGATTCAGCCTTACAGTATCGAAATAAATCTGCTAGATGGTTACTATATTGTGTATTTTCACATAATCTAAAAATCCTATGAAATTGATTTATTAAAATATTTTTGTATACCTGTTTACTCATACATGAGTTAAAATTGCTTATCTTGTGAATTTTAATTGGAAAACCTTTTCTTTTGTCAAAAATGTTTGATGTCATATAAGGGATAAATTTGGAGGATCAAAATCAAAATCTATATAATTTGATGAGGGAACTATTTTAATGAGAATTACATCATCAATATATCTGTAAAAAGTATATGCAGAGTTTATAAAATTTGAATCGTAGAAGTGTAGATAAAGACCAAGACCAAGACGCTTCATTACGGGCTACCTTGGGACAACGTCCCTTACGCCCACATCAGAAATTATGAATGTCCACAAATGATTTTAGCAATATGCGATGGTTCAATGTTGCACTCTTTCACTGAGTGAGGTGCTATGTAGGAGTTCACTGGTGATGTCGATGTGGATCACTGATGGCGATGTTGTGCCATCCTCGTCTTGGTAGGTGTTGAAGACTAGACTGAGTACTGGGCTGTGGCAGCTGAAAGAGAGTGGGAGGGCGGGGCCAAGACAGGCGGCCAATAGAAAACTGCAGAGTGCAGGGCCAGTTAGATTTAAGTTTAAGATGCAGTAGTTCTAATTTTAAGTTATTTTAAAGTTTATATGATTAATTACGATAATGAATGATATACAAGTTGTACTTGATGATTTAAAATTGATATAAATGATATAAATAATTTGAGTGTAAAGAGCAAGTAAGTTTTCCTATCACATTATGTTCCGTCACAGTTGCGAAAAAAGAAAGGCCCTTTTCAGGGACACACTATAATTAAGTTTACAATTAGAAATTTTTAACACAAGATATAAGTGATTTATTAATAAGTTACGAGTGCTTTTAGTAAGCAGTAATGTACAAAGCAGGGCAAGCATGGCTTGCGCGTGAATTGACCGGGCTGGCATTAAAGACGCGGGCAAAGCAAGTACAAAGTGGATAAAGATTTGCAAGTGTAGATAAAGATTTGCAAGAGCTGAACTGGCAGAGCCACCCTGTGGAACACCCTTAATTTGCATATAAATTTTATTGCCTTGCATCAAGTAATTATTAATATATATATATATATATATATATATATCCTGTTAAGCATTAAGCTATTAATATTGTGAAAAAGTGATTTATAGTCTTAAAAAGGGCAATTATATAGCCTGCTTCAAATATTTTCAAGCTTTTATACCCACACCAGGGGGGGGGGGGGGGCAACGGCCGTACCGTGCTGAAAACACCGGTTCTCGTTAGATCACCGAAGTGAAGCAGCATCGGGCGCGGTTAGTACTTGGTGGGTGACCACCTCGGAACGCCGCGTGCTGTTGGCCATCTCGGGTGCGGTATCCCCGTGGTTTGCGCGCTAGATTTGCACGCTGCCACAAATGCCGCCGTGTTCATGCGGAGTACGATCACGTTAAACATGTGGGTCCGTAAGTCCTTCCGAGAGGTTGGTGGTAGGGGAAGGAGGGTACGGTCCCTGTGGATGCCTCCCCCACTGGGTTCCGGTCTAAATTGGGTGGCACTTCCCGGCCGTCCATACAGTTACCTTACACCTTTCTGGTAGGTCGGACGGTCTGGGTCTCAACAACAACCCACACCAGGGGCTCCGCCCCTTGGAACTCCGCTATTTCAATACTCTTTAAATGAGACAGCACCGCGTACTCTCAATAATTTTCTTCAGGACAGCTCTGGCTACACCACCAGCGTAGAGTAAATAGATGGAGTTCGCCTATCTTTCACAATGTACTAGAAATCCGGGGTAACCTCTCACTTTGACTTCGTGGTTTTGACGAGAATAAGTCAAAAATCTTCTCTGACTGGCTGCTTTTTTTTCTTTTTTTGTTCGTCAACTGTTAATCAATTTATGTCCACGTTTTATTTTTCTACGATAATGAGATTTGAATGTCGGATTACCCGCGTGGAATACAAGTCCCGCTATTCTTTCTTAATGACTTCGCAGAAGTAGGGGGTCATCCGAAAAAACAAAATTTACTGTTTAGGCCCAACTCACCTTAGAAACATCTTTGTTCCGTTTTGGAGGTTTCCGTTATCCATCTGTTATATAGGATATCTACAGCCCCCAGTCTCGTGGTTTGCTTTCGCATGCGTATTCTTAGAATATAGTTTTCTACAGTACGTGTAGACAATATCGATGATGGTCATGTGTATATTTGCAGGAGGAACTGTATATGTATATGTAAAGGATGTCGTACTGTATATGTAAAGGATGAATCCATCCTACACACATATAAAACTACAGATGATGTGGCTACGGTATAAAGCAGGTGCACATGACGTCGCTGACTATTCTTTAGGTTGTTTGGGTGTACATTACTTCGGCATTGAAATGCATTAGCATTATCAAACCTGTGTTACCGTGTATTTTTGCTTGACATTTGATTTATTAAATTCATTTTAGGTTGGTATCGTCGATGTGTAAGGAGGGATACTGCAGATACTGCTAGATAAATATTGCAATATTAAATGCTTATTCAGATTAACATTAAGATGTTCATTATTCGACGATTTTGTGAATTTTTTTTTTCAATTAATATAATTTAGAGCAAGTTTCATTTGTTACTAGCCGAATACCCGTTGAAAATCAACGGTCTCGCAATAAGCAATCGCGGCACCCCCTTAAGTTGAAAATATTGGAAATCTGAAATTGCACACTTTCTTCCTTTCGAATGATTTACCTATACACCAAATTTGAAGTCTCTATCTCATCGCAAAGTATGCTTTCCCATATTTTCACTTTTCGAACGTTTTGGTGTGGGGCACCCCCTCTATAGAACGTTTTCGGAAAATTCGATTTTTCCAGGGGTTTTTATCGAACGACCGAGCCGTGTACCAAATTGCAAGTTTCTATCTATTCGGGAAGTGCCTGAAAAAGGCGTGAAAGACAGACAGACAGACGGACACTTGGCAATTAGTATATACTAGCCGAATACCCGTTGAAATTCAACGGTATTGCAATAAGCAACCCCTGAATAATGTAAATTTTTTAATAATTCGCTTTTCATATTTGTTCGACAAATCGAATATTTTGGTGTGCAGAACCCCCTAAAGAAGAAAATATTGGGAAACTAAATTTGCGCATTTCTTCCTTTCGAATTATTTACCCGTACACTACATTAAATTCTATCTCATCCCGAGGCACCCCTATATTATTATTTCTCCTTTGGAACTTTTTTCTGTGAAGCACACCCATAAATGAACATTTTTGAAAAACTCTCTTTGTCTTGGGTTTTTTATCAGATGATTGGCCCATATACCTAATATCAAGCGTCTGTCACATTTAAAAGGAAGCGTGCCTCATTTATTCCGAAAATCCGACATATTAGTGTGCGGCACCCCTTAAAGTAGCAAATATTGGAAAGCTGAAATTTCACGCTTTCTTCTTTTCAAACTATCTACCCGTACACCAAATTTGAAGTCTCTATCCTATCGAGAAGCATTTTTTTCTATCACTTCACTTTTTGAACGTTTTTCTGTGTAGCACCCCGTTAATGAGCATTTTTGTCAAACTGTATTCATGTTTGGTGTTTTTGTCAAATAGTTAGCCCATATACTAAATTTCAAGCTTCTATCACATTGTAAAGAAGGCGTTTTTCATTTGTTCGGCAAATCGAAAATTTTAGTGAGCGGCACCCCCTACAATAGCAAAAGTTTGAAAACTGAAATTGCACACTTTCCTTCTTTCCAACTATTTACCCGTACACCAAATTTGAAGTCTCTATCTCATCGTGAAGTATGCATTTCTAGCATTTCATCTTTCGAATGCTTTTGTGTGGAGTACCCACCCCCTTAACTATACATTTTTGAAAAACTCTATTCTTTTTCTGATTTCTATGAGATGATTCGCCCATATACCAAATATTAAGCCTCTATCACCTTTTGAAAGGGGCGTTTCTCCTTTATTCCGAAAGTCGAACATTTTAGTGTGCGACACCCCCTAAATTAGAAAATTTTGGTAAACTGAAATTATACACTTTCTTCCTTCCACACTATCTACCCTTACACCAAATTTGATATCTCTATCTCATTCCGAATTATGGTTTTTTATCAATTCACTTTTCGAACGTTTTACTCTGGAGCACCCCCTTAAACGAACATTTTTGAAAAACTATATTTGTCTTGGGTGTTTCCATCAAATGATTAGTCCATATACCGAATTTCAAGCCTCTATCAAATTTTAAAGGATCGTTTTCTCATTTATTCTGCAAATCGAATATTTTGGTGTGCGGCACCCCCTTAAGTAGAAAATATTGGAAATCTGAAATTGCACGCTTTCTTCCTTTCGAACGATTTACCAATACACCGAATTTGAAGTCTCTATCTCATCGCAAAGCATGATTTCCTATCATTTCACTTTTCGAACGTTTTAGTGTGCGGCACCCCCTTAAGCAGAAAATATTGGAAATCGGAAATTTCACACTTTCTTCCTTTCGAACAATTTACCCATACACCAAATTTGAAGTCTCTACCTCATCGCAAAGCATGCTCTCCTATCATTTCACTTTTCGAACGTTTTGGTGTGCTGCACCCCCCCCCCCCCTTAAGTAGAAAATATTGGAAATCTGAAATTGCACACTTTCTTCCTTTCGAGTGATTTACCCATATACCAAATTTGAAGTCTCTATCTCATCGCAAAGCATGCTTTCCCGTCATTTCACTTTTCGAACGTTTTGGTGTGGGGCACCCCCTCTATAGAACGTTTTCGAAAAATTCGATTTTTCCAGGGGTTTTTATCGAACGACCGAGCCGTGTACCAAATTGCAAGTCTCTATCTATTCGGGAAGTGCCTAAAAAAGGCGTGACAGACAGACAGACGGACAGACAGACAGACGGACACTTGGCAATTAGTATATACTAGCCGCATACCCGTTGAAAATCAACGGCCCCACATTAAGCAACCCCTGAATAATGTAAATTTTTTACTTATTTATTCGACAAATCGAACATTTAGTTTTGAGGCACCCCCAAAAGTTCAAAATATCGGAAAACTGAAATTGCACATGTTCTTCCTTTCGAACTATCTACCTGTACACCAAATTTGAAGTCTGTATCTTATTTCGAAGCATGTTTTTTTTTATCAATTCACATTTCGAACGTTTTCCTCTGGAAAACCCCCTTAAACGAACATTTTTGAAAAATTATATTCGTTTTGGGTGTTTTCATCAAATGATTAGTCTATATTTAAAATTTTGAGCCTCTATCAAATTTTAAAGGGGCCGTTTCTCATTTATTCGGAAAATCGAACATTTTTGTGCGCGACACCCCCTTAAGTAGGAAATATTGGAAATCTGAAATTACACACTTTCTTCCTTTCCAACGGTTTACCTATATACCAAATTTGAAGTCCCTATCTTATCGTAAAGCAGGCTTTCCTATCATTTCACTTTTCGAACGTTTTGGTGTGCGGCACCCCCTTGAGTAGAAAATATTGGAAATCTGAAAATGCACACTTTCTGCCTTTCGAACGATTCACCCATACACCAAATATGAAGTTTCTACCTCATCGCAAAGCATGCTCTCCTATCATTTCACTTTTCGAACGTTTTGGTGTGCTGCACCCCCCCTTAAGTAGAAAATATTGGAAATCTGAAATTGCACACTTTCTTCCTTTCGAACGATTTACCCATACACCAAATTTGATGTCTCTATCTCATCGCAAAGCATGCTTTCCCGTCGTTTCACTTTTCGAACGTTTTGGTGTGGGGCACCCCCTCTATAGAACGTTTTCGAAAAATTCGATTTTTCCAGGGGGTTTTATCGAACGACCGAGCCGTGTACCAAATTGCAAGTCTCTATCTATTCGGGAAGTGCCTAAAAAAGGCGTGACAGACAGACGGACAGACAGACAGACAGACAGACGGACAGACAGACAGACAGACGGACACTTGGCAATTAGTATATACTAGCCGCATACCCGTTGAAAATCAACGACCCCACATTAAGCAACCCCTGAATAATGTCAATTTTTTAATAATTCGCGTTTCTTATTTATTCGACAAATCGAACATTTTGTTTTGAGGCACCCCCAAAAGTTCAAAATATCGGAAAACTGAAATTGCACATGCTCTTCCTTTCGAACTATCTACCTGTACACCAAATTTGAAGTCTGTATCTTATTTCGAAGCATGTTTTTTTTTATCAATTCACATTTCGAACGTTTTCCTCTGGAGAACCCCCTTAAACGAACATTTTTGAAAAATTATATTCGTTTTGGGTGTTTTCATCAAATGATTCGTCTATATATAAAATTTTGAGCCTCTATCAAATTTTAAAGGGGCCGTTTCTCATTTATTCGGAAAATCGAACATTTTCGTGTGCGGCAACCCCTTAAGTAGGAAATATTGGAAATTTGAAATTACACACTTTCTTCCTTTCGAACGGTTTACCTATATACCAAATTTGAAGTCCCTATCTTATCGCAAAGCAGGCTTTCCCATCATTTCACTTTTCGAACGTTTTGGTGTGCGGCACCCCCTTGAGTAGAAAATATTGGAAATCTGAAAATGCACACTTTCTGCCTTTCGAACGATTTACCCATACACCAAATTTGAAGTCTCTACCTCATCGCAAAGCATACTCTCCTATCATTTCACTTTTCGAACGTTTTGGTGTGCGGCACCCCCTTGAGTAGAAAATATTGGAAATCTGAAAATGCACACTTTCTGCCTTTCGAACGATTCACCCATACACCAAATATGAAGTTTCTACCTCATCGCAAAGCATGCTCTCCTATCATTTCACTTTTCGAACGTTTTGGTGTGCTGCACCCCCCCTTAAGTAGAAAATATTGGAAATCTGAAATTGCACACTTTCTTCCTTTCGAACGATTTACCCATACACCAAATTTGAAGTCTCTATCTCATCGCAAAGCATGCTTTCCCGTAGTTTCACTTTTCGAACGTTTTGGTGTGGGGCACCCCCTCTATAGAACGTTTTCGAAAAATTCGATTTTTCCAGGGGGTTTTATCGAACGACCGAGCCGTGTACCAAATTGCAAGCCTCTATCTATTCGGGAAGTGCCTAAAAAAGGCGTGACAGACAGACGGACAGACAGACAGACAGACGGACACTTGGCAATTAGTATATATAATAATAGATAGATAGATAGATAGATAGAAGATAGATATCTTCTATAATAAGTATAAACTGTGCAGAAAGAGATTTATTTTGTGCGATATTAGTTACAATTTCCTATATTTAGAAAAGTAATTATTATTATTATTATTTTTTTTTTTTGCACCTCAAAATAAATTGTTTTATAGTGATACATATCTAAATAATATTCCATAAATCATGCTTTATAAGTAATTCGAAGTAAAAGTGGCTTTTATAATGTTTGCATTTTAAAACGTAAGAATTAAATTTTGGTAAATTAAAAGACCTTTCAATGTTTCAGATGAATTAAAAAAAATATGTCTCTTTTTAAAATATATATGTTTTTCTTTTAATATGTATAAAATCAAATCTAGATATTATTATTAAAATAAACTTAGATTAAGGGAAATTTTCAATTCCAGTTAAATTATAAGACTTTAATGACTAAACAGTTTGGCATCAATATTTTCGCTATCAGTGATAAAGGGTTTTTGTAAATCAACGATAGGATGGATAGGAACCCAACATGACTATGGAATTATATACCAATTACTAAATCATTTAAAATCGTATTATCAATTTGCAGGGTCCATTTCGACGATAAGAACTTGCAATTCTGTCCCAGTAGCTCAACGGTAGAGCGTTGGTTGACCAGTGGTTCGATTTCCTGTTGGCTCAGCAAGTTCTTTTATAATGGCGCCCGAACAAATCAACCCCGTAGGTGAGTGCAACGATGTCGGAGGTCTGAAAGTGGCCCTAGTACGGATTCAGCGGATTCTGGAAGATTGAGCGCCGATTTTAAAAATAGAGAGGATAATGACCACGCAGGATACTTACCTGGGTAAAAATAGTAGCTTCAGGGTGCTAACCTGAGGTAAAAGTAGCAGGAGGTGATCATTCAGATTGTCAATTGCACACTAATCTGACATTAGAAGGTGAAGAATGCAGAGTCCATTTCAAAGATACGAGTAAGAGCTTGCAATTTTGTTCCAGTAGCTATCCATCGGTAGAGCGTTGGCCAGTTTGAAGATCCAGGGTTCAATTCTCGGTTTCGGCAAAAAAGTTCATTATGTTACAATAGAACGCGATCGAGGATCAGAATTTTACAATGGAACCCGATCGAGGCTTAGAACTTTACAACGGCGCCGGAACAAATCAACGCGTAGGTTAGTGCAAAGATGTCGGAGATTTAAAAGTCACTCTAGTACAACTGTCCGGAGGAAGAACGAAAAACATTCTACATATTCTAAGTTCCTAAAAACATTATAAAAGTTTCTTGAATCTGAAAATAATCTGAAATTCTTCTAAAATACACTGAATTCTTAAATAAATTGAAAGGGACCTATTGACCAGTTACCCTAAGTGTACAAATATGTACTCCAGTAAAATATTAAAAACGGCACTTTCCTAAAAATTAAAACATTAAAGTAAAAGAAAGGACACAGATTTTTAGTTTTCAAAAATCTAACGTTTATTAAAATTTAAACTTCATTTTTAAAGAATTTTCAAAACATTTTACAACTTTTAAAACATCTCATTAATTAAACAAATCAAATTAAACATCATAATTAAACATATAATTAAATTTGAATTAATAAATGGCCGTATGTAAAGTGGTATAAAAGCATTAGAATATTAAAATTTAAAGTTAACAATATTAAAATTATACAATTATTTGCCAAAACTAGAATTTAGAATAAAAAGAAACTAAATTAGCCAAAAGGGAATTTCAACAAAATTTAAAGATAACCTCAGGTTCAGGTGACCTAAAATATATAGGTCAAGGGGGTCTTATTCTAGCCAACTTAATTAATTTTTAAATAATGCAAAAGTAAAATAGTTTGAAGTATGAAGAAAAAAGAATAATATCACCAAGGCTCAGAAGAGAATCAGAAGAGAAGAGGAAGAGTGTGAAAAAGAGCTCGAGTTTTTTTATATACTGCGAAACATCGCTGCCACAGATTGTAAACAAAATTATCGATGAACGATAACATAATTAATGACAGACGATTTTAATATTTCGGTCAACCAATTAAACACTCGAAATTTTAAAGAAGAGAATTGGAATTTCAAAGCAGACGAAAATTAAAAAGATATGAAGTGAAACGATTTGGAATATACGAATTCGGCAACAATTTAAATATGAACGATTCTGAAATATTTAAAAAGCTGAAAATAGAATAAAACTGAAAAATTGCGATGAATTAACGAATTTTTAACCGAGAACAACCATTTTGGAATCAAAACAGAGGGAATAAAAAGGGAAATAAATGAAATTGCGAATTAGCTAATTTAAATAAATTTAAATTCCTAAAATCTAAAAGAACGAACTTTCGCCGTTTTTAACACAAAACCTATTGAAAAGAACCTATTTGGAGCAGAAGTATATCAAAAACCTAAACAATTGGAAAATGAATAACTAAAAGAGAATGACTATGTAAATAAGACCCCTGAACACGTTTAGATTAAAAACAAAATTTCTAAAATTATTAAATATCCAAAAGTATATACCAAAAGTATATAACCCAACACAACTAGCACGGATTCAGTGGACGCTGATATATTCTATATATATATATATATATATATATATATAGAATAAAATGATAACTTTCCTTTGTTTAGCATTGCGATTTTATTTTACTTAAATAGAAGCAGACAAGTAAAAATAATGTAGCTAATGCAAATTTTAAAGAAATTGGATTTTACTAATTTTTGCTAAATTAATATATTCCGAAGTATCGTACGATAATCATGGCCCTCCAGAAATTATTGTATAAAATCCCAGAATATATTGAATTTGCTTTTTCAATGGCAAAATTGAAACACGCTCACAAGAGCGTAATGGTAACATCCAATTGGGAGTTGCCTCTCAAGATCCAGTGAAAGACAAGCTGTCCAACTACTCAGTGTATATGCTTAAGTAACACACAATTGTAGCTAACTGAAATGCAGCTGTTGACAGGATTTGTTTATTTGATAAAAATACCCTAGTCTTCATATATACACATAGTACAGGCTGTATTATTTCCAGTTAGGATCTACGAGGGTACATAGGCTTGTTCTGCAGCCTCTTGACGGCGTCTTTCACGGTCAGCAGCTGCGATCTTGTGTCCTCTATCAAGACCTCTACTTTTTTCAGGGAGTCTATTTCCGACACTCTCTCTGTGTAAGGGTCGTAGGAGATGTCGAACCGACGGTGAAGGCTGTTTCGGACGTAGTTCCTGAGGATAAAAAGGATCTATTGGAATGACTATTGTACTTCAAGTGCAATAAACAGCGTCGCTGGCAGAGCTCGCATGAACTGGGAAACAGCACATTTTACAAGGAGCAAATACTTTGTGAAGGCGTCGGAATGAACGCTCAGGCATCTTTTTATAAAAACAACAAGTTTATTCTTAAACTTGTTGTTGAACTCATAAAAATAAACTCTAGTAAGGTATATTATATGAGAAATCAGCATGTACTTGCCCCCCCCCCCCTTTTTTTACCATCGTCTGCATCCACACACTCCACGTTCTACGTCGTACCAACTCGTATCCTCTCGAACCGTATCGTTTTTTCTCGTGCTTCGCACTTTGCCTTTTTATAACCTGGTTGCCAGCACCCTCTACCGCCCGCAATCTGCGCGGCTGTTATTTAAATTTAGGCTCTTCTTTCTCCGGGGAAGACACTGCTTGAAAATTAAGAAATTGAAAATAGATATGTTAACTCTTACAACATCTGCAGAAATTTTAAAAACGCTAATGGCAAAGTTAAACTTAGCAACTGACTTAGAAACTTATACTATATTTGCCGCGGTACAGAATGGGTCTTCCCGATGCCAATTACGTGGTAACATCGACTTTACAAAGCATCTATTGAAATTTTTAAAAATGACAAAATCTGTTACATATTACAAAACTGTTGCCAATTGCTGATAACTTAACTATTCACTGATAAGCATGAGCGAAGTAAGAGCATAGCTTTTAGTTTGTGAGTGACATTTGTGCCATTCAAAAGTTATTTTAAGAAAAAAATAAATCAAATTGCGATTATAACCCAGGTAATTTTCACAACTTCTAATATATAACTGTGTTAGGGGGAGTTTATACTTTGTAAGGGTATTTTATTCCATTTTTCAAGGCTGTTTCTCCTTATCCATAATGAGGGACAGACTTTACAAATGGGTCAATTAAAGAAATTGAAAGCCATTCAAATCCGTCCTTGTAATTAATATTGAGTGGGATTTCCCCATTTACTTACCTGATCTTGTCTTTGGCGTCCTGAAAGCTGTCGGCTACAAAGTACACGTCCTGGAATTCCTGATCCTGGTAGGGATGGAGGGCGGTGGATTCCGGATCAAAAGGAAGCAATCGAGGCTTTTCGGAGATCGCATGCTAGTAGAAAAAGTGAATAAATTGCATGATTGAGCGTGAATGAGTGTCATTGTTCCTAATGAATAAAAGAAAGCTTTTGCAACAATTCAGATCTGAAAGTTGGATCAGTAAAGAAATATAGGTAGATCATGGTTTTCAGGCGTCGTCAAGGAAATCAAGCGTCAGGTAAGACAATGCCCCCCCCCCCCCCCCCCAATGGCCAGGCACTAGACTTACGTCTTTTTGCTCTATGTACGGCCGAAATCGTGAACCATTTAGCCGTCCAGGGATGTTGCCCCAGGCGCACCAGAGGGGGGCGGAACACACTGCTCCCACAACACACAACATCCATGTCTTACGTGGGACTCGAACCCACAACGTGGCGGCCGATCAATCGCTGGAAACGCTCGCCTTCACCGTTCGGCCACCACGTCGACTGAAATGAGCCAACAGTACGCGGTGTTTCCAGGTAGTCATCCACTCAAATACTAACTGCGCCCGATGCTGCTTAACTTCGGTGATCTAACAAGAACCGGTGTTTTCAGCACGGTAGAGCCGTTGGCTCAGTGAGACAATGTCTACTCATATAATTTGCAGCGAAGAAACTTTTATTTTAATTATATATATTATATATTATACGAATTATTTTATTTTTATTATATTATGCGAAATTAATTCATAAAATGTTTCCTTCCCAAATAAATGAGGGAAGACGCGGGCCCATTTTTGTTCCTTCTGGCGTCAGACCCTCAAGTGTCGGCGCATTGCTCAGGAGAGACCTATATCGTCTACCTCCTTAGGTGATACTGCATTATGGGAATGGAACTGAAAGAGAATGCACGCGCAATTTCTATCATAAAACTGTCGTACAGGCCGGGGTAGATAGATATGTCTAAGTTGCTTGATTTTTTGGAGGAGTGAAGATGTCCCTTCTCCGTCCAAGACGGGAATTCATACATTTTTTATCTAAATAATATCTATGCTTGGGGATTCTGTGCTGAAAATGGCTGCGTTACGAAAAATGCAAATTTTCGGCGCTTATACCCCTCGAACCTAATAGATGGAAATGCAAATATTATTTCGTATTTTGTAGGAAATTGGGTCCAGATTATGAATATATAAAAATGATTTCAATATTTTATTATTTTGAGCCTTTTCCCGATGAAACTTCAAAAAGTATCTGCCGGAGCAAATGTTATTTTATTTTGTTTTTCTTACTTTCACTCGAAATATCTTTGAAACTATAAAAGATAGGTATAAATAGTAAGCGACAAAAATATGTACTAAAAAATTTTGTATCAAAATCTATATTTATTTTAAAAAAAAGTTCTTATAGTTTTCGAGTCATCGCCTTGTCAAGTTGAAAAAGATTGTTTAAGTTTCTAATGCTAAAATCTCCCAAAACCTGAACATACTAGCTCTCAACAATAAGCAAGAATTTGTAGCTCTTTGAAAGTCCCACAAGTGTATATAAATAGATTTTAAATCTGCTTTTTAGCTCTGCTTTTTTGAAAAATCATTTAAAAATTTATCTGTGCGAACAAGTCTCTCCCCCCCCCCCCCCCCCCCATTTTTCTTACTTTCACTCGAAATATTCTTGAAACTGCAAAAATGAGGGACATAAATATGTATGAGGAAACTTAGTTTCTATATTTATTTTTTTTTTTAAAAAAGCTCGAAAATAAACTTTTTTTTCACTACAGTTATTGAAATTAGGAAGTTTTGCGATCACTCACTCATTCGTTTTATGCATCATTACCTCAAATTTTGTCCTAGGCTGCCGCATTAAGGAAATATAAAATTTCGATTTAAAAAAACAAACAAACTTGTAGTTCTAGATTTTTTGTTAACACATTTTTTCAGAACCAATATTTACAAACGAAACTGAAAGATTGTACATTCATTGAAATTCCATTCTTCCAAGTTTTTGCTGGAATATTACATGTTTATACTACAAAACTCTAAATGAATTATTATATTTATTGATTTATGATACGTAGAAAGTGCTGGAATGGAGTCCAAAATCGGAACTCGAGTTTTCGACGGATCCACACGTTTCAGGCACCCTAGAACACGAAGTGACGTCTGTGCGTCTGTCTGTGCAATGTTTGTATCCACTCTAGTTCAAAAACTATTCGACGAAATAGGTGACTCACTTGTGGGTGACTCTGGTACTGATTAGATTTTGGAAAGATTTAAAGAAATATTTAACTTACCTTTTTTGGAAAATGACTCACAAAAATTGTTCGAATTTAAAATATGAAACTAAATATTCTTAAATCTACATTCATTAAATGTACATGCTTGTTTTATACCAAAGTTTTGGTGACCAAAGGAATAAGATTAGTACCATCACTCTTAGTATAAACTTTTCTAGAGGTATTTCAGTTTCTGTTTGAAAATATGCTCACTTGCAATACGAAAATTGAACGAACTGTAACTTTGTGGGTCGTTAAGTGCCCATATTATTTGAAGCAATTAAACATTATTTAATGCATCACGAAAAAATAAAGAAACGTAAAATAAATTTGAGTATGGAAGAAAGTCATGCGCTGCCCACATGAGATTTCTTTTTTCATGTATTTACCTAATTTCGAATTGTGGAAAATGTCCTTCGCAGATCTTAGTAGCGGGATCATTTTGTTACCCTCAGTGTTGAGCGGTCTTCGACCATTAGCCATAACGATAAATACTTCATACACATAAAAAAAATATATCGGATGCAGGCAGCACATGACTTTTCTTATACAATGCAACGAATTTACTTCTTTCACGGCGAAAAAATTATATACGAGATCTTCGACACACTGTTTCTGGTCCGGCCACACATTAAGCAGCTATATGCCTTCGGGTTGGTCGTGTGGTCTGGGTCTTCTACACTGTTTCTGGTGTTGAGATATACATTAACATTTAGCGATTTTATTTTAATTTATATGTCGCAAATATCTAACTTTACAATTAGAAAAATGGCTAGCGCCCGTCATGCAATAGAGCTCATATATTAAATGATTTCAATCATTATTAACTAATATTTTATTATATAAAATTTGTGGGTTGAACTCCAATCAATAGATTCTTAAAATTCAAAATCCGAATTATAATTATGTAATTATGTCAATGATGCATTTAATTTTTCGTTATTTAATTTGGAAAGGCGAATCTCATTATTACGACAACCCTATAATGAGATTCGCTTTCTTTTATTCTCGAAATATTGCTCTTTTTTTAAATAAATGTATGTATCATAAAATGTACATAAAATTAAAGAAAAATAGTAAGTATCGTCGCCCTTTCCAAAACAATATTATCAACACATTGATTAGCACCATTCTCGTGGATTTAGTTTGTTCCATTCACGAGAGGATATCCTTTGTAATAGTTTAGTATTTTGACGCTACAGAATTCGTCAATAGTCATTTTTTTCACGAGATGTTAATTAGATGCCAGTTGCATTTTGATGAAAATTTTTCACTTGGTTATGAATTTGCCATTTTGTTTGGAACCATAAAAGTTCGCAATTTCAGTTAGGTTTCAATGTCAATAACATTGAGGTATAGATTTATTTCTACGCACATTTGGCGACTTCACGAACAATAATTAGATAGTTGTTATAATAGTAAGGCGATTCGTTTTTCAAAAATTAAAAAAAAAACCTGATGTGGATAGCATATAACTTTTCTTACGAAAGAAACAAAGTCATTGCATTCTGTATCGAAAAATTCTGATATGGGCAAATATGACTTTCCTTATATAATGCAATGAATTTACTACTTTTACAGCTTAAAAAATGTTATTCTTATAGTAGAATACTTATATTCTTTACAAGATATTGAATTTTCTTCAATTAGTTGTCATTTTCATTGATTTAGCGTCATTTTTATGAACTTGGCGAGATTTTCGTTAATTTGGCAACAATGAAAAATGTCGCCAAGTTGGCGACATTCCGCCAAATTCGTCGCCAAAATCTCGCCAAGCGTTACGGACAGAGAAATAAGTTATTCTTACAGCAGATAAATGACTACTGGCGTTCAAATACAAAAGTATTACTCAAAGTATCTTTTTTCATGAATGGAACGAGCTAGATCCACGAGAATGATATCACCCAATTTATCGCATGGTATTACATATGAAAAGTGGACATGTTTCTCAATAGGAAATATTTTTTATTTTATTTTATATAACTCTTTGATAATTTTTTTCAGAAATGCGCGATATCTCGAGAATGGTTCATGTTAGCGTTCTAAAATTTATGTCAATCGTTTTCTAATGAAAAATTACATAAGAAATGTCTATTTGCGTAACTTTATTAGCGGTTTTGATTTTTTGACGATTTTTTCAAAATTTCACCCGGAAAATTTAAGGGGGTTCTGAACATTCGATTGCGTATAAAAACAATAGGCTTCCAGTGTTTACGAATTGTGATTTTTGTACCAAATTTCGTTCGAATCGGTCCATTCGTTCGTTAGTCTACCACAGACTCACTGACACACATATACTTTCACACACACACACACACACACACACACACACACACACACAGACATCATGTTAAAAAATGTTCGATTCGTGATCAGGGATGCTTGAAACGTGCTCTCCCGTCGAAAACTCGAATTCGAATTTTCGACCCCGTCACAATGCTTTCCTTATACATTATGTATATAAGGAAAGTAATAATGATGCACGAGATCAACGGCTCAATATTTCTGGCGTTGTGGTTTTTATACACAGTACACACCAATGTAGTACATACCAAACCAAGCATTTTTCGTCATAGTTTACCAGGTCGAAAATAAAACTTAAAGGCGTTACAGGAAAAAAGCCAATATGCATTTCATGTATGGATCTTTTTTTGTGGCGATATCTCAAGAGTCTCGTCTATGGCACTTCCCTTGAATCTGAAGAGGAACTCGAAATGCGCGGCATGCATGGGCTTTCGAGAGAGTTCGCCAATCCGTCCATCGCCGCATTCAGGTGGACGGTCTCTCTTTGGAGCTATTGCTGCAATTATTGTTTATTTTTACGTTTCATTTTCGACGCGGACGAAAAATGCTTGGTTGGGTGTGTACTACCACCTCGTAGAGTTTAGACGATTTTTTTTAATCACCCTATATGCACAAAAAATGATTCGCACCATTGTGTAAAATCCTTAATAATTTTAAATTGACTCGGTACTTATAAATGTTGGGGCCCTTTTAAAGTGTGGACCGTAAACGATCGGTATAAATTCATCCTGGAACGAGAAAACTTCGCAAATGGTTGTCTTGTACCTTGCTGTCTGATCATATACTTGCCTGTAACTCTCCGAAAGATGACAGCAGGCCAGCTCCGTAGGCCTTGACTTCACTTCTCTCCTTGCATAAGCCGAACTCTACGGTAAACCAGTAGACCTGTGTGTGAGAAATTGAGAAAGAAAAGTTATGGATCTACTGGTGAATGTGTATTTGGGGGGGGGGGGGGGGGACCTTAAAATTTTAAAACTACACTATGAAGAAAAAATAACAACTCTGCCAATCGTTCTGAATCCATAGGAGTTTTTAACCTGTTAGGGGAAACTATTCGGCTGGGATAAATTCTACGGAAAATGGCGCAGAAGTTCCATTTTTATTTCCCCTAGAATACATGGCAATGTAAAGGGAAAGTCGATCGAGCCGTAAATTGCAACTCGAGTTTTCAACGGATCCACACGTTTTCGGACCTCTAGCGGTCTAGCACACGAAAAGCTATTTTTACCTTGACGTTTGTATGTGTATGTGTGTGTAGCTGTCTGTACAATCCACTCTTAACTCAAAAACGAATGGACCCAATTTCATAAAATTGGGTAGGTAAGTCACGTGCGGGTGACCCTGGTGCTGATTCGATTTTGGTATGATTTGGGCGAAAACACTTGAGTTTTTTTTTGCGAAATGGCAGGCAGAAATCATCAAAATCTAAAGTTAAAGACTACGTATGTTCAAATGTATGCTAAATTCTTGTTTTATAAATAATTTTTGACTGTGAAAAGAATAAGACCCATCCCGTTACTCCAGGGCTAGCCGTTCTCGAGATATTTTGTTTTCTGCCCATTTTTGCTACGTCGTCTTTGAACGTCTGTTACTCAATGAAATCGATAATTGAATTAAACGTGCAAATTCAGTGTCCTTTCAAATGATGATGCGTGTTATTTTGCACAATTGAATTAAATTTAATTATTGAAGAAATAAAGATAAAATGAATTTGAGTCTGTAGGGAAGTCACGTGTTGCTTACATCAGATTTTTGCTCTTGTGCTGATTTGCACGCCAATGGCACAATTGTGGTCATCCGTGCTAAATAAGCCCGGGTTCGATTCTAGCCACTGCCAAAACTGCCGCCGTGTTCACGCGGAGTACGATCACGTTAAACATGTGGGTCCGTAAGTCCTTCCGAGAGGTTGGTGGTAGGGGAAGGAGGGTACGGTCCCTGTGGATGCCTCCCCCACTGGGTTCCGGTCTAAATTGGGTGCCACTTCCCGGCCGTCCAAACAGTTAGTTACCTTACACTTTTCTGGTAGGTCGGACGGTCTGGGTCACAACAACAACAACAACTCCATGGATGGAGAATGATTGACTGACTGAGGGTTTTATTCCGGTGAGGTCACGCACCGTCGCCAATCTCTCGATGTCTTGATCCGAAGCACCCAGGGAGGCGAGTCCGATTTCTTGAGAAAACTTCGCGAACTCGACGTCGGCAAGCATAGGAGCGTGGCCCAGGAGCTCGTGGATGCAGTCCCTAAAAATGAAACATTTAGGACGCTTTATAGATGTTCGCGTCATTACTCTTACCAATTTTGATAGAAAAACGGAGACCCATCGATTTTCAGTTCACTGCAGAGCTGGTTTAAGGGCCCCGCAACAACCCCAGTTGCGGTGGGCCTAAACTTGGGATGAGGTCTTCATATTAAGCACCCAGTTATCAGATAAGGTCATATCATCAGATAAGGTCATATCATGACCTTCATATTAAGCAAAACAGGTTGAATTTCCCACTGAGATAACCATATAGGGCCCCAAATGGAAGACTTGCAGGGACACCCCGAAATTCTTTAAACCACCTCGTATATATACAATGATCGGGAAACCTTTAAACAAAGTTGCGGCTTCTTTCCACGAAAGCTCATAAGTGAAATTACTATTTAACGTTTCACTACAAGTAAAGTCTGATATGTTAGCTACAGATAATTTTCCGTGATCTTGCCATGAATTCATGATCTTGCCATGAATTTAAAAAGCTAATATATTAAAACAGATTAAATAATCACGTGCAAGATCCATAAGGCAATGCTATTGATTGGCTTGGAAGGGTGATCTTATAACATCACCTGCAACAGTGGACCGGTTTCGATCTTTTTAGAACTCGCAGAAAATAATAGACTGCAGTGGCTACTGTGCTAAGTGCGAAAACGAAACTTTTGCAGACTAGTTGATTCAGTGAAAGCGTGATTCAAGAGTTTGATAAAATCCAGGAGGCTTGTTTCGTTTCTGAAATGGGTTGGTACATTTAAATTTTGTTTTTGTCAGTTTCAGTAACGAAGATTTTTATTCGCATATATTTTTAACAAGAGGTTTGAGTGAATGATTGTCAAATCAATGTTAGATGTTCCGAAGGCATCCAAAGTTCTCGAAACATGCATTAAAGAAAATATGCTAGATTTCATGGAATCTTAGATTGATAAAGTTACTGAAAAGAAAAAAAAATACCTTAGAGACCGCATTGGAGACGAGCTAAGTTCGGGTATATCATGCTCCAGAAGACTTTTCTCTATTATAAAATTTTGAGAATTCACTACATTGTCCTAAAAGAATGACCCGTAGATATTCTGTGGGCTTCTCTGTTTCCTCGGCAAAAGTATAACATTTTAATACCCAGCTGTTTACAGAAGTTGATTTTGTTATGTTAACCATACAGTTTTTTGATATTGTTTTTGTAGTGAATTCGGAGGCTCGAATCCCAATTAGACACTCAAAATGAATATCCAGGCATTTCCCGTAGGATTGAAATATACTATATTCAGGGCAACTGTGTCAATACTGATTTATAGGCGTTCATCCATGCATTTCAGTCTTAATATTACACATAAGATATAATCTACACACATTCGTTAAGGTTGAGCTGTAGTCAATCGGGTAGTTTGACCATCACTTACGGTTCTGGTGTGTGCTGCGGGGAGGAGCTGTGCCGGACGTATTGGGTGCACTGGAACACTCGAAAGGCGAGGCTGGACAGGAAGTCTCGGGCACCCACAAGACCTGCTGCTGGACGGAGAACGAAGCCGGATCGTCCTGCGAAGGGGATAAATTTTGGTTCATTATTCTGGGAAATTTTCGAAAAGACTGAAGGAACTGTGGACTGTTATTTATTGGACATTGGACTGTCATCTACTGGAGTATTGGACTGTGAATGTGAAATTCGAAATTTTTTCACATACTCCAATAGATGGTTTTCAAGTGACGCATCGCCGGTTTCGCAACAAATCGTACAAATTCGCTACACATCTATTGTGGTGTCCCTATGTTAAAAGCATATCCCCAACTTTCGCCTCTAGATAAATTCCTATCAATAGTGTAACGATTGCGTCAGGAATGATATTGCATGAAAAATAACTATCTTTCAAGTAAAGTAAACTTGAACACGTTAAAGCCTATGTTTGCTTATTTATTCAATTTAGTCTTTATACGTCTATTATGCGTACATCCACTAGATGTTTAGCATAGTAACAGGCTGTCAGTTGGGTACCCGTTAAAAATAGTTTTTATACTGAAATATGGAAAAATAGGAGTAAAAATTTCGATATTTATTTTGTGAGATCGATTGATTTTAACTCAAACTATTAAACAAAATGTTAAGTTTTAATTATTAATAGCGTTTAACATGGTTACCGCTCCAAGAAAATCTCTTAATCCAATATGGCTTCAAGAGACGCATCGTGGGAGAAGAAAAATATGGCTTTGAAATAGTTAGCTGGATCATTGCATACCCGGTGCAGGAGCATATGGTAACATATGTGGTAACATGTATAGTAATAAATATGGTAACGTATATATTTGCAGCAATTCTACTGGGCTTCAACATGTCTGATAACTTTGTGAGAAAAGGTTAATGAGTGTTCGTCAGGTATGAAGCCCACCGAAGCCGGAAGCTTAATCCATAAGAGTTAGCTTTGATTGTATTTTAACTTTAGGTGTTACTGAAATAACTATGGGTGGGTGTTCTATACCGAACTGCTCTAATTATTATGGAAACGGTTTTAAATTATTTCCCTTTCCCAGAAACGAAGGGAAAAGAAAAAATATGGCTTCACAATGGATTAGTCGGCTGCTCATTGCATACCCGGTACAGGAGCATACTTGTATGGTAACGCAGGTATTTACAGCAATCCTACTCGGTTTCGACATGCCTGATAAGTCAGCCTGTATATTTAGGAGTTCCAGGGATGGATTTTTAGGAACTCCTGTATAGCTTAGTTCAACGGATGCTTTTCTACACATCTCTACTTTCAAGTTAGCTTTCAGTATATAAGTAGATCTCTATATGGTTAGACGTATGATTGTTGATTCAACGGCAAAATGCTTGTAAAATAACCGATGCTAATGAGCCTCCCGTATATAAGAATCATCTGTTGGAATACTCTTCAAAATAATCTGGTGAGTGTGAAACCATCTATTGTTGCTTATACTAGAAATTTAGGCAAAGAAAGTTAATATATAAGGAGGCTACTACATAAGTTTAGGCAAAAATAAAAGCGACTAAACATGCACTTAACTAGTTTTTTCGCAGTCACCATTTTTCCGTTTCTATTCGTTAAATCTATGTATTTCGCTTATATATACACTATTTTAATTAAAATTATACGTATCTTATAATGTTCTCTCTTTTCTTAATTTTAGTTAGAGCCTTTCAAATCCAGTTACATTTCTTCGATTTATGGTCTGGGCATGACATAATCACTGATGCCATTTTTCTGATGAACAAAATCTTACTTTTCAGGAATGTGGAGACATCTTGCAGTTGAGGGATGTTTTCGGGCCTGTAGCCGCACTCTTCCTCTAGGAGGCGGAAGGCCTGCTGGTAGGCCGAGCAAGCGTACCTGGAATACAAGGTGCGGAGTTGGCTGAAGACAATACCCCTGGAATGAAACAAAGGTACTCGAGACTTTTTTTAGTGCTTTAAAATTAGTGTTGGGAACTGAATAATCTCTTGGTCTTTCTGCACAAAAGTAGTCATTTCAGTGATATATAATCATTTAAAATAATTGAAAAATGATAAAGGCGACAAGAAGCAACTCATAAACTAAAGTTTCTGTAAAAAGGACACCTTAAAATCATTTTCTTTTCACAAACAGTTCAATCGCTAAAAGCTTAGTATTGTAAAGATAATATCTGTATATACTCACCAAGTCTTGATTTCTTCATCGGTGTAGTCGACTCGAGAAATTGGCTCACCACTAAGAAGAAAAGTGAGTTACATTTTCTAAGTGTAATCATCAGAAAAACCGAGTTTAGTGAAATGTATTATGATTTTATACTAGCTTTCTGTAAAATAATTCATGAGATATGCAGTGTGCTCAAATGTGAGGTGTTTAACCTTCTCTGTAGGACTGGGCGGATTGAAACCCAATTTCGCATACATACTTTCCCGAGTGTTTTGATTTCTGAACGGAAAAAAAAATCCGAATTTCAACCGTCAGGGGTCAGCTGCAGTTCCCGCAACTTGCATAATTTCTAACTTATCTAACAAACATCGGCGAAAAAGAGTTCCGAAAATTACTAATAGTAAGTGGACCTCTATGTAAACCTTTTAACTTGCTGTTTCCTTGATAGAAGAGTTTAACAAGTGACTCTTCGCCTGGAGTGGATTTGTGAAATGAAGCTTTGTAACTATTTTTATGGGCAGCGATTGTAAGATATACTTCGCAATATGCAAATGACACGGATAGCAGCGCCGGATTTCACCTTAGCGGCCGAAAGTTGAATTATTATTTTTTTCCAGAAATCGAAACCGCATATTCGGGAAAGCAAGTGTATAACATTGGGTTGCGATTGGCTCAGTCGTTTTTCCTGCACAGAGAGATCTAAACACCTCAATTTGAATCACCCTGTATAGTGTATATAATAGCAATGCAAATTTGTAAAGGAAAATCATATTCTTTACGAAATTACACAAAAACAATACGCTGTAAAAGTGCTTAGGTGTAATAAGAAAACCATATACATTTTTCAAATTTATGACAAAAGTATGACATACTAAACTAATGTAATTTTACTTGCTATTTAACTTCAATAAATTGAAAAGGACATTTTAAAGTGGAACAAATACAACTGTTATTTGCTTTCAATTGCGACTTAATGTGCTGTAATGAATCAATGAGCTGTAACATTGTTGAGGGACAATTCTCACAATTGAGAAATGTTTATCGATTACGAAATGTTTATCGATTACCACCAGGAGTTGCTATTTCTTTTTCTGGATCTCTTACTAAGAATAACATTTTAAGAAATAGGACTAGTTTGCGTAAGGTATCGGTACATACTTAAAAAGTAATTTTGGATCAAAATATAAATTTTGATGTAATTTTAAAATTCAACCTTTTATCCTTTGAATTCCGTTTAAATTTGGATCCTAACTTATTTAGTACCAGACAGAGTTCGTGCGCACTCTGGAAATCGGGAAAACCGGAAATTTACAGGGAATTTGAAAGTGGACTAAAATGTCAGGGAAATTGCGGGGAAAATCGATTTTTTGTTGAAAGGTTTAGAAAAATCAGGGAATTTTCAACGTGTCGACCTGCTGACGGAGATGCCGATTACTACGGATTCTCCGTAGTTTTCACGGGAACTTTCCTCATACTGCGGATTACGGAATTTGCATAGTTTCCTATGAAAAACTGTCTTCTGTGAAGACCAATGTAAATTTACGGCCGCATACACGGTAATGTCGACCAAATCAATGTAACAACGCGGATTTATGGCCGTATGGGCGTTAATGCCAATCATATTAACGTGACAACTGGGATTTAATTGAAAAAATATTCAAACATTCGTTTCGTAGTGCGGCTTCTCACTCTTCTAGAGACAAACATTGGAGTGTGCTTTGCGGATCTTATTTTGTTCCCGATTCACCTCGTGCTGCAGCAGTGACACTGTTTAGACTTTTGACCGGACATGACTGTCTTGGTGCCTATGTGTATCGTTTTCCTTTAACTACTTCGCCTGACTGCGTTTTGTGTACCCCTGGACAACCCATGACTGCTGCTCATCTGGAGGAGTGTTCTGCATTAAATAATTTGGACTGTATTGTTGAAAAGTATTGGAGAGCTCGTGACTTAATGACCTAGTGGTCAATGGCTTGGCATTTGTTAAATAAAAAATAAACAACTGGTATTTACGGCCGTGTGCGCTTTAACACTAAAACAACGGAAGCGGTCATTTTAACCGCACAACTACTTTGACCGCTGCCGTCGTTCTAGGAAGACCGTTGATTTGTTCTCTTATTATAAAACCTAGAATAATTTTCTTCTGTGTTTTCAATCACTTTAAGAAAAGTGATAAGATTTCAAAGGGTTGGAATTAGCCGTTTTGGTGGAATCGTTTCTCAAAGTAGTTATGCGGTCAAAATGACTGCTTCTGTCGTTCTAGTGTTAACGTTAATCAAATTAACGTGACAATGGAGATTTACGGCCGCGTGCACGGTAAGGCAAAAAAAAAAAAAAAAAAAAAATCCCCGTAACAATGATGATTTACTGCTGCGTAGGCTGTAAAAGATCGTTTTTTTCAAAAATAATAAATGTATGTTAAATTTCGCATAAATCGCTGAACGGTTAATTTTATAATTATCTGCGCATAAACAGTGCAACTGCGAAATTCAGTTTATGTTCTCGTGAATCGCCGAGAGTCAATTAGTATCTTTTTCTATCTATCTCCATCTTCTAAATATTGCATATTAGATTGACTAAATTAGCTTATTTTTATATTCTAATTAATTATTAAGGTTAAGTTTTTAATTATTTTCGCATAAACAGCTCGATTACGCGATTCACTTTATGTTCCGTGAATCGCCAAGAGTCCATTAGTGTCTTTTCCATCCATCCCCATCTTCTAAATGTTGCATATTAGATTGCCTAAACTAGCTTTTTCTCATATTTTGGCTATCATTAAAGGTTGATTTTTAATTATTTTCAGATTTGTGATTTTTAATTACGTTCACGAGAATCCATTTGTATATTTTCCCATCTATCTAAATGTTGAATATTAAATTGACTAGACTAGCTTATTTTTATATTCTGGTTACTTATTAAGGTTAATTTTTTTTATTATTTTTGCATAATACATATTTCCCTATTTTGAAAAATGGGTGTGAACTTTTTGAAAGGATATTTTCCCAAAAGTAGTATTAAACATTTGATTTAGGTAAATAAAAAAGCAGCCATTTTGGCAAGGATATATTCACATCTATAAATACATTGCTATATTTTATTTTTTATTAAAGATTAATATTTGTTATTATTATTAGTGGAAACTTGTGCTTTATCAAACATAAATGTTTGTTTTCAATATAAAGTATTTTTAACTGAATAAAAACTTATAATATAAATATATATATTAATGCATAATTATATATATGCTTAAATAATTTTATGTATATGCATTTTTGTATTATGTGAGCACATACATTTTATTTCTTAACCTGACTACTGAAAAAGTCTTAAAACTACTGATATTTTCTTTTATCACTACTGAAATCTTCATCCATTGAGTGGCATCACTATAATGATTCATGCTGTTAAGTTTCGAGAGCATTGAGTCATAAATAAACCCTTTTATGCATGATTATGCAAACTTTTGTATGATGCTGCCATAGAAAATATGAAATTTAACTCGAGAAAGTTTTGACACGAATTTCAAAAAACTCTATCTAGTTCTAGATTTTTCGATAACAAAGTCGGATACAAAGTTCCGTGAAAATCCATCAGCATTTATGGCAGCTATCGTGTACACTAGTCGTTGACAACAGATGGACATGCCTCTAAAATAGTCAAAATGTGTTCAGCAAGTCCTAAAACATGTATTGGCATCAAAATATAGAAATAGAATCATTCGTGAAAACTATACTTTCTCTATTCTATAGTATGAGAAAGTAAGAATATGGAGACATTTCACCAGTGAATTGAGGTGTGTGCGGGAGGGGGAGGGGTCGACAGGAAAAATACCTGTTTGATTATCATGCACAAACAGTCGATCATGCAATTAAAGGTCTTGAACAGAGAAACTTCGCAACCAAACAGGAAATAATGCCCATCTACCTACAGAATAAAAGAAAAACTGCTTTCCCACAAACCAAAATGAATGAAACAACAAGCATTAGTTCAAATGTTTAAACAAAATGATAAAATATAAACTTTCTTTTGATTTCTTGTATATGTATATTTTTTCTTAAAATTTCTTTTGTTTCATTTTTTTTTTATTTTTAGTAAAAATAATGACAAAAAGTCAAGTTAACTCATTAAAAATATTATTTAATACAATGTTTTATAGTGAGTGTATTTAGTTGATATTAAATTTGATTTTTATCCACACTCTATAATCGGAAACATTCTAAAATCCGAAATTGGCAAAGTCCAGATTTTCGAGGTTGTACTGTATATGCAGATAAAGTTATATACAAATATAGAAAATTTTGAGTTATTTTGATTATTTTTTTTCTCACTGTCGTGTATTCACGGTAAATATCATGTAATCTAAAATTATTTTTTGAAATTGGCGTTAAAATAGTAGCACGCAGTACTTGAAATTTCGATTAAGACAACAGGGAAAACCTGGAAAACTCAGAGAATTTCATTTTTAAAAATGGGCATGAACCCTGCCAAGAGTTGCATTAAAAAAAAATCCTTGTCATTCCTTTTGAGAACCGGAAGTGCTTTGACAAACAGTTTGCTAAAGTTTGCTAAAATGTTTGTTTTCATTTTTTTTTTGTTAAAATAAAATTCCATGAAAAAAAAAATTAAAAATTTAGTATTTTAAAAATATTTAAAATGCATTTGACAACATGGTTTTTGTCGTTTTATTTAAAAAATCCGGCAGTAAAATATGATTTAAAGCCCAATGTTTACATTGGTTTCCATGCTTAGTTATATATGATCCTAGGTTTTATTGTGAAAATTTATTATTATTTATTTTGATACTTTTTCTTATATTAATATGGGCAAAAGAAACTCAAACGTCAGTTTCATGATAATCGTTTGTCATTCGAAACGTTATTCTACCGCCTGAATAAAGTAAAGCAATGTAGAAAAAGCTGGAGAACCAATCCTCAGGATAAAAAAAAAAAAAAAAAAAAAAAAAAAAACTTTGATTAAAAGAGAGTTATCTTTACGATTCAGGGGCATTTTAGACGTTAATTTAAGTAATTTTAAGTGAGAAATGTGTTTTAATGCTATTTTATTCTTTCTCAATACGTGTTTTTTCAACTTTTTTTTTAAAATACAAAGCGTCCTATATCAAAAAGTTGTTTGTGAAATGCCTGTAAATTTTTTCCGATACTTTCATAATGTGTATTAAGGATTTAGGCTATGCTCAGGTTTGTAGATTAATTATATGAGGTTATATACCTGTGGAGACTACGAACTATAATTTTTATATATTATTACAAAAAATTCTGTATCTTCGCATGTTTTATTAGATTATTACCCAGGGAATAGTCTAAATGTAATTAATATTATCATTGTAATTTAATTATAAATTATTATCATTATAATTTAATGAATTATTATCGTTATTAAATTCACAAAATTAAAAGAAAAATGGCTAAATTTTTAGTTATGTTCTGCAGAAAAGTTAATTTTTTAGTATTTTTACACTATTTTCTTTCTAAAAGCCAAAATTAAATATAAGTACTGAATTTTATATATATATATATATATATATACCGGGTGATCTAAAAGTCAGTTAAGATTTGAAAATTCAATAATTCACGGCGTAATGTACGCAGAGATAAAAATTGACACACATGCTTGAAATGACATGGGGTATTATTGAAACCTTAAAAGAAATAATTACAAAAAATGGCCAACAGATGGCGCTGGACAGCAAAACGTCAGTGACGTCGCATGAGAATCGTGTATAAAATGAGCTGTAGGTTAAATAAGCTGTATAAATGAGTGTATAAATGAGCTGTGGCTATATGCACCCCATATTGCTACACCTGTGAAACATCTTTTGCGCACATCATTTGGTGAAGATCGCGTGCTGAGCCGCCACTTCCGTCATGCTTGGCTTTCCAGGTCCCCAGACCTCAATCCATGTGATTATTGGTTGTGGGGTTACCTGAAGTCGCAAGTCTACAGCGATCGTTCGACCTCATTAGGGATGCTAAAAGACGCCATCCAACGGCAGTTTGTCACCATTCCTACAGATATGCTGCACAGTGCTGTTCACAACAATGTGTATCCGTTACAGGTATTATTCATGCATGACGGTCGACATGTTGAGCATTTGTTATGAAGAATATCGTCTTTGCTAACAGATGAATTGTCATGCTAATTATCGTTTTTGTTATCAGATGAATCGCCATCTGTTGACCATTTTTTGTAATTATTGTTTTTAAGGTTTCAATAAAACCCCATGTCATTTCAAGCATGTGTGTCAATTTTTATCTCTCTACGTACAATATCCCGCAAATTATTGAATTTTCAAATTTTAAGTGACTTTTGGGGCACCCTGTATATGATTTTCCATATTTTAAGTTCAATTCCTATTATAAAATGCAAACGACCCAGGGTCAAAATGTAAATAATTTCAAGAAATTATCCCCGAAAGTGTACCTTAAGATCTCAACAATATTCTATAACCCTAAACTTTTGTCCAGTTCTGTAACAGCTTGTGGAGATGAGAAGGTAAACGTAACGTATACGTACACCATCGGGATAATTTCTTGAAGTTATATTTGCATTTAGACATTTAGTTTTCATTTTATAATAGTAAATGACTTCAAATATGGGAAATCATATATAATTTAATTTAATTATCAAATTTAATTTTGCTTTTCAGGAAGAAAATAGGGTTCAAACGCTAAAGAAATGAACACTTTTGCAGAGCACAGTGGTCTGAAACATTATCAAAAATTTAATTCAATATACGTATCCAAACTTTTTAATTAAAATATGCGCATTTGAATAAATAAAAGCAGATACGCTTATTACTTTATTTATATTTACTCCACTAGAGATTTAAAACTGAAATGGCACGTAATATATACTTACTACTTGTACTGAAAAGCTATTTGAGCAATTTCCGCTCTTCTCGCTCGATACGCCGAATCTCTGAATCCCTGTCGGAAAATATTCATTAACATTTTGAAATTCTTATAATTTACAATTCCTATAATTTAAAAGAAAAAACAGCCTTTCAAAGACAGGGAAATCAATTCTCATAAATGAAATTGTAACTTGAATTGTTCATGCCCGCAACGTAGAATACGTCTTGTCAGCACGGGTACTTGCAAAACAACGCTTTACATAAAAATTCCATTTATTTTTCTAAAAACAGTGATCTATGATAGGGGAAATAAGTTACAAATCGTATCAAATCCACATTGAAAGGTGTGAGGATTCTATTATTTATTATCATTTTATCCTACTTTTCCTGATTTTAATGTATGTCCTAAACTTCTCAACTTTCATTCCGAAGAATTGCATACTCACGAGTGGCCAGATCTATAAGAAGGGCAGATTTTAGGATGACGGCACCCGACTCTAGGATTTTAAATATTTTCTATGTAAATGTTTTGACATTTTAAAATGGAATCCACATTTTTACCATCGTTTTAAAATTTTCACTGTTACAGCTTTGTTTAATACGACAAAATTGAAATTTCAATTAAAGCGTCCAAACTGTTGCAGGAACAACTGTTAAAAAGACAGCATAAACTCATTAGTAATAGTATCAGCCGATTTTGCAAGCAAAAACAATATCCTCTTTAGAATAAAAGACAGAGCAACCATACCAGTAACCATAAGTACACCCGACCCACCCGAAGGTACACGGAAAAAGATGAACCATCATCGCGACCGTAATCCTGCCGCCCTCAGCACATGCCCTCCAGTCCAGCAATCACCGGTCGGAAGCACCACCGGTCGAGGCCGCCACCACCGGGACACAGCCGCCACCTCCAAGGCAGAACCCCCCCCCCCCCCTTCAATCCGCACCGACACCGAGGCGCCAAGCAGGTCGTAGGGAGGAAACAACCATACCAGTAAAGGAAAAGAGACTTCTATAAATAAATAGTTGAATCACTATTACAAATTTGTTATATGCTCTTCTTTTTTACTTTACAGTTACTTTACAATGAGAAAATCAACTTCTCATAGCTGTAACTATAGTCGAGGAGCATGAATATTAAATAAAGTCGCCATCTGATTATTTTTTAGAAGCTCTTTGTGAATTTGACTCTGTGCCGCAAGAACCCCATATGGCGCCCGGTGCAAATTAATTTCGATTGTGCCTTTATTCTATATGCCGTGTATGGGTGGAAGCACTACGACGCCTAGTTCGGGGGCACTGTTCTTTATGCTGCGCGCTGATTTTTGCTATGAAATTCTGTATATGCTGTCTTTGATTTATAAGTACTTACTGAGAAATACCGTATGAAAAGCTTAGGTAGCTTTAAAAATATAAATTATAAATTAATATAAATTTGCAAGAAGTTCAAATGATCCACTTTTACGTTTATTATTATTATTATTATGACTATTATTATTACCCAGGTTTATTATTATTATTATTATTATTACCCAGGCCATCCAGCTCATCCAAAGGGTATGGAGCAGTTACAGGGGAAAACACAGAAATAACAATACACAAACATACAAAGACAATATATATAGAAATAGAATACAGACAAGAAACAACGCAAAAGAAAACATACAAAGAAAAAACACACTTCGAAAACTGTTGGAATTGATATAAAAAATGAGGTAGATTCAAATAATTTGAAACCCTCATTGCAAGGAAAAATCGTTTTAAATAAATGAAGCAGACCATTTTAAAACTCCTTTTAAACAATAAATTGCAATCCAATGAGAAACACCAAAATACTATTAAACGCAATAATGAAATATAACAATAGAAAAATTTACAGAACCAGTCTAAATAAAACCAGAAAAAAAAAATACTTTCATTAAGTAGTTGTCAATTGGAGCATGATTAATCCTGCAGCAAAGAGATATCCAATAATTTCAGAGAGATGTGCTGAATTAAGGAGAAATGTCACATAAAATTTGGAACAGTATATCATTTTATTGATCCTATAGTTTAAAACAGTAGCCAACACATTACTGAGGAACCTTTTCAGAAATACTTTTGGCAATGGTTTTTGATATTTCAATAGAGCGAGGGTTTTTACAAATATTTGCAAATCATAAGGGTTGATAGATTGAAGAGGGTTGCGAAAGATGAAACATTTTTGTATAAGGACATGAAAAAACGTAATGATCCATATCTCCGAAGTTAATACGAAGACAGTTAGATGTGAATTTATTTTGAAATAATAGAGATCATCCAAAAATGGGCCATGACCAGTGAGGAAGTGTATTAAATATCGATTAAAGATTTGAAATTTTGTATTAACAGAGGGTATAAGATTTTAACCTTTACGTTTCGAAGTGACGGCTTTCTTGATAATGCCATTTTCACATTTATCTGCAGGTTATGGTTAAATTTTGAATACTTTTCTTTAAACTTCAAGCCGAGTTAAATAGTCATCATGACTTACAGGATGACTTCTGTCCATGTCGGGCTCGAACTTGGCTAGGATATGGCCACACTTGTCAAGATCGCTGATACATCTCGGAAACCAGATCTCTTTCGGACTGTTTCCGTACGTCCCGTCGTCCAGAATAGCCACCGAGGACCTGTCACTTTGTCTTATGCTTCGAATCAGACCCAACAGTCCTCGTCTCGGTATCGACAGACTGGTGAAGACGTCATGTCCACCGTCTTGGCGTCTAAGACGTGTCTCCAAATGACGCACTTCGCCATCGTGCGTCTGGAAAATAATAAATTTCAAATCATTTAATTTTCAGATACTTTTAGTTTAGTGCAACTGCCTGTATATCATCACACTTCTGCTGTTTCATGGTGTTTGCCGCGCATCAAGAAGGGTCAAGACAGACTTAACACTCCATACAAGAGATAGAGTCCCTTGCAGTGCTTCTTTCAGGACTTTTTGGCCGGGGGCGGGAATGAAATTTTAGGGGGGCACGTTTTCTATCCGCCGTTTTCTATCCGGTTTCTATTTATGTTGTGTCACATAAATAGAAACTAGGTTAACATAAAATGTCTCCAGGGGATTTCTCCCTCCCGGAGATATGCCTGAAAGAAACACTGGTCTCTTGTAGGACTTTGTAGGAATCTTGTAAGAATTCTATTGTAGGAATCATGCTCTCATTGTAGCTATAATCATCAATGGACCCGTTTTGCTGGCCATAACTTTTATCAGTATAGCGATAAGTCGTTGTTGCATCAGTGGCAACAAGAAAGTTTGATTTTCTTTACATGGTAATATTTCGCTAGTTTAAGGTTTAAAGACCACAGATCGTCCAACTTACCCGATGGTTTAGAGCAGTTATTTGGACGGTCGGCGCTAGTTTAACGTTGGAACTATCCGTGGAGATATTAGACGTTTCTTTTAAGAAGCACACACAGCCTTTTACTAAGCTGGGTCATATACATACAGTTTGATCTTCCGATGGGCCTGAGCAATCCAAGCTTGAAAGGTCGAACAGATGTGTGTGCGGCGCCTTGCCGGCAAATCGTTTGGAAAGTCAAACTGTTGACATTTCTGCAGTTATGTCGGCCAGCCGTACCAGCTCTGAGGTGAAACTGACGTGTATGGCGTAGCCTTCTGGCGGAGTCCTCAGTTCACAGGTTAACCTGCGTTGCTCAATATTGTCTGTGTTTGTATTATTTTAGTTTACAGGTAGCCTGAAAAGGATGAACCAAAAGTTCGATTCGTGCTCGAGTAGGGCGCGGGTTAAACAGGCATAACTGCCACAGTTTGGGCTATCAGCTCTAATTGAAGGCCGAATTGTACGTGTATAGTGGGCCTAACAGATACTCTACAGTTTCGTCTCCCTGCTAACTTTTCATCACATCCATAGAAAAAATAGAAATACATGCCATGTTTTAGTTTTTATATAATATATAGATAAGGTTTGTATTTTTTTTTCATGAGAAAAACGAAATACCTAAAGAATCGCATTATTAATATTTGAGGCAAAATTTATAAAGTGCCTTTCATTAGGCCGATCGGCCTCTCTTGGTCCTCCATGACTTGAAGCACGAAAAGTTGAAAGCGTTACGAAACGCAAAACGGGCCCACCGATATTGGATGTTGCAGCGAGGTTAAACATTATTGGAAACAGGTCCAATCGTTGGATTTATTGATTACTAGTATATAAGCTTCTCAAAGACAGAGAAACTAACACTCTTAAAAAATTCGTTTGCATTTTTAAAAATATGTTTAATTTTGTTAACGTTGTTCACTCTGTGAACAAAAATTGACTCTGTTGGGTTCTGTTCCGTAGTCAATACTATAAATGTGTAAAATTTCAGCCTTCTTGGTCATCAAGAGACCTCTTGAAGGACTTTTTGACCCTCCTTTATTTTGTCAAATCTCGAAGAAGAAATCGAAAATCCGGCTCCGTCAGGTTTTAGCCCTACGTTCGATGCTTTAAGTATGCACAGATTTAACCTGCTAGGAAATCTGGAGGATCTGGGACTATAACATAACTAGGGATAAATGTGTCATTTTGTGTCAAGACTTTCTGGCTTCCCAAATTTTCTCCGCCCCCAGGGAGGAATCGAATTTTGTCTCCGTTAAAAATCTGTCCCGTAGGCGATACTATCTATATAAACATACAGCTTCAGCTATCTAAGTGGGAGGACTGTGGATAGTCTCAAAATATTGTTTTCGACCCTCTTCCCCCCCCTCGGGGAAAAATCGAAATTTATTTTCCGTTAAGATGTGTCATGCAGTCGATACTATAAGTTAAGGCTCCTAAATCTACACGCTAGTGCAACAGCTGCCATCTTGACTCCCAGTTGAAGCGATGGCCTGTACATGGCAAAAACAGGATTACTTTCTAGTCCTTTTCTCGGGATTTCGAAAACATCAAAGTAATCTAGATTACTTTCGTGAATGACCGATTCGACTTTTTGAAAGCAGAAGCACCTATTTCACAGCTAAATTGCGTATCCAAAGTAGCCATGCAATATGCTCGGGCCTTTGAGATAACACGGGCAAACATCACTGACTGGACCGACTGGAATCCAAATAGTGGCTGCGTCAGCCTGTATATTTAGGATCCTCACTATAAGTATATTGAGATTCAGCCTCCTAAATCATTTAGGGGTTTCTGTAGCCTGGAAATAATTTTTTAAAAAGCCAATTTTTTCCACTACCGGGGAACGGAAACGAAAATCTCGCTTCATTTGGCTTCGGCTTCACTAGGCCGTTGTAAGCATCGGTTGTGCAGTAATTCTACTGTTAAAATTACGATGCTGTTAAAATGACGCGGCTGGTGGGAAGGAATTTTAACAGCGTCTCTTTTCTTATCAGCAGTATCGATGAGTCGTCTGATACGGTGCACGGTGTGGAGATGCTGCGGTGCTGACTATAAGTGTGAAAAAATGGACTTCCAGGCCGCCAGAATAAGTGTCTGCAAAGACAAAAAAAAATGTTAGACAATGATTATGTCAAGTAGATAGTTTCATTCAATGATTATACAATGTAGAGTTTCTACCTCTCTATCAGCGGTAATGAACAAGAAACACGAAAACGATTAATGGTCATGGTTTTACTACAGTTCGTTACAAACAAATAAGATTTCACCGAATTTCTTAAATTCATTTGAAGAAAGATGAGGGATTAAACAATTCTACACTTTACCTGGATTGCGTCTATAATGATAAGCAGATCATCCAGGAAACCCTTTCTAATGGAGAACACTAAAGTGGTCGAAACAGAATCTTCTGGGCTGCGTCCATGCTGACTACCCAGTAGCAGGATCTGGAAAGAAAGTGTTCCAAAACATGACATCTTTCATGTAATGTGAGGTCCCTTCGCCTCGCCCGAACGCTGCATTTTGTGGTAGCGGAACATGACGTATTTTCAGAAGCATTATTTTGAGATAAAAACGTGTTCTAGTTTTTTCATAATATTTCGACGATTTGGAATAACGCTCCAAGACACCAAGCTTTAAGGTAGGAGGAGTGAATTATCTCTTGTCGTTTGGATAGTTTAGCTGGAACTAAGAGAGTATACATGTCTTAGAATAGATACGGGTTTCATTCCTAGAGTAAGCAGTATTTAAAAAGATTTTTTGGCACCTTTCTATTATATTTACATAGGTAGTGTAATTATTAGTTATTCCTTGCTGAAGAGCGCTAAGAAGTGCAAAACTGGTTCATATAGGCTGATCGTTGCTCTGAAAACGCGAATCCTTAGTTTAACTTTGTTGAATGTTGGATCGGTGCATGCTTGTAAGATAGTGCAAACAAAATGAACCAAGACGCGACTGTCATTCAATATCCAACACATGACATTGATTCAAACGGGTTGGTCCTCCAAATGCCATTGACTAGGGTCCCCAATTCACGTAAAACTGTGAAACGTTTCCTTGAGATTTCTTTACTAATAAAGTGAATGTTCGGAAATCCTAGTATTTTCCCTTTAGGAAACACCATGATGTCTGAGTCAGGCATATTCTTAACAAGGGAGTTTCTAAAGCCTCTAACACGGATGTTTGTAAGGAACCTTGCTGCTTCAACTGGAAATCGAACCCTGGATCTCCGAACGGGCCAGCCGACGCTCTACCGTTGAGCTACTGGGACGAAATGGCAAACTCTTATTGTCGAAGTGGATTCAGTATTCTCCACCCTCTAATGTCAGATGGGCGGGTTACTGACCATCTGACTGACCACCTCCTGCTATTTTTACTTCAGGTTAGATTCCTGCTATTACTATTTTTACCCAGGTTAGAATCTTGAGTGGTCGTTATCCTCTTAGCTTGAAATCGGCGCTCAATCATCCAGAGCCCACTGAATCCGCACGAGTCGTACTAGAGTCAGTTTCAGACCTTCGATATATTTGCACTAACCTACAGGGTTGATTGGTTCGTGCCCCATTGTAAAGAACCTTGTTGTCCCAATCGGGAGTCGAACCCTGGATCCCTCGAAGTGGCTACTGGGACGAAATTGCAAGTTCTTATCGTCGAAGTGGACTCGGTACACTCTACCCATAGGGAACTTTCCAGAGTTACAGTGTTCCCCTTTAGCTGCAAAGAGTTCGTTTTCTGGAACATATATTTAAGATCTGGGTTTAAACTTCAAGCATTAGTGGAGAGTTTTGCGCATGCATGCCTTCCCATAATGTCTCGGAATTTACACTAAACGTTGGGTTCTCTTTCGAAAACATGTTCGAATATAACGGGCATGTTTATTTCGAATTCAGAAGCCTATCTGGTATTAATAGGAAATCATTCAACTTTTACAGCGGTCAATGATTCTATAGAACTATACATGAACAGATGAATATATCACCAAAATTATGAATAGAAATAGATGTAGAATGGTACAGTTTATTCATCACGTATGTCTTACCTCCTCCTCGGTGAGGTCGTAGTCCCTGGTCTGCTCCTCCTTAAGCTTGAGGTCTTTAATTCGAGCCTCCTGTTTGAGAGTGGACTCGAGTCGAGCATCGTCGACGAGCGAGCGACGACGGACAGCGGGCTTCTTCTAGCAAAGAAAGGAAGCAATGTATTCATGATGAAACAGAAAATGGGATAGTAATGACACATTCACGCATAACCGGCCACTCATCCTGCTGCTTATACCCTAGGCTGATTTGGGTGGCCTGGGTCTTCCACATTTACTCATATAAAGAACAGTATTCTGGCGTTCTTTGTTGCGTATGACATCAGATACTGAAAACGAAGCTGGATATTAGATTCATTTTTAACTTATTTACAACAATAGATATTATAATATTCTTTCATGTTGTGGCTACGCAGACAGTGATTGAGCATTGTCTATGATTATAGACGATATCCCATGAATAAATTGGTTTTTTAAATTACTACCTGGCAGAATATCCCCTGGGACTCACTAGTTCATTTAAGAACACACCGCAAGGATCTTTTAAGGACTGATTAGCCCAGTGGTTAAGACGTGGGGATTGTACTCGGAGGACCCGAGTTCGATTCCTGGCTCTACTCAATCTATCTCCTTGTTTACGCGGAGTAAAGGCGCTTTAAATATCTGGGTCTGAAAGTCCTTTCAAGAGGTTGGTAGCAGGGGAAGGCCGGTATGGTCTTTGTGGATGTCACCCCCACTGAGTTCGAGTCTAAATTGAGTGTGACTGTCCCGGCCGTTCGAACGCTATTACCTTACACTTTTGGTTAATCCGGACGGTCTGAGTCGATAGAAAGAAAAAAAAAGAAAGATTTGCCATATATATTTGCGTTCTAATCATATGATCACCACTCTTTTCAACTTCTAACGATTTTAGTTTATCCACTGATGGCTTTATTTATTGTATATTTTGAAGCGTCTATTGTCATACCCTTTATTATTATCACTATTCAAAGGTAATTAAAGTAAGTAAATTGTGTTGCTGACAGTATGCTTGGGCGTAATCTAAGAAGACGAGTTTGATTCCAGGTTTCATACTCTTATTATTTTTAGTTCAAATTTAAGTAAAATGGCATACTATTAAGTGTAAAATAAGGAAAGCACACTCGTTTAATAATTACGTTTAATAATTTTTGTGGATCGATTAGTAGCGCTGATTAGCCAGCCGATATTAATATGCTTGAAATTAACAGTTTTTAATCGATGGTAACAACAGTCTATATTAATTCATCGCGAGAATTTGTCTGAAAGAAAGTTTTTAAAACTTTTTTTCTTGATGAAATAAATCCCTTTTAAATGAGCAGTTGAATGACGGGACAGAAATGGAAGATTTTATTTCCTTAATTGCTTTTAACACTTACCAACATAGTTGAAAAGTGTGTTATGACTTTGGTCATTCTGTCTGTCCGTTCGCACGATCACTGCCGTAAAAATGATTTTATCAAAATGAAATTTTAGTATGTTGATCAGACGGTCTGTCTGTTGGACATTTGGGAATGTAAATGAATAATATCACCCAGATAATTTTAGATGGAACCCTGGTTGTTGTTGTTGTTGAAACCCAGACCGTCCGACCTACCAGAAAGGTGTATGGTAACTGTTTGAACGGTCGGGAAGTGCCACCCAATTTAGACCGGAACCCAGTGGGGGAAGATGGAACCCTGGTTATAAAAGTGAAATAGATTAAACCCTATGGCACCTCATTTTTCAAACGTTTTCTAAGAGAAGTTAAATTTCGCAAATTGTTTTGAAAATTTTAAGAAATATTCAAATTAACCCATAAAATATATAAAAAAAATTTGAGCAAAATAGGTTCAGTAGTTTTTTAAATAAAAATAAAAATATTAACGACACCCTTATAATATTGAAGAGATCAAGTGATCTACTTCAAAATAAAATATATTTTTTTCCCCTGAGCCAAAATCGTGATTTTTAAAGTTCTTTTAAATTTATATTGAGTGTTGCATCCGTCTTAAAACTGCTTTACTTCTGCGTATTTTCTGTGTATCTATAGTCTGCGCCAACAAAATTACAATATTTTTGAGTTTAAATGATCATCCAAATTTGATTATTTCTACAATGAAGCTTCATTTTAACGTATGCAGAATGTAAACACATCAAGCTATGAGTTGTATAAGAATTGCTGAATTTTTTTAACGCAAAATTATTTTGCTCTGGAGTCTGGAATATAGGTAATATAAATGAAATATTTATCGATTTTACACAGAGAAGCAGACGATTTTATAGTAATGCCTTTTTCGATGAAGTTTTAAGCATGGAGTTAGAAAGTTCTTTTACCTCCATAGTTTTAAGTTTTCAAGTAAAATAAATGATTGTAATATTGTGATAATTAAAAAAATAATATATCAGCGCTGAATGTATCGCATTTTAGAGAAGTTTTAATAAAATTGCATTGCAATCGGAAAATGTTTCATAATCAATGCTTTATGCATGATTGATCTTTCTTGTTATAATTTAAAAAAAAATATTGAAAAAGGAAATCACGTAAAGAGGACTGCAGCATTTTACACTTATTTTACACTTATCACTTTACACTTTATCTTAATTTAAAGATTATTATATTTTTAAATATGAAATTCGTTGAATTTGACCCAATTCTTGAGCTAAACTAAAATTTTTAAAATATTTAAAATTTATATCTCTAAAACTAACCGCCCTTATCGATCGACACTTTATAGAATGATTAATAATATGCGCATTAAGATCATGCTTAAAAATTTTGGTATGTTAGAATTCAATTTTTCATTGTTTTCCTCATTATAAAAAAGTGAACTTCCTAACATTTCTTTGAGTTGTCATTTTAAGACAAATCATGCTAAAAAGTAAATCTTAATTAAAATATATAGTTAAATAAATATATAGTTTTTTTGACACAAGTTCATTTGTGTCAGAAGACTCCGATTTTCAATTCTCTTGCCATATGCTGAAAACAATTTATCTCTGAAATACGAAACAAAATTTAAGAGTTTTTAAAGTGGCAAATCGATTACTTCCTCTCAAAGTACCCTGTTTTAATAAAGAATGCTCTATTTTATATAAAAAAAATCTGATGTGGGCAACACATGACTTTCCTTATATAATGTAATGAATTTACTACTTCTACAGTAAAAAAAATAAGTTTTTCTTATAGTAGATACTAAAATTCTTTCCAAGATATTGAGTTTTCGACAATTAGTTGTCATTTTCATTGATTTAACATCATTTTTATCCAGTTGGCGAGATTTTCGTTAATTTGGCAACATTTCAAAAAGTCGCCAAATTGGCGACATTCTGCCAAATTCGTCGTCAAAATCTCGCCAAGCGTTATGGACGAAGAAATATGTTATTCTTACAGCAGACAAATGATTATTGACGTTCAAATACAAACGTATTACTCGAAGTATATTTTTTCATGAATGGAATGAGCTAGATCCACGAGAATGATGTCATCCAATTTATCGTATGGTATTACATATGAAAAGTGAACATGTTTCTCAATAGGAAATATTTTTTTTTCATTTTATATGACTTTTTGATATTTTTTTTGAAAAATATACAATATCTCGAGAACGGTTCATGTTAGCGTTCTAAAATTTATGCCAATCGTTTTCTAATGAAAAATTACATAAAAAATGTCTATTTGCGTAACTTTATTAGCGGTTTTGATTTTTTGATGATTTTTTCAAAATTTCATTCGAAAATTGAGGGGGGTTCTGAACATTCGATTGCGTATAAAAACAATAGGCTTCCAGTGTTTACGAATTGTGATTTTTGTACCAAATTTGGTTCGAATCGGTCCATTCGTTCGTCAGTTAACGTCTCCACAGACTCACTGACACACACACACTTTCACACACACACACACACACAGACATCACTTCAAAAATGCTTGATTCGTGATCAGGGATGCTTGAAACGTGCTCTCCCGTCGAAAACTCGAATTCGAATTTTCGACCCCGTCACAATACTTTCCTTATACATATGTATATAAGGAAAGTAATAGTGATATATGTACCAATTTATGGCAGTGATAAATAGAGATGTGGGTCGGAAAATTTTCAGAAAATGATCCGCTATGTTTTTCCAGAAAAATTTCCATTTTTACTTTCCTTATATACATAATGTATAAGGAAAGTATTGTGACGGGGTCGAAAATTCGAATTCGAGTTTTCGACGGGAGAGTACGTTTCAAGTATCCCTGATCACGAATCAAACATTTTTGAAGTGATGTATGTGTATGTGTATGTGTGTGTGTGTGTGTCAGTGGGTCTCTGGAGACGATAACTGACGAACGAATGGACCGATTCGAACCAAATTTGGTACAAAAATTACAATCTGTAAACACTGGAAGCCTATTGTTTTTATACGCAATCGAATGTTCAGAACCCCCCTAAATTTTCGAATGAAATTTTGAAAAAATCGTCAAAAAATCAAAACCAATATTAAAGTTACGCAAATAGACATTTCTTATGTAATTTTTCATTAGAAAACCATTGACATAAATTTTAGAACGCTAACATGAACAGTTCTCGAGATATTGCACATTTTTCAAAAAAATTATCAAAAAGTCATATAAAATAGAAAAAAAAAATTTCCTATTGAGAAACATGTTCACTTTTCATATATAATATCATGCGATAAATTGGGTGACATCATTCTAGTGGATCTAGCTCGTTCCATTCATGAAAAAAGATACTTTGAGTAATACTTTTGTATTTGAACACCAATTTATCTGCTGTAAGAACAACTTATTTCTTCGTCCATAATGCTTGGCGAGATTTTGGCGACGAATTTGGCGGAATGTCGCCAACTTGGCGACTTTTTGAAATGTTGCCAAATTAACGAAAATCTCGCCAAATGGATAAAAATGACGCTAAATCAATGAAAATGACGACTAATTATCGAAAATTCAATATCTTGGAAAGGATATTAGTATCTACTAGAAGAAAAACCTATTTATTTTACTCTAAAAGTAGTAAATTCATTTCATTATATAAGGAAAGTCATGTGTTGCCCACATCAGATTTTTATTAATTAATTTGAAAATAGAATGTAATACTCTTTCCAAACTGTTTTTCTGAAAAGCAAACAGCTTTACAAGAAGTTTTGGATCATTGAGTTCTCTAATTACATTCCTTATATACTTAATGTATGAGGAAGGTATTGTGACGGGGTCGAAAATTCGAATTCGAGTTTTCGACGGGAGAGCACGTTTCAAGCATCCCTGATCACGAATCAAACATTTTTGAAGTGATGTCTGTGTGTGTGTGTGTGTGAAAGTATGTGTGTGTGTGTGTAAAAGTATGTATGTATGTGTGTGTGTCAGTGAGTCTGTGGAGACGATAACTGACGAACGAATGGACCGATTCGAACGAAATTTGGTACAAAAATCACAATCCATAAACACTGGAAGCCTATTGTTTTTATACGCAATCGAATGTTCAGAACCCCCTAAATTTTCGAGTGAAATTTTGAAAAAATCATCAAAAAATCAAACCCGCTAATAAAGTTACGCAAATAGACATTTCTTATGTAATTTTTCATTAGAAAACGATTGACATAAATTTTAGAACACTAACATGAACTGTTCTCGAGATATTGCACATTTTTCAAATAAATTATCAAAAAGTTATATATAAAAAAAAATTCCTATTGAAAAACATGTTCACTTTTCATATGTAATACCATGCGATAAATTGGGTGACATCATTCTCGTGGATCTAGCTCGTTCCATTCATGAAAAAAGATACTTTGAATAATACTTTTGTATTTGAACACCAATAGTCATTTATCTGCTGTAAGAATAACTTATTTCTCCGTCCATAATGCTTGGCGATATTTTGGCGAAATGTCGCCAACTTGGCGACATTTTAAATTGTTGCCAAATTAACAAAAATCTCGCCAAATTGATAAAAATGACGCTAAATCAATGAATATGACGACTAATTGAAAAAAATTCAATGTCTTGGAAAAAATATAAGTATCTACTATAAGAATAACATTTTTTTAAACTGTAAAAGTAGTAAATTCATTGTATTACATAAGGAAAGTCATGTGTTGCCGTCATCAGATTTTTTTGAAAAGGTAAATGAGGGAGGGCAGGTGGCAAGTGTGTATATGCACTTTATTTTAAAGAGAAAGAATGGATGACAAACTGCTACAAGTGACATTTTACTCATTCTAAAAAAAAAAGCAAATAAAGTTTTTAAATGTCTATTCTTTCAGTATTAAGGTCTTCAAACTTTATAAATATGTTTAAAAAACGGAAGTTTTGAAGAGGGCGAATGTCTTAATAGCACTAAAATATGCTCAACTCTTCTTGCATATTGTCTCTTTTTTCTCATGATACACTCGCTTGTTCAATTACAAGCAGGCATTTTTTGAATAATTTTTAATATTATACAAAACAATTATTTTAAAAGTGCTTAATTACAAGCAGTTTTTAATTTATTTTTGTAGTAAATAAATTTTATATTTATATATTAAAAATAAACAAATAAATTTTATATATTAAATAATTTATTTTTATATATATATAACTAGTCATTTACTTTTTGTTTTTGTTATTTTTTAAGAAGATGGTAGAATGTTTCCCTTGAAGGTATTGGAAGAAATGCAATATAAATATTTAACGTATTTTTTAATTATAATCAGTTTTTATGTTTTTTTAGAATATTATATTTTATAATTTACTTTTTATATATATTATAAACAGTAAATTATCCATGATTCTGATAAGGTTTAACAATTTTTAATTATCTCTCATGCCTTTTGTATGCTCATTTATCCCTTTTGTGCAATGCTTTAAAATTGGAACTTTGAAGATAAAAAGACATTATTAAAGATGAAATAGAATTTTTTTATGAGTTTTTAAAAACAAGTGTATTTAAGGAAAATAGTCAATTGTAGCTGCTAACTGCAGTATACAGATAGAAGAAATTTTTGTGCATAGGATTTTCTATACATTTCTAGATTTATACCTTTTTATATAATATACGTTTGACTGTAGCTGTAATATAAGAATAAATATTTTAAAAAAATCACTGAGCATATTATTCCAACTGAAATGTAATATAGAGAATAATTTCAAAATTTTCCGTTTCAAAATGTTCAGGAAAATCGTCTCTAGTGATATTAGACAGTTATGGTACAAAAGAACTATAACTAGCCATATATTGGAATAATTCCCAATTGAGCAGTGTTATTCACATACACAAAAATCAATATACAAGGTAGGATCAAAAAGTTCGGAGACTGTGCTGATATCTCCAACCCTGATTGGAAGAGACCTGCTGCAGCAGGTTGGTGCAATGTTTCTGTCGGCAATTTCCCCAGACGCTGGCAGAATTTGATATTCGCACGTTGTTCTTCAAACGTTATCTCCATTTTCGACGAACGCAAACGACTACAGTTCACTGACACGCATTGTCTGGAAAAGCTTCTTCCTTTTCTTCTCGCGTCACATGTGCCTCTACGCCACGGTAACATAGTTCCCCTCTCTTCCAACTAGGGTTGGAGATATCAGCACAATTTCTGAAGTTTTTCATCCTACCTTGTATTTCAGGTGGGCTTCTGTTTTGGACGGATATTTCTTGCTTCATCTCAAATGCACAGTAAAAAATCCGCCTATAGGAGACCTTTCTAAGGCAAAACCTTTCTAAGAAAACGTTGTCAAGTTTATGGCTGCCATTTTATATATCGGCTATTCCATGCTGACGAGGGTTAAACCAGTCCAGTCTATTTTAACGTTTCAGATAACTGCTGTGAACTTAAAATCTTTAGCTTTAGTGAGTTCTGTGACTATGAACTTGCCGTTTGAACACAATTTTGAAATTTTTGAAGTCTGTAAGGACCGACGTCTTAGGTCACAACAAACGTTCTCAAAATGGCTAAATAAAGAACATTTTCTTGTTACAAATGCAGCTGATTATTCCACAGATCCAGGTAGGGGACAATAAGAACCCGATGTCTAAGTTTCTGCGAGTATGATGAAATGATATCGATGTAGATTATTCTATCAGAGAGGGTACATTTCCGTCATCTATCGTTTTTATAAAATTAGGATTAAATTTTATATTGCAAGAGTTTGGAATTATAAAACATGGTTCCAAATACATATTTGGAATGTCTATCTATTTGTAAAATGATTTTTTTAATCAAAGATCTTATAAGCATTAGCATGTAAATAGTTCTTTATTTCATATTCACTAAACCGGGATAGAGGGGGCGTTTCTAAAGTTAGGATAGCTCTCCCTTGAGGCTGTCCTATTGCGGATAATAGCAACCACGGACCTGTTTCGTGCTTATGCAAATATCAGTTTAAAATAGCCGATGGTGGGCCTGAATGCTTCTTCCCTCCACTGTCTTCATAGAGGTCTTTAAAATGTTTGTACAATAGCACGATTTCTTGTTACATCATCAGCTATTAGCTATTCCACACTGACGAACCCATAATAAACCGAAAGCAGATGTTGTTATCTGCAGTAGGAACGTGATCTTATCAGTTCTTTATTTGTTCTAGAAATGTCGCACCGCATTCAAAGAACCGAGAAAGGATTCGAAAATAAATTATATTATGAGAAGTTTTCAAAATGTTAAAAAATATATATAAACGTATCATTACGAAAGATGTAGTGAAGTAGCTCAATAAAAATGACTAAAAATAAATCTGAATTTTGTAGCTTTTGCCTTCCGCTCCTATTGAATTTTCCACAATTATTAACAAAAATATCTTTAGCTCATTACAAGGGAGCAAAATAATGGCTCATGCTCTTTGAGTTTTACTTCACTGTACTCTTACTCTCCGAAATTTCTTTCAAAAGTCGATTTGGCATCTGCTTTAACGAGCTATTTTTGTGAAGTAAAGTCATGAATGAGAAAATGGCAATAGGGAATTAAAATAGGCTATAGGGTATACATTTTGAATGAATGGTAAAAGTAAATGGTAAACCATGGAGTTAGAAAGAAGGAGATAAAACTTCTATGAATGAAACGCTTGAAAATGCCATAATGCTTTAAGAATGATATCTAGGTGTCGCTCGTGTTAGTAAAGTAGCTGCTAGTGTTGGTTGACACATTAGAAAGGTGTAGTATTTAGTATATGTAGTTTTGATTATTTTAAAATTAAGAGTTCTCTCATTATGAGTATAATTAACCAGTTCTTTTTTCATAGTTGTAGGGTAGAGTACAGAATATAGGGCAATAAAAATAAATTACAAGGTAAAGTTATTTTGAATACTTAGGAATATTCTTTATTGTTTCACTTCAATTTGCATTGCGCTCATTATTTATTTTTTACAAAATGGATAGTTTTAATAAATATTTTGGTCTTTCGCCATAGAAATGCATACAATGCATGGCTACTTATATTATCCCAGCGCCACCTGAATGATTGTCTCAAACGATATGGGGTTTTTCTTAATAGGAAGTTTTAACTCCTTACTTTTATCTCCATGTGGTGAACATATAAAAAATTATCAGTAGACGGTTTACATGTACGTCACAAACGTTAGATATATTGCAATGTCATCCAATAGATATAATCCCAAGTTCAAGAGATAAGAACCTCCTTCCAAAATTTATGAAATCTTAAAGTGGTTTTTCGTCAAGCCATCGAAGCTGTACTTTCTGTTTTAGGGTACTCTGTTGAAGTTTCCTAACCCTGATTTGAAGAGGAGCTAGTTCCTCCAGCACTTCCTAATTGTCTTTGACGGGTCTTTATACCGCAGCGTTGCAAGAGTTTGTAGTTCACAGTTTTGTTGCTCGACCCTGACAGCCCGACCTACCAGAAGGTGTAAGGTATCTGCTTGGACGACCGGGCTAGTGCCACTCAATTAAGACCGGAACCCAGTGAGGGCTGCATATGTTGGGTTATTTTTGGCTATTTAATAATTTTAGGAAGTTTGTTTTTAATCTAAACGTGTTCAGGGGTCTTATTTATATAGTCATTCTCTTTTAGTTATTCATTTTCTAATCGTTTAGGTTTTTGATATTCTTCTGTTCCAAATAGGTTTTATTCTATAGTTATTGTGTTCAAAATGGCGAAAGTTCGTTCGTTTTAGATTTCAGCAATTTAAATTTATTTAAATTGGCTAATTTGGGATTCCATTTATTACCCTTTTTATTCCCTTGAATTTGATTCCAAATTTATTGTTCTCTGTTAAAAATTAGCTGATTTATCGCGATTTTTCAGTTTTATTCTATTTTCAGCATTTTAAATATTTCAGAATCTTTCATATTTAAATTATTGCCGAACTCGAATATTCCAAATTGTGTTACTTCATTTCTTTTAATTTTCGTCTGCTTTTAAAATTCCAGTTCTCTTCTTTAAAATTTCGAGTTTTTAATTGGTTGACCGTAATATTAAAATCGTCTGTCATTGATTATTTTATCATTCATTGATAATTTTGTTTACAGTCTGTGGCAGCGATGTTTCGCAGTATATAAGTAAAATCGCGCTCTTTTTCACACTCTCTTTTCTTGATTAGAATTGGAAATGCAGTCCTATTTACGTGTCGTTCTAGCGCTTCGGCGCTAGCCGAACCGAAGTTCGAATTCGGCTTGTAAAGTTTCATTATCCCCGGCTGTGATGTGTGCTTTTCCAAGATGCAAATTGTTTTGTTTAGTATATAATCAATCAGCAGTCTTTTGCCGCAGTGCTGTCTGATGTTGTTTCTGTCTGGAAGCTGTGAGAGCCGGGCGTTTGTCGCGTCTGGACACACGGAATGAAGAGTTCTTGCTAATTAGTTTCCTATCATCTAAATATTGATCCAAGATGTTCCGCGATTTATGTGATGTCGGACGAGGAAGTTTTGCCGGTAATTTGTTTACTCCAGGTTGTGCAGGTCTTTACACGAGGAATGGAATCTACATTTCCGTGCCCAATAGACGACCCTATGTTTTGGTTTCGTTCTGATGTCAGTAGTCTGGTGCAGCAGTTTGGAGAAATGATTTGATTTCGGTATTATTGGACGTCCGGCTGATTTGGAGAATTCCCCTTGGAGTTGGACTTCGTGGAACGGTCGGTTTTCCGGATTTTCTACTGGACATAAATGTGACCCTGTGCCATGGATTCCCTCTTCAGGTGTTCTCTGGATCTGCTTCATGTTTGGTGACTCTTCTGATGATTCTTCCTCCCGCTGATCTTTGCAGCTTGTCTTGGAGCCTTGGTGATATTATTCTTTTTCCTTCAAATTCTAACTATTTTACTTTTGCATCATTTAAACATTAATTGAGTTGGCAATGAATAAGACTCCTGGACCTATATATTTTAGGTCTCGAGAACCTGAGGTTTTCTTTAAATTTAGTTGAAATTCCCTTTTGTCAAACTGATGTTCTTCGTATTCTAAATTCTAATTTGGCAAATAACTAATGTATAATTTTAACATTGTTAACTTTAAATTTAATATTCTAACGTTTTTACTACCACTTTACGATCGGCCATTCAATTTATTTATTTAAGATGTTTAATTTGATTTGCTTAGTTAATGAGATGTAAACTTTAATAGATCTTAAAATAAATGAAGTTTAAATTTTAATAAACGTTAGATTTTTGAAAACTTAAAACTCTGTGTTCTTTCTTTTATTTTAATGTAATTTTTATATTTTAGGAAAGTTCCATTTAATTTTATGTAGTTATATATTTGTAAACTTAGGAATAACTGGTCAAATGGTCCCCTTTCAGTTTATTTCTAGAATGTTTATAGGTTTTAGGAACTTTAGAACTTTTGCAAATTTTTAGGTATTTTACAAGTTTAGAATGCAGTATTCAGATATATTTTAGATGACTTTACAGATTTCAGAATCTTTACAAGTTTAGGAATATTTTGGAATGTTTTAGAATGAATTAATATATTTTAAAATATCAAAATGCCTTCTCAAAATCTTCCGGACACATACACAGGGATCGTACCCTACTTCCCCTATCACTAACCTCTCGGAAGAACTTATAGGCCCACATATTTAACGTGTTCGTATTCCGCGTGAACACAGGAACAGTTTGGCAAAATCATAATCAAACATAGAATCAAACTCGAGTCGTCCGAGGGAAATTCCCGGGACAACCATTGGGCCGTCCTACCTCCCCCCAGGGGGCGGCGCCGCCAAAGATTGCGGTGTACGGATCTTAGGTCTGTACTTCTGGTCCTCCGTCTGCTGGGAGAAAATCAATCGGTTTGCCCTATTGACGATGAAGTAGCCGACGAACCATTGAGTTGGTAGGACCTCGACTCTTTTAGGTGGTCGAGCCCATGAACTGTGCCTATTCATGACCTGAGCCAGGGGCCGACCGGTGGCTGATGTCGAGCTTGGCGGACGTTCTCTCGGACCCTACCCGGTGAATGATTTCGCCAAGTCAGCGACCTGGCTGCGGCTCCGCTGGAATGGAGATTGAACCCCGTGACTGATCGAATATGGGCGTAAACCTCAACGGTAGTCCGGCTAGTTGCTTTAATCTGTCCTACCCCTTAAGTATAAGTTTTGTAAATCACGGTATTTACAAACATGGTCAGATCGAAATTAATAGTACACATACTTGAGGCTAGTATGCATTCTGTCATCTGGTCGATCCTACTACGCACGTATTCTTAATATCGATGTATCCTTATTGTGCACTTATCCTTACTGTCCACGTATCCTGATTGTTCACGTATCCTAATACTGAAAACCACTAAACTGGCATAATCAGTGAAATGTGCACAGAATTTGCATTCTCATTTATATAGAAAATATTCTTATTTCTAAAAATATCTTATAGAATCTTTCAAATTGCTACTGACGTAACGTTAATTATAACGTAGCGTGTTGTACGTAACGTAACATGTTTAAAATAAATCGAACATTGCAAAATGTCGATTGTTGTCTAACATCTTCGACTTTCACTGAAAATTGGAATGATAGGCTCTCATCCTATTAAGTTGATTTTTGCTATATAAGTTGACTAACTGTACGTATGGGAAAGAAGTGAATGTTTAGTTGATTAGAAAAATAAAACTGTAGATGTGGGACACGATGTCACTACACTTTTATTGGAAATTTATTTTTTCGATTTACATTTTTACATTTAGCATACATTTATAAGTTTATTTTATGTCCTCTTGCACTGCAATCGATATTAGAGAGGGAAATAAACATTTCGTTCGTTTCTCAGTTGTTTTACTAGAATGTTGCCTTACTAGAACTTCTGGGTACAGGTGGAGAATACTACTGTATGCATACATCTCCGACAATTGCTCGAATATACTTTAAATTTGAAATCTGTCTATGTAGTCCTGGTGCGCATTAAAAGGACAGAGCACCAAAAATATCAAATCCGAGATCTGTAAACATTGACTGATGAATGTTCTTTTGGTGAATTCTTCATATAAGGAGCTGTCCGCGTAATAGCGGCAGGGCCTGGTTGCCGAAAAGGCACGGTGAGCACATGCTTCCTTTCAGAAGGTTCAAAGGGGCCTCCACATTGCATCCACGGTTGAGGTTTTTTTTAAATGTAAGCTATTTTTCAAATAGTTAGATGCACTTTTTTTTATTGTAAGTTACTTGTCTAATAGTTAAGTTAAATAGTATCTTGCCCTTACAGGCAAACACAGAAATATTTGGGTTGTTTCAGCCCAAATTTGTATTGCCCATATTTATTTTTTTTTACATTTATATATTAAACTGTTAATGACAAAAGGTAGGATGGCAGTTAATATTTAAGTTAGAACTCATTTTAGAAGTAAACGGGGACCAGCCGTGATTCAATAATAAAATAGACTGTAGCTTAGAAATTTTGGCACAGGCAAACAGTTTAAAAAAAATCAGTTCGTTGATGAGAATTGTTAGTTGAGCAGAGCAATGCGATAATAGAATATTTTGAACACTGATGAGTGCATGTAGAATTTCTTGGGCCATACTCACAAAATCAAAATGGGGCCTCCAAATGTCGTTGTGCTTCCCTAAATGGGTTGGTTAATCAGGCCCTGCCTACCAGATAGCTGAATTTCCGATCTCTACAGGAGAGATTTAGAGAGAGAGAGAGAGAGACAAACCCCGATGGCTTTATAAGCAAAGATCCATGAGTGTACATCTTACGTCTATATGGTAAAGAGACTATTCCCGATTCAATAAAAGAGATTGCAGTGAACTTGGCGGAGAATTTAAAAGTTAGGATAACGAACTTTGCAGCAAAGTTAGACGAATGACTCGTCGATTGTTTTCTTTTGTTTAAAAGAATTATGAAGACACTCTGCATAATACACTACATAAGGAAAAATCGAGCAATGTATTAAGCACAAGTAAAATAATAATAATAATCTATAAATAAATGGCTGTGCTTAAATACATGACTCAAATTTTCCTATCTTTTGAACAAAGTGTTTTTTGCTTATTGACACACTACATAATAGGCACCCAATACGTGATAGGCACTACATAATAGACACTCCACATAATAACCACTCTACGTAATAGACAGTCTAAGAACATATCCTCGAAAATAAAAACAATAAGCACTCTACATAATAGACACTCAGCTAGATACATCATACTGTGAATAATGATACATGGATCGCATGTCTCTGGGTATATTCAATCAAAACTTATATCGTCTCCAATTATCCATCGAAGAATTTACTAAAGTACTTTCGATCCTATGACGATAGGATTTTTTTGTTTGATTATTTGGGTTCTGGAAATAGTTTTATGATGTAAAATTTTGTTCTAAGGAATCGGTATAAAATGTTGCATTTTGTACTTTTTACCAAAGGGTGTCATACGATCAAAATTTGTATAACATAATTATTCCTAAATTAAAACATTTTTTTTAAGTTGGAAGCGAGGATTTACGCCTGTTTCTGAATGTGTACTTGCTCTTGATTACTTCTGGAGGCTGTTTATTCAATTCGATTCAAACTGGGTTTGGCCTCGACTTGCATGGGCGCTCATAGTAGGGCAAGAGGGGACACTCGCCATCATGTTCAAGGTCACAAAAGTAAGCATCAAGCTGTCGATGTTGTACATCTTATCCTTAAGTTTGCCCTACTGACGTCAGTGGTTTGCCACCTCCTTGGAAAATGTCTATAGGCGGCCTTGACGACTGCTTTAATTACAACCTTACATGAGGGGAGATGTTTAATATGTGCTTCATTACAGGTTACATCGTTTTAGAGGCACGTGGAAGAATAGTTCTGATGTGGGCAGCAGGACTTTACCTGCAGGCTCAAATTAATTTTTCCTTATATCTCCCTTAATACATTCGTTGACGTTTTATCACAAGAAAAAAAAAGCAATATATAAATGGATATTTATTTTAGATCACATCGAATTTACAGTTGTTTCTTCTTTTTCAAAATAATTTTTCTTTTTTATTTGATGATGTATCGTATTTTAAAAATAGTGCCGAGGTAGGTATAAATTTTCCAAACTGAAATATCCCGAGAACGGTTTATCCTAGAGGAACGGCAGTGTTTTGATTTACTTTGATTTATATGGAATGTTTAATAACAAACATTTAACTACTACAATGAAATGTACAACTTTTTATTTCAGTTTTTTGGCGATTTTTGTGGGCTATTATAAAAACATTCTATTTTGTTCAATTGTACAAAAATCTAATTAACACCAGGGTAATGTATAAATTAATTAACTGCCAAAATGGATGAAATTTTGCCGAAAAGTTTATGAATAATAGATACATGCATTTCAAAGGTAGATTGGTACACAGACGGACACGGACACACACAGACGTGATTTGAAAAATAGTTGATTCGTAGGTGGGGAAAATTATACTTTGATTATGGGCACATTTTTTCACAGGAGAAGAGATCTCATAAAGGAAAGGTTTTGCGTCCAGTTTATGTCTAGATCCATATTAGCAGACATCCTATGCAATCGGTGTTTATTGCTTAGTATAGCAACCTGGCATACAAAATTTGGATTCATTTGGTTTGGTTATTTCGGAGAACACAGTATGACCTCTTTTGGGTGATAAGTCATCAGATTGACAAAAATAGGGCCAACATTGCAAGAAATGGTGTTCATTGAACGAAAATGACGCCCTATTTGTGAATGAATTATAAAAATATTTTAATATATGGACTTTATTGCTTATTGCGGATGCTATCTATATTGATTTTCAATTTAGGATTGCGCGAAATATAAGTTAATTGGGCATTCCGAAATTGTTTTATATGTTGTTATTCGAAAAAACGCTCAATGTACAATTCGACGTTAACCTTTTGCTTACGGGTGGGACAGCGTCCATCCCAAACGAAGAACCTCTCAAAAAGACAGGTATTTGACTTACCCTATCCCAAACAGTTTGACTTCCTTTGCAGATATTGGCGTCCATGGATGCCAATGTCTGCAAAGGGGGATCCCACCTTAAGCAAAGGGTTAAAATATCATTGTACCCTGGAGCTCATACATAATTTTTTGACTTCGAAAGAAGTATATAGGAAAAGTCATGTGCTGCCCACATCATATATTTTTGCTTGTACGAAAACAATATTATTTTTAGCGAAGTAAGTAAAGTCACCAAAATAGCTAATTGTGTCTGGTACATACGGTAGTTTGAGCTTTTGAGACACTGATAAACGGTATTATTCCGAATGTATTACTGAACTGACATTGTGTGCAAAGAGAAGAGCGAAAAATAAAGAGTTAAAAATGATCTTACCTCCACACCGAAGTCGGAGGACATCGTTTCTGGGGTTCCTGTCCAAGTGCAGCAGTCAAGTCGAAATGCGGAGCAGACGCAAGGATGGATCGGAGCAGACGCAAGACCTCGGAAACAATTAGCCACCGCTAGAAAGGTCCTCAGATAACTACTTGAAAAGGAAACTATTACGAGCATGAATACAATAGCCACCCCCTCCGCTACCGAGGAGAGAGTTTGATGAATTAAAAATGGGAATTGTTCTCAAAAATATCTTTGATCCATATGTAGTTTAATGTATAATAGTTTTTCTTTGGTGTTTCTGTATTAAAAAAAATCTGATGTGGGCAGCACATGACTTTCCTTATATAATGCAGTGAATTGCCTACTTTTACAGTTAAAAAAATGTTATTCTTATAGTAGTTACTTATATTCTTTCCAAGATATTGAATTTTCTTCAATGAGTCGTCATTTTCATGGATGTAGCGTCATTTTTATCCATTGGGCGAGATTTCCTTTCATTTGGGAAGATATAAAAAAGTCGGCAAGTTGGCGACATTCCGCCAAATTCGTCGCCAAAACCTCGTCAAGCATTATGGGCGGAGAAATAAGTTATTCTTAAAGTAGATAAATGACTATTGGCGTTCAAATACAAAAGTATTACTCAAAGTGTCTTTTCTCGTCAATGGAACGAGTTAGATCCACGAGAATGTCACCCAATTTATCGCGTGATATTGCATATGAAAAGTCAACATGTTTATCATGAGTTAATATATATTTTTTAATTTATGGGATTTTTTGATAAAATTATGTGAAAACTGTGCAATATCTCGAGAACGGTTCATGCTAGCGCCTACAGTTTGGATTAATCGTTTTCTAAGGAAAAATTACATAAGAAATGTCTATTTGCGTAACTTTTTTAAAGGTTTTGATTTTTTGGTGAATTTTCAAAATTTCACACGGAAATTTAGGGGGATTCTGAACATTTGATTCTTTTTAAAAACAATAGGCTTCCAGTATTCACGGATTGTGATTTTTGTACCAAATTTCATTCGAATCGCTCTGGTAGTTCGTGAGATATCGTGTCCGCAGACTCACTGACACACACACACACACACACATCACCTAAAAATGTTCGATTCGCGATCAGGGATGTTTGAAACGTGCTCTCCCGTCGAAAACTCGAATTCGAATTTTTGACCCCGTCACAGCACTTTCCTTATACATTATGTATATAAGGAAAGTAATAACGAGCTGGCGCCGCCTCAGTTTTACGAATTTTGCATTTCTCTGTCTCGAACTGCAAAACTACATAAAAAAAAATCTGATGTGGGCAGCACATGACCTTCCTTATATAATGCAATGTATTGCCTCCTCTTACCGTGAAAAAGCGATGTATAAGATCCGCGACACAGTGTTCTTAACGTTGAATTGTACATTGGGCGCTTTTAGGGATGGAGCGACATGTAAAACTATTTTGTATCCAATTAACTTATATTTCACGCAACTCTAAATACAAAATGATCAATATGGATAATAATGCCCTCAGTAAGCAATAGAGTTCACAGATTAAAATATTTTAACAATAAATTCTTCATCAATTAGGCCTCGTTTTCATTAACTTGGCTTCATTTTTGCAATTTTGACATTGTTGTCAATCTAGGAGCTAAATATCGCCAAGTTATCGGTATTTCGCTATATTATTTGCCAAGCTTGTCAAATTTGTTGCTAAAATTTCGCTAAGCGTTACAAAGAATGTGTTCTTATATTCCTTCCAAGATATTGAATTTTGATTAATGAGTCGCCGTTTTCATTGATTTAGTGCCATTTTTTATCAATTTGGCAACGTTTAAGAAGTCACCAAGTTGACGATATTACTCCAAATTCGTATTTAAAATTTCGCTAAACGTCATGGATGGAGAAATAGGCTATTCTTATAGTAGGAAAATGAGTAATGGCGTCAAAATACACTGACTTCCAAAAGTTAAGCACGCAATGCAAATTTTCATTTTTCGAAAATGTATTTGAATTTCAGTGGCTAAAAATCGCTGCGGATGTAAATGGTAGTATGCAAATATCGTATGTTACAGCAAATCATGATTGACTGTTGCAAATCATGATTGACTGTTCGGATATATGCTAATTAGGCAGTCGTTGAAGACGCCAGCATTCCGAAGGGTTTGGGGAGGTGCAATTTAAATGCTGATACGAAGGTTTTAAAACTTTGTAGGATTATTTTTGAGGATATTCGTGTTTTTATGGCTGAAAGAAGACGAATGACAGATAGTGAGCTCTGGCGTTCTGTCGGACTCATTGAAGCAGGACAGCCAATCAAAGATGCCGCCATTTTCTTTGCCGTTGATCAATCGGTAATTTCTTGATTATTGAAGCAATTCCAAACAAGTCAAACAGTTGTACAGAGACCTGATCTCGGTCGTCCAAGGGTTACCCCCCGCCCTCTGAGATGATCGGTATATTGCTAGAGTAGCCAAGCAGAATCGACGAGCGGCCTCCCCAACTGTTACATCCACGGTTGCAGCGGTAAAACAATATCTACTAGTACTGTGCGCCAAAGGCTCTACGAGGAGACTCTGTACTCCCGAGTTCCACGTTTTTGTGTTCCACTAACCGTCCAAGCCAGAGGGTCAAGATTAAAGTGGTGTCGTCAACATATCAATTGGACTGTCTCAGATGGGTGCAACGTCCTGTTCACGGACGAGTCCAGATTTGCCCTGGAATCAGATGATAAACGTGTAAGGGTCTGGAGAGAACGACACACACGCAATCAGGCCAAGAACATCATCGAACATCACGCATTCAGAGGTGGCAGCGTCATGGTGTGGGCTGAAATTTCAATGGGATATCGCACAGAAATGCACATCTTTAAAGGCGGTTCTGTGACGGCTGCGCGTTATGGGGATGAAGTCCTACACCACATTGCGAGATTCTACGCTGCAGGAGTTGGTCCTGATTTACTTGTTATGGACGATAATGCCCGTCCCCATCGAGCTGACATCGTTCAAGAATACCTCGAAAGTTAGGGCAAGTATGGGGTGACTGGCGTATTCCCCCTACCTTAGTCCGATTGAAAACCTTTGGGATGTCCTCGGGCATGTTATCTCTGCACGTTTACCTCCTCCAGGCAATCTCAGAGAGTTTGAAACTGCCCTATTGGTGGAATGGTCATTGCTCGCATATGCTATTGTTGATTACGTCATTGAAAGCATGGAAAATCGTTGTAAAGTTTGTGTGAAGGTCCGGGGTGGTCACATACCATATTACTGTGAGTTTTGTTTGGTTTGTTTGCCTTTGAACATCGTTTCGTTAATGTCCCAAATGAGACGTAATCATATAACTTACGAAAAGTAAATATTTGTTTCATCTTTATACATATTTTTTTTTCTTTAATGCATAAACGCATTTGTTACCTTCATGTACAATTACGAGTTAATCAAAGCTTTTCCATTTTTGTTGATTTTATCGTCCGTGCCATTTTACCTTTTGGAAGCCAGTGTACAAAACTATTAGCTAAAGTATCTTCTGAATGGAACGATCTAGATCCACAAGAATGATGTTAACAAATTTATAGCATAATGTTACATATGTAAAGTGAACACATTTCACAATAAATAATATATATTGTTTTTTTGTTTATGTGATTTTTTTTAAATGTCGGCTCTTTCATCTCTGTCGTTCCATCGTTCCAATCATAGCCACCTTTATCTAAAATGCCCGTTCATTTTCCCTCTTTTCTATTGTTAAAAAGTGGTACACCTACAATATATGTTAAGTATCGGCATCTAGTGGTAACAGCTACAAGAAGATTAAAGAGACCCTAGACGATGTGAATTTGATATCTTGATAAATAGATTGCTAGATAGAAATTCCAGTTTCGCTCAGGGTTATTGTGAAATTAAATCTGATTTGTATTTGCACACAATAAGAAGTAAACAAACATAATTTTTTTTATAGATAACAATAGGAAATATTTAATGAAAATTTTAAATTTATAATGCTATATACAATGTATATAAATCACAGCCAATATTTGTCTATAATCAGTGATGGTTCTTTTTTGATGTATTGCTCATTATAGAGTTTAATAGTTTAATTTGTGCCGAAATTATGCAAGTATGCGAACTTTTTTTTGAAAAGGAGATATAAGCGTCCATAATGTGTATATTTATCCCAAGGCTCCGATTTTCGCCTCATACCTTGATCAAAGACGTTATTTTCAAAATGATCAGCAAATTCGCCAACAATAGAATGACACAAAAAAAACGGAACCACATCATTATTGTGTACGCCTTGCCCGTTTAAACGCCTTGCCCGTTTTAAACGTAGTTAGGTAATAGGATTTAGAAACAGTTTAATTCAAATTTTTTTATATTTAATTTCATAATTCAGAAGTAAATTTGCCACAAAAGAAAAGCCAAACTTAATTAATAGTTGAATATAGATCGTAAAAAAATTTGAATGACACATATTCGAACACAACATTTAAACCCACATTATATATTTTACACAAAAATGATATAAAATCTTAACTTAATCCTATAAATTTTATAATACGCAATACTTTCCGAACATTAATAGCAATTCTTTTTTCGTTCGAATGTTACGTTTTAAACAAATATATTTGAGAAAAATATCGAACGCATTCATACAGGCAAGAAATGCCATTTAAACGAAAATGTGTTTTAGTGAAGCTTAGCAGGATTTAACGGAAAAAAGTTTATAAATACAATATGCAATTTCTTTCTTCAAAGGAAATTTCCAACTTTTATCTTCTCAAGTTTATAGATTATTGGCTTAAGTTCGAACGAGTATCTGAGATTACATTTCATTGTTGCCATTCAGAAAAAAATATTTCTTTGATTCAAATCATATATAATTTCAAGTTGAATGTGTAAACATCAAGGAGTTTAGAGTTCCTTTAGCTCCACGGTTAGAATTAACTCGAGTTTTCTCAGAATCGAGTAAGGCAGCAGACTAACTTTTCTTGTGGCAAAGCTAACTTGACTAAACACGCTAACTTGACTGATAATCTTCGCTCAAGTTTACGGAACATTTAAAAAAAATTGCACAACTTCTCTTTTCAAAGACAGGCTCTAGACCCATGTAATACCCATGTAACCCTAATGTAACGAGGTTGTATCGATAATGTATCGATAAATGTATCGAGATAGCAATATATAAATAAATATGTTTAAGTAATATACACGGTTTTTACTACGTATTATCATTATTGTTTATCAATCGTCGAAAACCTTGTACAAAATGTAGATTGCAATTTTAGGTAGCACAGTGGTAGTCAATGAATAGGCGATGGAATTATACTGTGTTGTCATAGACCAACTGACGTAATCATCTATTAAAATGAGCTCATCGAAGTCGAAGATTGAGACGCATTTGAGAAATATTTATTTTCAAACACCTAATAGCAGGTGCTTACTTGGTCAAATGAGATCGAAAGCAGAACTCCCGGCTGGTGGCAAATGACTGTTCAGAATCGCAGGACGAGGTGAAAAGTCCCACAAGCATATAGGTATTCATTTTAAAAATGCAGGCCTGGTGATTTGGACTTGAAATTTTGGCCAAACAAAAACTCCTAGTCACGTCATATGTCGGACGGATTCAAAATCTTGTGAAGCCATCGATTCAAACATTTTGAAATATGTATCCCAATCCTATCTGTGTCCAAAAAGTTAAAGTTGGCTATCCTTCTACAGTTTGTGGAGTGTCTTCAATAGCTTCTGCAATAAATTAGAAAATACGACACATTTGTGCAACCGCTTAGCCGCTTCCACTCTTTGTAGAAACGTTGCCCGGGGACACCACTAGGAGGTGGGTTGCAGAAATGATCCCCATGGGCCACACCGCCTTTACGCTCCCGATGTTGTTGGGAACGTAGCTCGGTGTGTCATCCGGCAAGATGGTGGGCCGGGAATGTGTTTCAGGTGTTACGAAGCTTGTGCAGGTGGATGGAGTTGAAAGAGGCAGAGGATGGAGTTGAAAGAGGCAGAGGATGGAGTTGAAAGAGGCAGAGGATGGAGTTGAAGATGAAAGCACTCGTTGGGTGGCGATGAGGGGTGACGCGCTGATGTCGTAGGGTGGCGGTGACGCGATGGAGGTCCACGAGGAAGGAACGCAGTGAGTCATTTAACCCTCCCAAAATATATCCCTCCCAGAATGAAGACGCAGTATGGTGTCTGAATTAACGGTTTGAAAACATAATAAAAGAGTTGTAAGGATGAAGAAAATGGTAAATCATATATAATAATAAATATAAAAATCTTAAATACACAGTAATAAAATACAAAAATCACAATAATACACAATAATAATACACAATAATAAAATACGAAAATCTTAAATAACAAAATTAAAATTAGATAAAACTTAATTACTAATACTCAGATTAAGTGAAATCAATTCACATAAACGTCCACGACCAGTACAAAAATGTATTGGGTCGTTCGCGTATTTTCTTGTCGTGGTTATCTGGTCATAACATTTTCCTCTTTACGCTCTCGATGTTGCTGGGAACGTAGCTCGGTGTGTCTGTCATCCGGCAAGATGGTCGACCGGGTATTTGCTTCAGGTGTTATTGTCTTGTCTCTTTAACTGATTTAAATGGTTTTTATGTGAAAATTTCAAAAGAAATAATTTTTGTATTGGAGCTTTAATCGTTTTCAATTACATAGGTGTTGGGTTGCTTTTGCTATTTAATAATTTTAGGAAGTTTGTTTAGTTGTAAAAACGGGTTCAGGTTACTTATTTACGTATTATGCTCTTTTCTTAAATTTGGTTGTCTATGCTTCATTTATTTAGGTTTTATTATTCTTCTGTTCCAAATGCCAATCTATTCCATAGGTATTGTATTTCAAATGGCGAAAGTTCGATCTTTTTAGGTTTTAGCAATTTAAATATATTTAAATTGGCTAATTTGTGATTCCATTTTTTGTCCTTTTTATTCCCTGTGATGTGATTCCAAATTTGTTATTTTCGGTTAAGAATTCGTTCAGAGGTTAGCTGTGTGGAGAAATTATTTCATCGTTTCTAAACGCCCTGTTTGTAATAGCTCATTGGAATTGGAATCTGGGCGGTGATTTTCTTGACTACTGATGGATATAACCCCCCTATGCCGTGTTTTGCTCTTCACGAGTAGCCCCTATAAGAACTTTGGTGACTTTTCCCAGTGCAGTCCTCTCCTGTAGATGCCGGAGGCTTATCTTGGAGCCCTTGGTGATATTATTCTTTCCCCTTTAAATTCTAGTTGTTCTACTTTTGCATTATTTAAAGTTTAATTGTGTTGGGAGGAGTAAGACCACTTGACGTATAAATTGTAAGTCTCTAGAACCTAGATATTTGGGGTTTTTTAACTTTTAGTTGTGTTGTTAATTAGGTTCTAAATTTCCTTTTGGCTAACTGATGTTCCTTTTTATTCCGAATTCTCGTTTGGTAAATAATTCTATGATTTTAATATCTTAATTTAATTATTATTATTACTTAACTTTAAATTTTAATATACCGATGTTTTGTATTCCACTATACATTTGGCCAGTTTATTTATTTATTCATTTTATGATGCTTAATTTAATTGTTATGAGATGTTAAAAGGTTGTAAAATGTTTAAAAGTTCCTTAGATTTAAAGTGAAAATTTTAATCGAAAGTTAGATTTTGAAAACTGAAACTGTTCTATCTCTCTCCATTTTAATGTGTTTCTTTAAATAAACTTAACAGGTACGCTACAAGTTTTTAGAATATTATGGCTTTAGGATTATTTTAGAATATCAATTATTCTTTTGCGGATTAATAATTTTAGCAATTCTGGCATTAAATTTGCATTAATTTTAGTAATTTGTTAAAAAGATGAAATGTTTTCAATTTCAAAATACTAGAGTTTTTAAAATATAATAGAAAAGATACACAATAAATGCGAATCCGAAAAAGGATACGAAAGGAAATGAGTAACGATATCGAGTCATGATGCAGTCTTCTTCTGCTGCTGAACTGTCGCTGTCTGTGACGATGACCGAGCACAGGGGATCTGCCCAAGTGACGCTCTTCTTCTCAGGAGGGCACAGAGGTTCAGCAACCCCTCCCACTTGGTCGCCTGCCCTCTGACCTGGTGCACGGACATCGCTGGTGGTGGACGGAGATCGAGGTGGCGCAGGCTCCACAACCACCTCGATAAGTTCGTCTACAGATGTTGCTCCAGAAGAGGCACAGGAGCCGCTTGATTGAAGGGACGCTTCGAGCATGGGCAGAATGAAGCGATCCCGACCTGAAAGAAAGCGTAAGAAATTTAAGATGGTAAGGCAAAATGATGAAAATCTGTTAAATAAATAATTGCTTACCGACATTTTGTCTGGTAATTCTTTCTCCTTCTTCTAATAGAACTGTACTATCTAGAAAAACAAAATAAAAAAATAATTTAGTTTTCGATTGATATATATGGATTTAAGTGACATTAAAAAATTACACACAAAAATCACAGTGACCCTTCAATATCATCTGCTGTCTCCCGAATGAGATTTGCTTTGAAAAGAGATTATTTCATGGCTCCTCCAGCACGTTTTGCGCAACGAGTAAAAGGGGAACGAGATTTCCTTTTCGCCTCTTTTTACGCAGAGGTAAAAGGCATTTTAATTATCTGCATTCAAAATCTTCCGTGCAAACATCTATTTGTTGGAACTCAACCCAGTTTTAGTAGGAATGACTTTTAAGACGATTCGCAGTAATATATTTTGAATTAACTTGAGTGTGGGGCTCAATTTGAATTTCTCATACCAGAATCCCTCTTCTTTTAAATTTTACAAGAAAAAGTGTGAAAAATCGGGATCGTGAGTACAACTATAGGACGTTACCCTTCACTTTAAAAGGCTTGAAGAAATATTTCGTTTGATACCATGCTTGACAATGTACCCCCGGGGGAGGGGAGTCACTTGCTCCCCTAATGACGTCACGAAATAAAATTGTTATTTTTCGCAACAATGATTAAAAAGATAAAGTTTGGTGATCATTGGACAACCATTTTATGCAGGATGATATCCAATTTTGTCCTTTGCTGCCCTATTAAAATTATGTAAAAATTCCAAGATTTCGCTCGAAGTAAGAAAAAATCTATCTACACTGTCCAGTCACATTATTGTGAACAAACACAAACTAATATCCTGAGTAACCGTCATGTGTAGCTAGTAAATGTCAATGGGTGGAAAATTTTATATCTCATGTGATCTACACTATTCATTTATTTTAATTTCTTTGACAACCTCGGATGCTTTGAGGGAATCATTAATTTACCCTGATTGGTTGACCCAGATTTCTAGTTTATAATAACTGATCCATTGAATGGTTGGTTAATCGAGCTAATTATTTCCATCAAAAGAATTTCTTTGTCAAGTCCACGCAATGTGCGTGCCTACGTTTCAATGAAAACCGTTAAATCTTGTAATTCTACGCCACTTTCAAAAATCTGTCTTGAATCAATCTTTACTGTTCTATTGTAGCTTTTCCAATCAAGCTGTTTCCATCGGCGTGCTGAGCTTTCTTTCGAAACATGAAATTGAAAACTTAACATTCGACAGCATCGGATCCATTTATATATTTACTAACAATTTTCATGCGAGCTTCGAGCGTTCGAAATGACTAGTCATTATTCTGTGTGACAATAATTGATAAATTTTAGAATTATTAAAATCCTTGCAGATAGAAGCCTAAAAACTATTTTACAATGACGTTAACATGTTAAATAGAAATATAGATTGAATAGTATTTCCACGTCCTGATGGCAGTGAAGTTTATCAAATTCTGTTTTTATTATTTCTCAGAGGCAGAGTGGCGTAAATCCCTTTGTGTCACCACCCCGAATTATAAAAAAAACTTTCGGTGTTTTCGTAAGTCTGTAAGCTGAGACGGATCCAAACCAAGTTTCTAACTATAGTGTGAAAGCAGATTCAAATTAAACGCGAGGAAGGAAGAACTACTGAGTGAGTGTCAACTCATTTCGTACATGTACTTTCCTAAGTATGCGGTTTCAGTATCTGAAGAAAAAAAAGTTCAAATTTCCGCCGCTAAGGATGAACTGGGTCTCCGCAAATTGCCTACAGTCTAACTTGTCTAACACATATTGCAAGAAACAGTTCCAAAGATCATACAGGGTGGTTGGACGTAAACCTTTTAACCGTCGAAATGGCTTAACTGCAGCAGGAAGCACTGCTGTTTTCTTGATAGCCTCACCGTAACTTGTTAATAAAGGAAAGTCTATCTGGTAAGGTGACCTACATGACATCCGTGGATGTGTGGTAAAAGGCTTTGGGACTCCTTTTATAGACTGCGATTATAAGATATAATTTGCAATACAGAAATGATGGGGGGATATCAGCGCCCGATTTTACCACTAAAGGCCGAATATTGAACTATTTGTTTTTCTTTCGAAATCGAAACAGCATACTCATGAAAGTACGTGTACGAAATTGGATTTTGATGCTCTCCCTACAGAGAGGTAGGTCTGAACACCCTCTATTTGAATCACTCTGTACTGAATAAGTTTAACACACGTACGTGGAAGATTCAGAAATAGCGAACCTAATGCATTTCAGAAATGCGTAATGAAATGGTAATGTTTTAGAGAATGGAGTCAGTGTAGGTATTTAAGTTGCGTTCAAAACCTAGAATGTAATCTAGTTTATTTTTTTTAGTTTAGCCGTATATGAATCTAAAGGATATTTCCGATTGCATGGTTAGCAAGAAATGTGTTCATATCAGTCCGCAAATTCGTCAACAATAAAATGGTTGCTGTTCACATAGCTATAATTTCTGGTATAGTTAGGGGGCAATAAGATTAAGAAACAGTTTAATTCAAATTTTTAAAATTATATGTAATTTATTCTAAAATCCAGAAAGAATTTGCGGCACAAAAGCAGTACAAAATTTAGTTCCTCATTGCGTATAAATCCTAAAAAAATTGAGTTTAAGAAATTCGAACGCTGGTTGTTAACCTATTTTCATTCATCAAAAACAGAAATGAACTTGAAAATAGACTTCATATAATAAAAATATTCAAAAAATCATTATCTTGAAATATTCAAAAATTTTAAAACTGAACGATTTCTATAACTTCTCCTTTCTATAGTCAATTCAAAAAGAAAAATCCGATGTGGTCAGCGTATGACTTTCCCTACAGATTCCAATTCATTTTCTCTTTATTTCTTTAATGGTTGTTTGAATTGAGTTTAGTTGCACGCATCATTATTTGAAATGACACTGAATGCACAGTTATAATTCAATTTTCGTTTTCATTGCGTAACGGGATATAGTTTCAAAGGCGAAGTATGTTGAATGTTATATTGATTAATGTATTTCTGAAAATGTTATCGCACAATACCTATCTTTAATCAAAATTGAATCTGAATATTTTTGTACATATTCTTTTCTCCAGTGAATAAAATAACAGCAATTTGTATTTACTGGAGTATTTGTATTCATCCTTAATTTATCCCAATTATTTGATATCGCACTCCACGCATTTTAGTATTTTTAATTTTTCCCTACATTTTATTATACCCTTATTTTCTAGTCCACCCAATGCGTTCGTGTTATTTTCCTTAAATATGAGAGTATATCTGGAATTTCCTTCAGTTGTGCTCGTTTAATTCATTTCCGACAGCTAATTTGTCTTATATCTTAATATGAAACATGTATTTTGTATTCTTCCTTTATTTTGTCAACCGATCTAAAGTTTCCGTTTTTATTTTTCCTGCATTTGGGTTGGGTTGATGCGTCTGATGATGTGAACCACAAGAGGCAACGACATACCAAATGTGGATTTTCTATTTTCCCCGGTCCCAGAGTTAGTCCCCCAAAATCAGTTCAATTCTGTAGCGTGCCAATGTCAAGCTTGCTGGATCAGATCCAAAACTCAGAGAAATAAAATATACTACTAAAGATAGCGACATGCCAAATTTCATGTTTTACGGTCAATGGAATCTGATTAGCTAGGGCTTCAAAGATTTGAATAACACGCACAACAGATCTAGTTAAATAAAAAGGTGTAAAACGCTCAAAACAAATCCTGAACTCAATAATAAAATAAATTCGTAAATGCAGTTTAAACACAAATATATGCAGGTCAACTGGTTTCGAATTTCTTCCTCAAGACCAGAAGGAACCGCGACGTCGCGTAAGTTCGGCAACTGCATGAAAACAGCAGAAGTTCTCGTTTCAATTTTAGGTGTGTATTCAAACCGCTTAACAAAATTGATTTCTCCTCACTTGTGCGTCCCATCCCTGTCTTGAAAGAGTGAGATGTTTATTGCAGGTGAAAATGGTCCTAGAAGTGGCTCAAACAAAAAGAGCTCTCAAATTTCGGCTCAATTGAGTTATGTTACCAAACGAGAGGGATCCAATTTCTGAATATTCTTGGAACTCTCATTGTGCTCAAAATATTGCTGAAGCCAAGATCCTTTTTACACCTAATTCTATTTCTGAATCGAACTTCTCTATTGTTTCTCAATCAAACTCTTGTTAACCGTCATTATTCCTTCATTCCTTTCGCATGGAAATTTTAAGTCTATTTTTGAGGGTGCTTTTAGTTAGATTTCGCAATTTTATTTCAGGAAGTTAGTTTGGAAATCAGTTATATTTTGTTTTCCTTTTTCCCTATTTGATCTAATTGTTTTCAAGCAGCTTTTAATTATTTTTATTGTTTGTATTCTTACAACTGGTTTAAATGTTTCTTCCTTCGTCATGTTCCTTCGCAACCGTTTGCTCAACTTAATTACTATTGAGTTATTTTAATTCGTCCTGATATCCGCTCTTTTACCGTCTTCTTTCCTTTCCTCTCATTCTTTATTGACTGCTACACTTCTTTCCCTCCGTTGTTTTTATCGTTCACCACGCATCTCGATTTTCTGTCTCATTCACTTTTCTCTTTCATTTCTCACCACGGCGATGCCAACTTATTTCCTACTTTCAGCTGCGTGATCAATTTTAACCCCAGTTACCGAATTTACTTAAATGGATGATGTCACACTCCTTGTTGGTCCTGCAGAAGAAAGCTATTGGTCTTGTAGTAGAAAGCCTCGATACCGGTTGGCATGTTTATATATTTGAGTTTATGCAGTATTGACTATACTAAGGAGATAAAAGGCAATAAAAGAGAATCGGAATTCAAGGAAGTATACGTCAATGCAAGAAAATTTTGGCGGATTGGATTGATGTTTAGTTTACTGATTCCTTTTCTACTTTCAATATGTGTCAAAGAAAAGATTAAATTTTACTTTGGAATTCTTATTTCCACAACTCATAAAATAATACGAAAGGAAAATTTAGTCAAGCCAAAGGAAATCAAGTTTCGACAAGTTATAAATAAATATTAACTAAAAATATATGAAACATTTAATTATTTGAGAAAGCCGATAAGAAAAGCCAAACAAATAACTTTCCCTATAACTATGGACAGGTTTATAATGTACTATATATAATTACCCAGATATATATATATCTGGAACGAAACATTTGGTGAAAAAGCGACGAATTTGGCATCGTTAAATTGATAAAACCAACGCTGAATGAACGAAAATGAAGCAAAATTGATTAAATTTTAAAATCTTAATTAAAATTTAAAATCTAGTATAAAAATTAAAGTCGGTGTCTGTGATAAACCTCGTCGATATTCAGAATTGTTAATTTTATGTATATGATTCAAAATACATTGAGTTTTAGTGTTCGTGGGACAGGAGAATTTTGTTTGAAGGTCTTGGCCCTAGGCTATATGGGTCGTAAGTTTTTTGTGTTTTGTTAAAGGTTTATACATTAATTCCGTTTCGATAGGATCTGTTCTGCTGTCTGTCCATCCGTTTGTCCCACTCGGCGACAAATTGGACGTAGTTACAAACTTTGCAAATTTTGGAAAATTTCGCAACGCTACAAAACATTGCCTAATCGACCAATATTTTAAAAAATGGTCGAAAATTCACTCAGAAAATCTAGACTATTAATAAAATTAAATGTTTTTGGCAATTCCTATCGGTTTGCGGAAATTTTCAGTTTAATATTTTTTATTCAAAATAGAATGAGTTTCAATTTTCTAAGAATACTCGAGCGGATCCTATTTTCATCCAGGAATAACATTTTCATCCAGGGTACGGCCCATGTGGATGGCGGTCTAAATTGTGTGGCACTTCCCGCCGTCCAAACAGATGCCTTGTATACCTTCATGTAGGTCAGACGTTATCGGTCGAAGAAGAATGAATCGACCGCAAGTCGGGAACCCACAAAAGGACCCACTCCCTTAACCCTTTCACGAACAGAATATCTTTGATTGCACAGTTACCAAGAAATATGCTAAAAAATATAAAGAAAATTTGCCGACCATAAAATAACACCCCCCAAAAGCAGCCAAAAATTAAATTAGTGCTTTCCCCATACACATAGTGTAATGTATAGGGGAAGCATCGTAATGGGATCGAAAATTCGCATGTGTTTTCAACGATAGAGTACGTTTTAAATCTCCGTGAATTCGAATCGAACATTTTTAGTTAATGTATGTGTGTGGATGCAGTATCTTACGAACGAATAGAACCTTTTGAATGCAATTTGGTACGATTATTACGATCCAATGGACACTACTGAATTTAAACGCAATCAAATGTACAAAAAATGTTTTGAATGAAATTAAAAAAAAAAAAACTTTAAATTAACGGAACGTTCAAGGATGTTATCTAAAGGATCATATATGCTTATTGTAAATTTTCATTACAAAGCCAATGACATAAACTTTAGAACGCTAAAATAAACAGTTTTCGAGATATTGTACATTTTTTCAAACAAAGTTATTAAAAGAATCACAAAATTAAAAATTCTTAACTTTTGTGAAATATGTTTACAATTCATATGCAATATTATAATATAAATTTGTTTACATTATTGTCGTGAATTTTGTTCGTTCCATTCACGATAGAAGATACTTTGGGTAATAGAAACGTTTTTTATGGACGTTTAATAGTTCGCCAATAGATATTTTTATGTAACAAAAGCTCTTATCTCGGTTTATTTGTAACGCTTGGCAACCATTTTGGCGACCTTGGTGACTGTTTCAGCGAAATATCGACAACTTAGCAACCCTTTGGCCCAGAATGAAGAAAATATCTTTAAAATTATAAAAACGAAGCTAAAGTATCGAAAATGACTCCAAATTATTGTTGAATTCATTGTAATTTGGAGTCATTTGGGTACTTCGAAACAATGTTACATGTTGTCAGATGAAAAAGCGCCATATACACAGAATTGAACGTTAATAAGACTGTTCCGTGGATCTTATACATCATTTTTTCCCTTTCTGATAAGTAAATGCATTGTATTATATAGGGAAAGTCATGTGCTGCCCACATTAGATTTTTTTTACCGTCCAATCCGTTTTAAATATTGGTAGTTAGGGTATATTAACATTATAGCTCGCATTTAAACACATATTCACTTATAATTAAATACTTCATAAATTATTTGAGTATTACAAAACTTATATCATAGTTGCATGTAGACCGTAAACAAAATTTGAATTTCAGAAGTTTCGAATGCAAATTTTTAGCTTATTTTATTTTTTAAAAGCAGAAATATGATTATAAATGTACTTAATTTTGCCTATTCTGAGATCATTCGATACACTTCAAACATATATATAATCCATTGTATGTACCGCATCGGAATGTTACGTTTTATAGAAACATATATTTGGGCAAAATTTTAAATACATTAATACGAGAAAGAAATTGTGGGATTTAAACAAAATTTTGTATAAACATCTCGTAAATAAAAATTAAAACGTTACATTGTGTATGCTTGAATACTTTATTCCGAAAAGATTTCTAAATGAATTCGATCGCTTTTCTCTGGTTTAGAAAATTCTCAGCTTTGGAACTCCTATGCTTACAGCTCGGTCATTCAGCTTCGAATGAGATTTTTACGTTTATATATCCGTATAAAATATATTATTGTTGCCATTTTAATGAATTAAACTTGTAAAATTGTGAAACTGTTCTCAATGTTTTAGAATTAAATCTCGTTTCCGTGGAATTGAGAATCGTAACGAAATAATGCATTCAAAACCAATTACAAGACAAATCTATAACGATTTTCATTTTCATGACTGTAACCTCCTAGCGAAAGAAAGTTTCAGACTACTACAACAACTTGGTTTTTCTTAAATATTTTGATGGTTAAGACATTTTGTACTGTTTTGCATAATATTTATAATATTTTACTCCCAATCATCCTGTTTTATTTGGATTCTATGAACTCACTTCACATATTTACACCCAGTCGGGCCATTAAAAAGATTTCAAACAAACAGCATTTTCGGTCGTTTTCGTTTGTATAGATTTCAACAGCAGATATGATTCTAAATGATACTTGCGTCAAAAATTTGCGAACAAGAATACTTTAACCTTTATTTCAAAACGGAATAGCTTTTCCTGGCACAGTCGATATTTCACTAGTCGCACATGTAAACGCATAGGCGAGCTTTAAATGAAGTAATCAAGACATTAAGAACCATTGAAAAAATCTGATGTGTTCAGCACATGATCTTACGACCAGCGCACGACCTTACAGAGAATGTCCCTACAGAGACCCTGCAGAGAATGTCCTTACTTCTACAGTGGAAGAGTCATAAACTGAAGTTTGGTATCGGTGTTTGATAAAACAAATATATATATATCACATGATTTTATGTTTAACTAGAACGAATGCCTTGTCGTTGCCCGAGTCCCAAATGAGAGCCATTTAATTAAATAATACTTATACAGATGAAGCCACTCGATTTCCAAATCGTCTGTTTTGAAGTAAAATAATTCCCACGCTCCGATTTTCACATTCCGGTTATACAACGTCGAAAAACAAACCATGCCGATAATGCAACGCGGGAATACGTCTTAAATAATCTCCTTGGATACACTCTAGAGGAGCAACCGATCGATTGACGAACGTCGGCAGGAGCGACACAATAAAAATGTTTTGAAGTCGCAAAAAGAAAAAATTCCCATTACCTTCGAAGAAAAATTGAAACGCTTTTTGCTATATCACCGAATTTTCCTTTAAGACAGGTTTAAGTTTAGCACGCTATTCTTAAAGGTAAAATAATATAAAATTAAGCATGAACTAAAAAAAAAATTCGATCTCATCGCAAATAATGTTTTTCTATTATTTCTCTTTTCGAACGTTTTGGTAGGGAGCACCCTCTCTACAGAATATTTTCGAAAAATTCGGTTTTTCATAAAAGGTAAATCATAATAGGGTTTAAATGTGGCAAAAAAAGGAAAAATTCGCTCGTGTTTCAAAAATAATTTCTTTCTTTGATGGAAACTACATTTTAAGAATATATTTAAAAGCATCCTTAAAGCAATTTTAATGATATCATATAAAAGGGATTTTTTTTCAATTTATTATCAAGGATAAAATTGTAAACCAATACCACGTTTTACGCACAAACTTTGAAATTTTGGAGACGTTTCATAAGGATGTTTAAATATGGTATAATAGCTAACTAAATGCACTGCTGAAATGCGTAATAAATTGGCAATATGGCAAAGAACGGAGTCAGCTGGATATTAATGTTACGTTCCAAATCTAGAATGTAATCTTTATATTGCATTATCAAAATTTTCATCTGTTTTTATTTTAACAGAATATGAATCTAAATAATATATCTGATTGTACCGGTATCAAGAAATGTGCTAAAAACAATCCGAAAATTCGCCGGCAATAAAATACACCGGAAAAACAAAGACAAAATGGATTTTTGTTCAAACCGTTTCGATTTCTTGTATTTAAGGATTAGTAAGATATCGAAACATTCAAATTTTAAGAATTATGTGTTTTATTTAAGAATTGAGAAAGAATTTACGGCACAAAATCATTACGAAATTCAGTTCCTTATCGCATATAAATCGTAATGAGAATTTGAATTTCAGAAATTCGAATGCAAGTTGTTTACCTATTTCACTTATCACAACCAGAAATAAATTTCTAAATACAATTCATCCTACAGATTTTGGAATGCGCAATACATATGGAACATAAATAATCTATATTACTGCATTCGGAAATTACGGTTTAAACAAATATCAAACACATTAATACAGACACTAAAAAATTGTATGTAAAGAAAAATGTGTATAAATATCCTATAAAATATTAACATTACATTTATTTAAGCTTCTGTGCTTTAAGGGATGGATTTGTAAATGCTGCAGAATTCGATAATTCTTTTTTTAAGTCAAATTCTGAACTGTGAACAATTAAGATCCTTCCACTTCGACGGCTCAAGTTCGAGTGAGCCATTTTGGGGAATTTTTATTTTTATATAGTGTTTCATTGTTGCCATTTGAAACTAAGCAATTCTTTCATTTTGCAGTTATGTTCTCAATGGGTTAGGATCGAATCTCGCTTCCGCGAAATTGAGAAATGCAACACAATAACCATGGAGGTAAATGAATTCATTCATAGGAGTCTTATCTACATAAGAATTGACATTACTTTCGGCATAGCCAACTTGAGTGCAAAGAGATTTAGGAAAAGCTACAAACTTGCCCTCAATTATAGAGTCTGTCCTATTAAACGATATTAATAACTAAAAATTTAAATTTTACTGTAATAAACTAATGGTATGATCTCCAATCAACTGATTTCATGCATGTACTCAGTCATATATATACAGCCTCATGTACGTAGAGACGGATATATATTTATGTACATAAACACATATATATATTTCCTCAATACTATATCCTCCTCTATATCCCTTAAGTTTATCAGTGTTGGGTTGCTTTAGATTTTATGTAATTTGGGGGTTTGAAATTTGCTTTTATTTATTTTTCCCTGGCTCAATATTCTCAATTTGGTAATATTTAAATAATATTTATTGGGTTTTTTTTTCATTTATGCATTAATTAGAATATTTTTAATCTTCTAAATTAATTTTCTTTATAATATTCTTAATTAAAAATGTTCCATTACCTAAATTAATATTACTTTTAATTTGTAAATTTATGAAAATGTTTTTTTTTATTTGATTCCCCTTAAAATTCCCTTTAATTTGATGTCTCATTTTCCCTTTTTTTTAGAAATTCCGTTTGTTCTATAGTTTCCCGTTATATCCATGTTCAGTGCGTTCTAAAAATTTCAGTTGCGGCTATCTTGAAATCTTGGTTTTGCGGGCTTTTTACCGCGATTGACGCGACGCCTAAGCGCTTTTCGCGCCTCTTTGGAAATCGTGAATTATTTTAATTGGTTCGCATACTTCCGGATCGTCTGCTATCGGAGTTTTGAGTTTTAATTTTGGCAACTCTAATTTCGGTAACCGGATTTTAACTGCTGCCGTTTGTCTGAAATTCTCTGTTTTTCCGCACTTATAAATACTCTAGCGGAATTTTTTAGTTTCAGTTTTTTGTTGAAATCTTTCGTTTCCGTTTGCGCGATTAGTGCGTCGTCTACTTTTCGAATGGAACTTATGTTCCACGCGATATTTACTACGGAACATTAAGTTCCTTGCGTTATTTTTTTTTTCTAACACTTGTTGCTTTAATTCAAATGATGGTTTTGCCGGTTTTTATCACCTAATTTACGATGAGACTCACGGAAAAATGTGTAGTGAGAAATTATTACGAGTGTTACGCAAAAGAAGCGACTCTGGAATATTTGTCCGGGTATTTATTATTTTAAGAGGGGATTTCACAAGGAAAAATGTTCGAACGAGTTTCATGAGGTAGAGGCTTCAATTTGGGTACAAAGATGAATAATATAACAACATCAACGTAAATATAAATATTTCGGTGATGTCATGGACATAACTGTTTGAATTGTTGAGCGACTGCTTAAAAAATTAACGCTTTTCTGTAATTCAGAGACTTGTAACTAATAGATTGCAACTATTAGAATGGCCGTTTGATAAATCAAACAGAAAAATTAAAGTTTCCAATATTATAATTTGACGGGAGTTCTGCGGACGTTCGAATTCCGAAATAAATTCAATTAGTAGTTTGAAATGTTCTATATTACATCCGTATATAGTAACGGAGAAAATTATTGCTCTTTTAGATAATGGACAATTTTCAGAACTCAGACTAAAATTCCATTCAATTCCATCCAAAATTTGATTCACTTTTACTATCTCAATTGAAAAATGTTACTTTTTCAGGCATCATTTTTGCAATTTTGACAATATTTTCGTCAGTCTGAGGTAAAATATCGCCAAGTTCGCGATATTTTGCTAGATTATACGTCAAGTTCGCCAAAATGCATCACCGAGTGTTATGGAGAGAAGAGCAATTCTAGTATACGAGAAGGTATGCTCTTCATGACGGAAATCATAATTTGTTAAACATTACTTACCATTTGACGTAATTTTTATTAATTTGTCGACATTTTTGTCCCATTGACAACATTTAAAATAGTCGACAAGTTGGCGACGCCCCGCTGAATTTCTCGCCAAACCTTTCGAACGGGGAAATGGGTTATTCTTATAGTCTACTCTTATGTTCTTTCTATGAAATTGAAATTTCATTAATTAGTCATATTTAATTAATTTAGCGTCATTTTTATCAAATTCGCGCTATTTTCGTTAATAAGGCAACATTGAAAAGAGGTCGCCAGGTTGGCGACATTCCGCCAAAATCTCACCAAGCATTATGGACGGAGAAATAAGTTATTCTTTTAGCAGATAAATGATTATTGGCGTTCAAATACAAAAGTATTACTAAAAGTATCGTTTCTCATGAATGGAACGAGCTAGATCCACGAGAATGATGTCGCCCCTTTTATAGCATGATATTACATATGAAAATAAACATATTTCAGAATAGTTAATATTTTCTTTATAATTTATGTGATTATTTAATAAATTATTTGAAAAATGTGCACGAGAACGGTTCGCGAGAACGTTTAAAAGTTTGTCAATGGTTTTCCAATGAAACATTACATAGGAAATGGCTATTTGCGTAACTTTCTATAAGGTTTCGATAATTCGGTGATATTTTCAATATTTCACTCGAAAATTTAGGGAGGTAAAAAATGCTCTTAAACATTATTCAAATTATTTGGAAAAAGTAAAAGATGAAGTAAAACAGCTGCAGGAAAAGAAGCAATCCACAATCTTCCGAAAACAACGTCTTTTTTATATTTGCAATACTTCATTTTGACCGCCTATGAAAACGCGAAATGAAGCAGGTAGCTTCCACCTATGTTGCCACACAAGGACTTTACCTATTTCTGCAAAGCATTTAAATTTCAAATTAGTTTTTTAGTTATTTTAAATTTTACCACGATTTTGGCAGATATATGGGGAGGTTTTAGCCAAGTTACAGAATTGTGCTGATTTTTGTTTTTCGGTTGCGATACTATATGTATTAGATGACGTAAAAAATGCAAATTGCGACACATGTTTAAATAAATAAATAGAAAGGAATGGTCCTAAGGGTTGGGTTCGTGCATTGCTGAAAGAACGTTCTTTCACTTACCAAGGGCGTTAGGATGAAATTTCGGTCGCAATATTTTAGGTCGCTGAAGAATCGATGTGTGTGAATAAATACATCGGTGTAAAACATAAAGTAACTGCGAAACCAATTTGAAATTTAAAATGAAATAACGCCGGGGTGCATCTGCAGAGGTCCCGAAGTTCCTGTGTACCCAATGTCAGGGTCGTGGGATGCATAGATTTCTCGCTCGACTTCACTGCAGAAAGGAAACATACACAGGCATCTTCCTTTAACATGTATGATCAGAGATGCGAAGTGCGTGGTGAGCAGACTAATATACATGCACTGGGAAATTGGATGTGGGGATATTTTGTATAAAACCTAGAACTAGATGATACTTTTTGTGTATTTCGAATCCTTGGAACACGAATCATTATTAAATTAATATTTTAAATGCAGAACCACACCGATTGGGTTCCAAATACATAAAACATTGGGAGCAGCACTCACTGAGAAGGTCCAGAAGATATTTCTATTTCAGTTAATTTTCTTTGCGTAGTATAAAAAACGTTTAGTAAGGGGTGGAACATAAGTTATTGACATAATTTGAACATTTTTAAATACAAATATTTCACTTTTAGTACATCACTTTCTCTCTCTCATAGGGAGTGTGAATTTCTTAATTTTTAAAGTCTGGTCAGCTGGTGTGGATAGGATTTGGGGAGAAGAGGCAATATTTAAAAAAAAAATGCTTTCAATAATTAGAAAAATAAACAACTGCTTCTTGCTGTGTTTTATGCAGCAACGTTTAAGATAAAACCTCGACGCCTGAATACTTGAACTCTATGCAGAGTTGACTTGTCAATGTTTCGTTTAAATATTTAAAAACGGAGACAATAACAGATTCTAAATAAACTATGTATTCCAAAGCTCAACGTCTGAGGACCTCAAAAGGGCTTTCACATACACCCAGAAGCGCTTCATAATCCCAACTCCCGATATCAGCTGATTGAATAGTGAAAACAGCAGAATTAAAAAGATAAATATTGGACGAGAGTCTTAAAGACGATTAATTTATAGACCATTCATGGGACCATGTGATATATTAATATATACCAGAAAGAATCAGGATAAATATGGTGGTATTTACTGAAATCTATGGACAATTCTATCCATGAGGCGTGTTGATAACCTAAGCAGTTTGTCCAATAATATAAAATTTCGCCAAACGGTTTCATACAGGAAGAGAAACCTGTATCAGCATTTGTGATGAGTGACAGATAAATTATTATATGGTAAAGAGAAACAAGCCGTCTGCAAAACTTAATTCCTGGGAAAAGAGCTGCGTCAAAAGTATATATCTGAGTCAATATATTTACATAAGGAAACTGGAAGTGGCTACTGATATTTGAAAGACATGGCAGGAAATAAGGATAGAAAATATAAAATCAGATAAATATTACGCATGAAATCTGAAAAAATGTAATACGCATCCAATGGAAAAAACTGTCTTAAAGCTTAGGTTTACAAGACTAATGGAAAAAGATATCACACAGAAAATTTACTTTTAAACACTCAATTTTCTTAGTTTTGAATCTACATGTACTTACTTCTTGCCGCCAAGAAACGTTTGGCCTCTTTCCAGGTCTTTATTACGTTAAAATAGAGTTACAGAAGTTTTTAAACACGAGTGTTCAGTATTTTCAAGCAAGCAGCTTGGAAGTTTATCAGAAAATGATCTCCAAACAATGGGAAAACAGAAACATCTACGATTGGCTACGAAGATTCATTCTGACGTCATCGATACATTGTTGACAGCGCGAAATTTTATTGAATTTTTTCATTGTTTCGGGTGCGCATTGTAAGGGACCCTTGCATTTGTTTACAAAAACAAATTTATCCGAAACATGCTAGACTATTATAATTTTCTTATGATTTTTTATCTCGATGTCTATGAGCAACCCTTTAAATTGAAAATTATGATAATCTTTGTGTAGCACATGAATCAATGCAAAAAGATATTCTATTATTTTATAAAGTGATATTATATGACGTCTCAGTATAGCTTGTATAATCTCATAGCTAATTTTAAGCAATTTGAATCTTATCTCATTGGGATTTTCTGATAGATTTAGATTTATTTTTCGGTTTTGTTATCGAGGAGTGCCTTCTGTGCGCTTCAAATACTGATGTTACATTTCGTGATGAGTGGAATTGAAACTTATTGGGCGATTTAGAAATCGAGTGGTATTATTTATTTAGCGACCTTTTACCTAGAACCTGGACAAAGGCTAGTCATTCGTTTTAGTAGAAAATAATGCAATGGAATTCTTTTACGAATGATTTGTGCTTTCAATGTCTTTAAATTATATCTCGCATTGTAGTGTTTCTTGTAGTACAAATCTATGCACAAAATTTTATAGAAGCATTCATTGTGTATTGCGTTCATACCGCACAGACATCGCAAAAAGGCCTTTCAAAACATGTTCGAAATGTGTTGTATGTAAACGTATTTTACCGTCAAAATGTGGAATTCGAATAGTTTCGGGTGACCTTTATATTCTCTGAAAAATAGCATGAGACGGTAAAAATGAAGTGGACAAAGTGGCTGATAAATCGCCTGATGAGACTGTGATGTGTTTCAATTAAACGCTGCACATTTTGTGGTGAACATAAAGACACATGCTCGTATCATTGGATGGAGGGATAATTATATAAAATCTAGTACTAGACAATTTTGCTTTTGTATTTGGAATAATTAAAACACAAATCATTCCTAAATGACTAATTTCATCTCTTTATGTCCTATGAAGGACCTTCAATTGAGATACAATTAAACAAAAAAATGAAATAGCCCTCATTGAGACAGTCGAGGGGATATTTCGACTGCAAATGATTTTCATTGCATAGTATAAAAATTGTTTTGTAAAGGGGATGAAAAATAAGTACTTTGAATATCTTGAAATACAAATCTTGTACTTTTAGTATGTCACTCTTTCTGTCGCTGTTTAGGTGTGTGATTGTCATACATTGTAAGTAATTTAGTGTTGATTAGATTTGGGGGAGGGGGGAATTACCAATTTTTATAAAATAATAAAATAAAAAATAAATACTTCCAATCCTTAGAAAAATGAACAGCTGCTTCTTGCTGGGTTCTGTGCAGCAATGTCTGAAATAGAACCTCGACGCATGACTACTTGGTCTCTGTACAAAGTTGACAAGTCACTGTCTCGTTGGAATATTAAAGACTCCATTATCCAAGGTTCGACGTACGACGAAGACCCCCAAAATGCCCTTTCGCTTTATAATCCTAACTCCAAAAAACTCCAGATATGAGTTGACTGAAGTATGAAAAAAAGTTCAAGCAGCATTATAAAGATAAATATGGACTAGTGTTTCATCAAGCGGTTACCTTATATACATAGTATAATGCATAAGGAAAGTATTATGACGGGGTCAAAAATTCGAATTCTAGTTTTCGACGGAAATTCCCGTTTCAAGCATCGCTGAACACGAATGAGACGCTTTGAGGCGGTGTGTGTGTGCGCAGGTCCCCCACATCAAATAGTGGGACAGGGTACCAAGTGGTGCCGCGGGCCCCATGTATATTAAGGGAGTGATTACCCCCCCCCCCCTCCTCCTTGTATCCAACACATTTTCGCCAAAGTTAACTTTAGTAAATTAATTTTTGCTCAGTATTTTTAAATAATTTGAAATTGAATTATTTAGTTATAAAATAGTAAAGCCAACGGCTCTGTCGTGCTGAAAACACCGGTTCCCGTTAGATCACCGAAGTTAAACTGAATCGGGCGCGGATAGTACTTGGGTGGGTGACCACATGGGAACACAGTGTGCTGTTGGCTCATTTAAGTCGACGTGGTGGCCGAACGGTCAAGGCGAGCTTTTCCAGCGATCGATCGGCCGCCACGTTGTGGGTTCGAGTCCCACGTAAGACATGGATGTTGTGTGTTGTGGGCGCAGCGTGTTCCCCTCCCCTCTGGTGCGCCTGGGGCAACGTCCTAGGACGGCAAAATGGTTCACGATGTCGACCGTACATAGGGCAGACGACGTAAGTCGACGTAGAGTCTTGTGCCTGGCCATTGGAAAAATAAGTTACAAAAGTTATAATAATACAAAAGTTACAAAAGTTACAAAAAAGTTACAAAATTGGAAAAATAAAAAGTTACAAAATTAAACACAGTAGATAAAACAATCATTTAGTGAAATGAAAATGTAAATATATATTCATCAATAAAGTAAAATAAGATCTATCCAAAATAACTTCCAAATTCGTTATTTGATCATTTTCTATTCCTGTTGCCACTCTCTTAATAAAAGCAGAATATGCAGGATATGCACTCTTGATTTTCTGTATAAATCGATTTTTCATATCAAAATCTCATATATGTAAATATCCTTGTTGCGATAAATGATTTTTTAATAATGTGTAATAGTAGCTTGGATCTTCTAAATCAGTTGGTCTCTAATTTTCTTCAAATCAGCACTCCATAGGGGTACCAAAACGTTAATTTTACTTAATATAAGAAGGCAGGTGTGTAGTCTGTAGCGAGAAATCTAAGCTGCGGACAGCGACGGGATCTGGTACACAGACACTCCAGGACGACTCGGCAAACACTGCTCGATGAATTGTTTTTAATTCATATTAGTTTTTGAGTTATTTTATATTGAATCACGATTTTGAGCGATTTTCACAAAAATCTGTCCCTTAACGAGCGAAAATATTATCGCAGAGTTTCTATTTTGACACCATGGGAGAGATCGAAAAGCGTTTTTTCTAACAATGTTTGAACCCAATCCGTAGGACAATTCCTTTAAATTTATTTATTTTTAAATACATGGAAATTTGTATATTTTAGATTATTTGATGCTTAAATATGTGTGTATATCATCGTATTCTAACGGAAATATTTTTAATTACTACATTATTTTATTTGCTGTGAATTTTCAAGCAAACGCATAAAATTTAAAATTGTAGATATCGTTAATGAAATGTGTATATTTTTCTCCTCAGTGGACATTTGTGCGCATGCTCCTCAAAGCCTTGGAACTCACGATGCAGTTTAAGTTCTCTCGCCTAGAGAAATGATTTCATTTTGTTTCTTTTATTTATTTGATTTTCTGCTTTCCACGGTTGAGGAATGAAAGGAGGAAGCGATTTGCAAATTGAGCGGTTTTTATCTGTAAGCATTATTTAACTAGCGGAAGCTTATTTAGGACCCGGGCAACTCTGAGTAATTTTTTTAGTAGTATATAAATGTGCACCGGCGAAGAAAAATGACCTATCTGTATTTTGCGGCATTCTGGTATGGTTAATTTTCATTCTTCCTGCCCTCTACAGTAGTATGACAGGTTCAACAATACATCAGTTGCAAAAAATTTCTTGAGTTACTTGATAATTTGAAAGATTCTACAAATTTTCTGTAAATTTTAATTGTTTTATTTACTACTCAGAGAACAAAAAAATATGCTCAGCCCCAGTAACTCAAACATCTGATGTATCTAACAAAAAACTTCCCAGCAAATGAAAATATATTGATATCCATAAACAATAAAAAAAATCAGAACTTCCTTATGACGCAAACTCGTTGAAAATAAATAGGTCTTATGTTGACACTGATTAAAATAAATATACCTAATCGCATGGAAATTATTTAATTATGTTGTAGGAAAAGTAACATTTCTAATACCTCAAAAGTGGTTTAGGGTAAATCCTAAATATATTTTCAATTCATTTCTGATTAAATGTACTTAAATTAACCACCCAGTTGGTAATAAATGCCATATTTAACTTTTTTATAATTTTTTAAACTTACATAATAAAACATTCAATATCTGGATAATGGAACATCCTATAAATGATGTCATTTCCTTTTTTATTTAAAATAGATTCCATATTAAACGACTATTTCTGTACATATATTGGTAACATGAATATTTTGTATGTCTCTTCAATTTTAAGAATAAACAATTGAAAAAGCCTTCTCCCGGTCCGACCCCACTGAAAATGAATAGGATTCTGATGTTTACACGATTGAAATAATTGTGCGACATTCTGTTTCATTATTTCAATCTGTGTTGTACTCCAAGATGGTACTGGTTTGTACTTTTTCAGGGATGTTCTCAATGAGTCAATTCATCCAAAAGTTTTATACAAATTTTAAATGTATAGAATAATTTTACAGAACTATATATTATTCTGATAAAATACATAACGTTAATTCTAAGATCAATATTTTTAAGGCAATTAAAAATAATATTGAAAAAATATAAGAATTCAAACAAACCTTAATATCAGACAGCTGTGCAAAACATTTTTCTATTAATTACAAATATTGAAGAATTTATGCGAGTTACAAAATCTTACTGCTAAATAAAAACACATTTTCATCGGATTAGACTGAGGTATCTTACTCATCAACGATAAATTCGTTTCTAGAGGATCCACTCGGACATTCTGCTGGACAAAAGGTCTTCAATGCTGACCACTTGGATTCCTCAGGATGAAATACAACACTCTTCCTTCAGGCATCTACTACAGAACTTGAGAGTTGGAAATATGATCATCCGATCCATTGCCTAATAACCAGAATTTTATCCTGCTACAAAAGAGCGTAGATATTGGCGGTAGACTAAACCTGGGCCCCCTGATGTGTTAATTGTTTTAGGACAACTGACCATTCACATGATTGCAAATTTTCGAAGCTAAAAAGCAAAAAGTTACTTTTATTGCTCTGGGAAATGCTCTGTAGCCCTCCCTTCAAAGCTGAGCAATTTATGTGGAGTATTATCTATTACTTTCTTACCATGTTTTCTGAACCCTTGTTGGTGGGATATCGCATTCTTCGTACGTTACGGACGCCGTCTTTTTTGTCTTTTTTGAAACATATGGAATCAAAGAAATAAAACATATCATATGTTGTTTAACGTATCATGTGTTTAATTTTTACAATTTTTTGGAGGGGGGGGGGGTATTGTTTTAAAGAACTTGCGTTGCTTCTAATTTACTCTATACTTGTAATTCCATACTTGCGTAAAATACGCGATATTGTATCATAAAATAATTTTTATTACAAATTCATATGCGCAAATAATGCTGAAAAAATATTTTTCCACGGGCCCCTATCGTTCCTCGGGCTCCAGTTCCGTGGTCCCAATTCCAACCCCCCCCCCCTTTGCGGGGTGCCCTGTGTGTGCGCGAGCGTGTACGATATCTCACGTACGAATCAAAGGATCCAAACAAAATTTTGTACAAAACTCACAATCAGTGGATACTGGAAACCTATTGTTTTTATGTGTAATCGGATCTTTAGAACCCTCCTAAATTTTAAAATGAAATAAAAAAAAATCATTAAAAAATGAAAACATTCAATAAAGTTACGTAAATAATCATTTCTTATGTATGTTTTCATTAGAAAACGATTGACATAAACTTTAGAACGCTAGCATGAAACGTTCACGAGATATTGCATAATTTTTTAATAAATAAATTTATCAAAAAATCACATAAAGTAAAAAAAAAATATTAACTTCTGTGAAATCTGTTTACTTTCATATGTAATATTATGCGATAAATATGTTATCTACATTCTGGTAGGTCTAGCTTATTCCATTCACGAGAGAAGATACTTTGGGTAGTTTTGTAATTTGACGCTATTAGTCGTTTATCTACCATAAGTCTAGCCTATTTCTTCATAAACAATGCTTGGTGAAATTTAGCCTGCGAATTTGGCAGAATATCGCGAACTTTGGCGAGTGTTTTAAATGTTCCTAAATTGACGAAAAAATAGCCAAATTGATAAAAATGTCACCAAATTGTTAAAAATGATGCTAAATAATGAAAGTGAAGATTAATTGATGAAAATCCAATATCTTGGAAAGAATAAGAATCTACTATAAGAGAAGATACTTTGGGTAACAGTTTTGTATTTGGATGCCGTTAGTCGTTTATCTGCTATAAGAATAACCTATTTCGCCGAACATAATGCTTGACGAAGTTTTAGCTACGAATTTGACGGAATATCGCCAACTTGGCGAATTTTTTAAATGTCACTCAATTGATGAAATGGTCGCCAATTTGATAAAAATGACGCTAAATCATTGAAAATGACAACGAATTGATTTAAATTCAATATGTTGGAAATAGTATAAGACTCCAACATAAGAATCCGTCTGTAACGCTTGGCAAAATTCTGGCGACGGATTTTGGCACCTAGTTAGTGAAAATGACGCCTAATTGATGAACTCATGATTGAAATGTTTAAATATATGGACTCCATTGCTTATTGCGGATGCTATCCATATTGACCATTGTCCACTTCGAGTTGCTCGAAATATAAGTTAATTGGTTACGAAATAGCTTTAGATGTTGCATTCGGATGTATAATTTTCCGCGTCCAATGACCAATTAACGTTACAAACACTGTGCCGTGTATCTTTTCATCAATTTTTCACCGTTAATGGATTCAATTAATTGCATTATATAAGAAAAGCTGCCTAAATTTGAATTTTGGTATTTGTGGTGGGTGACAGATAAATTATTATGTAGTAAAAAACATATTATATGTAAAACACAATTAAATTACAAGGAAAATGGCTGTGTCAAATGTACAGAAGCGATGGCTTCACAAGGAAACGGAAAGTGGCTATTGATGTCGGCGATTAGTGACATGGCAGGAAAACGATAAAAAATATAAAATAAGATACATTTTTTCAGATTACATGCATAATATTTAATACACTTTAAATGGCTAAAACTGTCTTAAAGACTAGGCATGTTATAGTTACCACAGCTAAATGCAACGATAGCCCATTGAGATGTTATTTTTAAACACTTAGCGTTATACTTTTGCATATAACCGGATGCACTTACTTCTTGCCTTCGAAGAAACACTTTCCAGACCTGAATCACTTCGAAATAGAGTCAAACGAGTTCTTGAAAATACGAGTTTCAGTATTCTCAAGCTAGCAGCTTCAAAATATATCAGAAAATGATCTCCAAACAATGGAAAACAGAAACATCCACGATTGGTGTATAAAGCTCATTGTGACGTCACCCATGCATTGTTGACTGCACAGAATTTTATTCAATTTTTTCATTGTTTCGTATGCGTATTATAAGTGGCTCCTGGCTTTGTTTACGAAAACAGAGGAGACAAAATTTCGCTCATGTTGATAAAATCGAAGTTAAACCGAACATGCTGTTTTATTTTAAACTGAAAAAATAATTTAAAATATCTAGTGTATAATCACTATTTATCAGTGGTCACCCTCTGATGACTAGTGTTGTCACTTGTCTTTCTCAAGTGGACCGTTTTACCGTCCGTTTATATTGATAACTTTAACCTTTTGTTTACAGATGGGACAGCCTCCATCCCAAACGTAGAACCTCTCAAAAAGGCAGGTATTTGACATACCCTATCTCAAACAGTTCGATTTCTTATTGCAGGCATTGGCGTTCGTCGACGCCATGGATGCTGTCCCAACCGTCAGTAAAAGGTTAATGTTGAATTGAAGAATTCGTATTACAAACCAGTGTGTTAAGTTTCATTCAGCTTAGAGAAGTGATATTAAATGTATGATTCACTATTCATCTGCGCTTTTGGTGTATTTGATATGGAAACTGCAAAGTAGGGTAAGAACTTGGCGTAAAAACGTGGAAAAGAAAACTGATAGTCACATTTAAACCAGACGGACAAAACAATAAATTCATGAATGAGACTCCATAAGATGGCAAATGGTGTGTGAACTTCATGTATGACGGAACATTATTTATTTTATGCAGTTGTACCAATTATAAAAAGAACTTGATGTGTCATCTACCGAAATGAAAACGGAAATTCGTAGCGAACCTCTCCACTCTCAGGATTTGAATGCTGAATACATATCACCCATCATCTGACCTCTATCTATAGACAGTCCTGAGAAAATGTTAAGAAGGGATGTTTTGAACTGGAACCCCCGGATTCGTTGAACCCCCGACTTCCTGCAAAATTGTATGCTAAATTGATATTAGTCATTGTATACACTGTACCTATAACCGATCTCGATAAATAGACGTTTGAAGAAATTTTTGTGGACCGGAAATATAAATCCTTGCAACTCCTCTTCCTCCCACCTCAATATTTGGATGATGAATCGATTTCAGTCATCCTCTAAGCTATATCTATTCCGAGGGGAAAAAAAACATTCCGAGAAATAGATACTTCAAGAAAAATGTAAATTTTTGAATAGAAAGCGATAGTTCCATAACCGGAAACGTTGGTTCCCACTGAGTTCCCTTCCCCTTCTCGCGCAGAATTAGTTGCTGCCCTAGTAGCAATCCAGTATTGGACTAATATAAAAAATCTGATGGGGGCAGCACATGACTTTCCCTGCAGACTCAAATTCATTTTTTTTATTTCTTTAATAATTCATTAAATTCAGTTCTATTGCGTAAAATAACACTAAATTTGCATTTTTAATTAAATTTCTGTTTTTATTTGGTAATTGGACATTTTCCCAAAAGTGGCATAACTAAATGCGAAAAATCTCAAATATCTCGAGAACGATTAGCCCTAGAAAAACAGAGTTGTTCTTATTCTTTTCCTCGTCAAACATTATGTATAAAACAAGTATTTAATTAATATATTTGAACATACGTAGCTTTTTTTTTAGATTTTGGCGATTTTTGAGGGCCATTTCGTAAAAAAAGGCAGGTTGTTCTTTTCGAATAATACCAAAATATAAACAGCACCAGAGTATCCCACAAGTAGCTTATCTACCAAATTTTGTGAAATTTGGTCAATTAGTATTTTAGCTAGAGTGGATACATGACATTTTTGCGGGCCATTTCGTAAAAAAAGCAGGTTGTCCTTTTCCGATTAATACCAAAATCTAATCAGCTCCAGAGTACATGTAATTTATCTACCAAATTTTATGAAATTTGGTAAATTAGTATTTTAGCTAGAGTGGAGACATGAAATTTTTACGGGCCTTTTCGCAAGAAAAGGCGGGTTCTGTTTTTACGAATCGCACCCAAAACTAATCAGCACCAGGGTCATACCAAAGTGACTTTTATGAAATTCGGTCTATAAGTTTTTGAGTTAGAGTGGATAAATACATTGCACAGACAGACACACACACACAGACGTCACGCTAAATATAGTTTTTTCGTATTCTAGAGGTCTCGAAAGGTGTAGATCCGTCGAAAACTCGAGTTGCGATTTTCGACATGATTCCAATACTTTCCCTATACATTACCATGTATTGCAGGTAAAGTAAAAATCTGATGTGGGCAGCACATGACTTTCTCTGCAGATTCAAATTCATATGTTCTTTATTTCTTTAATAATTCATTCGATTGAGTTTAATTTGACCAAATAACACTGAATTTGCATTTTTAATTCAATTTTTGTTTTTATTTGGTAATTGGACATTTTTCCAAAAGTGGCATAACTAAATGCGAAAACTCTCAAATATTTCGAGAACGGTTAGTCCTGGAGTAATACAGTTATTCTTATTCTTTTCCTCATCAAAAATTACATATAAAACAAGCATTTAATTGATATATTTGAACATATGTAGGTTTTTTTTAGATTTTGGCAATTTTTGAGTTTCATTTCGTAAAAAAAGGCAGGTTGTTCTTTTCCGGATAATACCAAAATCTAATCAGCAACAGAGTATTGTACAAGTAACTTATCTACCAAATTTTGTGAAATTTGGTCAATTAGTATTTTAGCTAGTGTGGATGTATGTTATATTTACAGGGCCATTTCACAAAAAAGGCGGGTTCTGTTTTTACGAATCGTACCAAAAACTAATCAGCACCAGGGTATACACAAGTGACTTACCTACCAAATTTTATGAAATTCGGTCGATAAGATTTTGAGTTAGAATGGATACATACATTGCACAGACACACAGACAGACAGACAGACACACAAACAGACACACACAGATCTCACGCTAAAATTAGCTTTTTCGTATTCTAGAGGTCTCGAAACGTGTAGATCCGTCAAAAACTCGAGTTGCGATTTTTGACAAGATTCCAATATTTTTCCTATACATTACCATGTATGGCAGGGGAAGTAAAAATCTGATGTGGGCAGCACATGACTTTCCTTGCAGACTTATATCCACGTTCTCTTTATTTTATTAAAGTTTAATTCACATTTAATTCAATTTTCGTTCTCATTTAGTAACTGAACTTGTTTTCATATGTGGCGTAGAGGAAATACGAAAAAACTAAAACATCTCGAGAACGGCTAGTGCTAGTGTAATGGACTTGGTCTTATTCTTTTCTTCGTTAAAAATTACGTATAAAACAAGTATTTATTGGATATATTTGAGCATACGTAGTTTTTGTATTTTAGATTTTGGGGATTTTTGCAGGCCATTTCGTAAAAAAGGCAGGTTGTTCGTTTCCGAAACGTACAAAAATCTAATCAGCACTAGATCATCCTACAAGTAATTTATCTACCAAATTTTGTGAAATTTGGTCAATTAGTATTTTAGCTAGAGTGGATACATGACATTTTTACGGGCCATTTCGCAAAAAGTGACGGATTCTGTTTTTACGAATCGTACCAAAAACTAATCAGCACCAGTGTCTCACCCAAGTGACTTACATACCAAATTTCATGAAATTCGATCCATTAGTTCTTTATTTAGAGTGGATACATACATTGCACAGACACACAGACACACACACAGACGTCACGCTCAAAATGGATTTTCGTATTCTATGGGTCTTGAAACGCGTAGATCGGTCTAAAACTCGAGTTGTGATTTTCGGTATGGTTCCAATACTTTCCCTATACATTACCATGTATTGCAGGGAAAGTAAAAATGGAATATTTTGACAGAATTGGCCTAATATTGGTTACAAATATTGGAACAATATTACTTGAATATTTCTAATGTAACACCAATATTGGCGTAATAATGTAATGAAAATATTAACCTATATTGGAGGCCAATATAACCCCAATAATTTGCCCGATATCGGGATTACATTGGAAATATTTCCAATGTAATGCCACGATATACATTATTGGTCCAATCTTGGACCAATATTAAGTGCTATTAGAGTGAATACATATCAACCATTTGCTAAGTTCTAATTATAATTCATTCTGAGAAATGGATGTTTCAAAGAAATTTTTTGAACGGAAAGTAGAAAAGAAACCGGAAGTAAAAATTCTTATTGGATCACCCTACTTTTTCTACAATTTGAACCTGAATCCATACCAGTTACTATCTGAGCTCTATCTACGGCCACTCTTGAGACTAAAGCGAGGGTTTTTGAACAGGAAATGAAAAATAACCGGAAGTGGAAATCCTTAGTAAAATCCCCCTAAATCTTTCTAATTTGATCCTGAATCCATATACGTCATCATCTAAGTTCTTTATACAGCAGATTTTGAGAAATAGATGTTTTAAGTCAAAAACCAATAGTATGGTAGTCCCCCTCCAAACAAAATAGTATGGCAAAAGTTTTTTCACTAATAATTGGCAGGATACTCCACAATCAACGCACACGATACATGTGTATGAGAACTGTAAAAGATCTAAAAGAATAATATCGAAAAATTCACTTCTCCGTGGATTCTAACTGAAATTTATCTCAGTTCCTTTTTAATATTTAACTAATAGGCGTGTTTTTTCGGAAGTACAACTAGCTTTACCAACAGTCTTATTTTCCTTTCAGCTCATAGAAATTTCTTTTAAAATCGATCTCCATATGTAGACCACCTTTAGTTCACCTGAGAATAAGGTAGACCACATGTTACAATGTTAATTACATTAAATGGTTCAACAAGATTTTTGAAACGCGTCTTTAGCCGCGTGTCACGGATTAAAGTGTTGTCTTCCCACACAAGTGTCAGCCATTTGCACCTTACCGAAAACTTATTAAATATCCTAAAAGTTGAAGTATGACCTATTATCCATACACGAACAACAAAAATACAATGTAACTAACAGTGTCGCGTCTAAATGTGAGATGCTGATCAAGAAACAAAACTGATATAACAGCTGATATTTGCATGACATGAGAACGATATGAAATAGCGAAAATATATCATAATATACATACCGTCTGTGAAAACACGACTCTATCTAACACTGTGCATGAGATTGAATTATTTAATGGTGGTAGAATTATGAATATTATTTTTTTTTAATTTAGCATTCTTAATTTTGAATATAAATCTGTATGCACGTCTTGCATCCGACGAAACGTTGGATCGCTTTTTCCAGACCTTCATCACTTTCAAATAGATTCAACAGACACTTTTTAAATGTACGAGCTTTTAGTAGTCTCACTCTAGAAGCTTGAAAATGAACCAGAAAAGTTATTTGATTTCGTTTACAATAAACTCATACTCCAAATTCAAAGGGGAATTCATCCGAGACTGTCTTTAAATTGAAATCTTGATTAACTTAGTTTCTTTACTCAAAGCTCTCAGTATCCTTCTTTTAAAGAGAAACAAGAATGGCCAATCATGTATAAAGCATTGATTATCAAATACTTGCCACCTGAAATGCAATGTTATTTATACATCTTTAAAATGCGATGCATTTAGCCGTTATATTTTTAAAATTATTACAGAATTACAATCATTTATTTCACTTGGAAACTTCATCTGAAGAAGCATTGCTATAAAATCGACTGACTCTATGTAACAGCTGTGACTATTTCATTCATACACTTTTATTCCAGACTCCAGAGATCAATAATTTTGCGTGAAAAAAATTCACCCATTCTTATACAACTCATCATACAGTCACTTGCTTGCATTCTGAATTCATTAAACTAAGGCTTCGTTGTAGAAATAAGCAAAGTCTGATGATCATTTAAACTAAAAAATAGTGTAATTACTTTGGCTCAGTATATACATGCACACTTCAATACTATCAAGAAAAATTTTGCATACCATGAAATTGTCAGTTGTACAAAAAGGTGGGTTATGAGTCAGATTATAGTTTATAGAAAGCTCAAGAGCAAATACTCTAAAAAGGTTTAAAAATATGATTTTTAAAAAACACACAATAATTATAAATCAATGTAGCTATGTTAACGGCTTAACATGCAGGGAATCGAGAACGAGTCGCAAGCATAACTTAGGACCTGAACAGGGTCAAAATTACAAATAGAAGAACGGTATAAATAAATAAAAATCTGATGTGGGCAACACATGACTTTCCTTATATAATGCAATGAATTTACTACTTTTACAGTTAAAAAAAATGGTATTCTTATAGTAGATACTTATATTTTTTCCAAGATATCGAATTTTTTACAGTAAGTCGTCATTTTCATTGATTTAGCGTCTTTTTTATAAATTTGGCGAGATTTTTGTTAATTTGGCAACAATTAAAAATGTCACCAAGTTGGCGACATTCCGCCAAATTCGCCGCCAAAATCTCGGCAAGCTGTATGGACGGAGAAATAAGTTATTCTTGCAGCAGGTAAATGACTATTGGCGTTCAAATACAAAAGTATTACTCATCGTTCAAACGTTTTTAGCACTTTACAACAAAGTTAAAAAGTGTTTATGACTTTGTTCATTCTGTCTGTCTGTCCGATAACTGCCGTAAAAATGACTTAATCAAAATAAAATTTTAGTATATTGTTCAGACGGTCTGTAGGAACTATGGGAATATAAATGAATAATATCACCCAATTAGTTTTGGATTGAACCCGGGTTGAAAAAATGAAATACATTTGAGCCCTATGGGACCTAATTTTTCAAACACTTTTTAAGCGGATTTAAAATTCACAAATTGTTTCGAAAATTTTAGGTAATATCCAAATTGTTTCATAAAATATATAAAAAAAAAATTCAGCGAAATATATTCAGTAGTTTTTTAAATAAAAAGAAAATAATAATTACACCTCTTATATGAAGCGATCACGTGACCATGATATGAAAAGATCACGTGATCCACTTCAAAATGATATATGGCATCCATCTTGTCTCAAAATCGTGCTTTTTAAGTTCTTTTTACTTCACATTGAGTGTTGTTTCCGTCCTAAAACCACTTTATTTTCGCTTAAATTCTGTGTATCTACATACTGAAACAACGCAATTACAATATATTTGAGTTTAAATGCTCATCCAAATTTGATTATTTCTACAACGAAGCCTATTTTGCACCTATGTAAAATGTAAATAGTAAAATATGTAGTATGAGTTGTATTAGACTTGCTGTATTTCTTTAACACAAAATCATTTAGTCCATGGAGTCTGCGTAGCTGATATGAAGAAATATTCATTGATTTTACAAAGAGAAAGGCGATTATTTTCGATGAAGTTTTACGCATAGAGTTTAATTACTTGTAGCTCCATGGTCTTAATTTTTAAATAAAATAAATTATTATAGTATTGTGATGAATGACATGAATGGGAAATTATTTATGAATGAAATGCTGATTTTATATTTATAGAGAGAGCCAGGCGTGTTATTTTTTCTATGACGTCATTTGAATGAATTTCAGTTGTTTTCGATGAAGTTTTCAAATATAATAAATTATCGTAGTATTATGATAATTCTAAAATTATTACCGAGGAATGTATCACATTTTAGAGATGTTTAAACCAGGCAATTTGTATTTCAATACCGTCATTTGAATGAAGTTCATTTTTTTCGATGAAGGTTTAGGTTTTCAAATATAACAAATGAATGTAGTATTCTGATAAGTTTTAAAATATTACCGTGGAATATGTATTGCATTTTAGTCATGTTTAAATAAAATTGCATTGAAGTTGGAAAGTGTTTCATAATCAATGCTTTAAGCATCATTGATCTTTCTTGTTATATTTAATTTCAGAATTTTGCCACAAAAGCAAAGCATAATTCATAATTGAATATAGATCGTAAAAATTTTTGATTTGCAGATATTCAAACACAACATTTAAACCCACATTATATATTTCACACAAAAATGATATAAAATCTTAACTTATTCATATAAATTTTATAATACGTAATACATATCGAACTTTAATAGTATACCTTATTTCATTCGAATGTTACGTTTTAAACAAATATATTTGAGAAAAATATCGAACGCATTCATACAGGCAAGAAATGCCATTTAAACGAAAATGTGTATAAATATCCCGTACAAAAATTAAAACACGTTGCATTTAATGAAGCTTAGCAGGATGTAACGGGATAAAGTTTATAAATACAATATGCAATTTCTTTCTTCAAAGGAAATTTCCAACTTTTATCGTCTCAAGTTTACAGATTGTTGGCTTAAGTTCGAACGAGTATCTGAGATTACATTTCATTGTTGCCATTCAGAAAAAATATTTCTTTGATTCAAATCATATATAATTTCAAGTTGAATGTGTAAACATCAAGGAGTTTAGAGTTCCTTTGGCTCCACGGTTAGAATTAAATCGAGCTTTCTCAGAATCGAGTAAGGCAGCAGACCAACTTTGCTTGTGGCAAAGCTAACTTGACTAAAGACGCTAGCTTGACTGTTAATCTTAGCTCAAGTTTACAGAACATTTAAAAAAAATTGCACAACTTCTCTTTTCAAAGGCAGGTTCTAGACCAGGGATGGGCAAACTACGGCCCGCCTGCCAACCCCGGCCCACCAGAAGGTTTTATCCGGCCCGCGGATTTTAATTTGCCGGTCCGATGGAAATTAAACGAAAACATTTATTTTATATTTTATATCTATCTCCTTTTCTAGTTTGTTAAATATTACTTTTGTTTCCTTTTTTTCAAAGGACTGATGATCTTTTTATATTCTTATTTTTGCTCTACAAAGCATAAATCGAAAATTATGAAGATTGCTTAAAAAAACTGCATTTTGAGTTCGACGTAGATTTCAAGATTTCAGTGCCATTCAAACAGAATTGGATATTTTTACCATGCCTTTCAACGTAAATTGTGAAGCAGTGAAGTCAGATTTACAGCTTGAATTAATTGAGTTGCAATCTAACAATCATCTCAAACAGTTGCTTCTAAATATGCCAAAGTTGGAGTTTTACAAATCATTATCGAAAGTAAGTTTCCCAAATTTAATATCTCACGCCCAGAAAATCAGTGCTATGTTTGCTTCATCTTATATATGTGAACAAGTGTTCTCAACTATGAACCTTAGAAAGAGTAATCTCAGAAGTAGACTGACAGATGGGCATTTAGCTTCGTTCCTTAGAATCAGCACATCTCACTTCGAACCTCAATATAAGGAACTTTTAAAAATGAAATCGCAATTTCATTCATCTCAATAACATATTTAAAATGTAGTACTTGTTATTGTTTTTATCTTTTTCGAAAAAATTATCTTGGCCCGCCAAACTTTTTTTTTCGATTTTTGGCCCGCTACCGAAAAAGTTTGCCCATCCCTGTTCTAGACCCATGTAATACCCAGGCCCGGTTTAAGTCGTGGGCGGCGTGGGCAATTGCCCACGGCGGCCGAATTAGGGGCGGCCATTTGGAAGTGAAATTATGTGTAGTAAGAATGGCTTTTGTGGTCGTATTGAAAAAAAAATTGAAATTGAACCAATTTTGTGCCACTTTAATGTAAATGAATTAATGTACTCTTTTAAATAGTATTAAAACATTAAAAGGATAAAAAAAATCGTTTTTCTCCCAAAATTATATCTTTTTTGAAGCAATGTATAGTTCTGCTTGAAAGTACTAAGCTCAAACACTTAGGCGATTACTAGATTTTATACAACTTGCAGCTGGGTGCAGCCTGCATTCCCCGCTCACGACCTTGTTCCCCCAAACACTGGAAAAAATCCAAGGGGCGATTCTCAGAATTTGTTCTTGCTTCCAAATTCAAATTGTAAACACATGGATGCGGTCTCTATGATCGCACTTCTAAAAGGACGGGAGGGAGAAGATTAGTCCAGATGGTCATTATTTTGGTCATCTACCATTTTAGCTCATTTGGGCATTGAGCCTAGCAGGATGCCATTGCAGTTGCAAATAACACAGTGACTAGAAGTAAAAAGCTACTTCTTGGTATTCAGAGTGTTGTGTTATGATGCTGCTGTGCAAGATTCACAAATTCATCTTCGTGAAATATGGCTTCTTTTAAGTATTCGGGTAACTTTTTTTTTCAATTATTTAAAATATTTTCGTAAAATTTCTTATTTGACTATGTCTTTTGTTGATTTTTAATGTGTTTTAACAAATAAAATAAATTTGATGCTGAATTTAGTCTATGGCATTAGCCCCAGAATAATACTGATAAAAGAATAATTTTTTCACGTTTTTATCCAAAATAATATCTATAAGCCCCATGGCTGTTCTATGAAAAATCTTCAGACGCAATTGCAAATAATTAAGCAATGGTGTAAAATGATCTTAATTTTGTAATTTTTTTAGTTTTATTGCAAAATGAAAGAAAAAGAAATGGTATAAAAGGTTTTTGCGAAGCAAATTATTCCTTTATGAATATTTGCATAAAAGTGGAAAAGTTGTTTCTAAATTGTTAGAGCTGTTTTATAAATTAATAAATTTATTCTATAGACCCAGTCTGCGAATTTGACAGATTCTTTTGCTAATGCATACAAATTTCTGTCTAGATATACGTTCAATAATCTGTAAATATTATTTTAATTTTGCATAATTACACTTTTAGTTATAATTATAGTGCAATACACTTTTAGGTAAAATGTTAAGTAAACAATCTTAAAATTTGTAATATACATTATAATATTGTGATTTTTTTTATTTCTACTCAAACAATTCATTACCCCTATCCCCTTGTTCTAGTCAACTTAAAACATTCGAGTTATTATTATTCTTATATAAAGTTTTATTGTATGATATGCGGTATTGCTCTGTCCATTTTTTTTTTCAAAACCCAGAATAAAATGAAATACTGACCCTCCTCTTTTCCAACGAATGGAAATTCTTTATTACCCCACTCGAAATTCACATTTTATAATCTCTCCCCCCCCCCTTCCCCCCTGTTTTTGAATTAATTTAGAAGCATTTGGGTATTTCCCTGTGTTTCTGTTGGGCCAATGTATCTCTAAATTATTTCCATATGTTTTCGTTTATTATCTTCTACAAAATTACTAAAATAATATTGAGTTTTTTACCGCCTTGTCCTCAATAATTGCAAATATGATCCCCCCCCCCCCCTCTTAGTTTTGTGATGCATTTTATCTTTTGGCAGAAAAATAGAATATTTTTTTATTTTTACCCCCCTCCCCCTTTCCTTCCTAATTGTTATCCCCCCTTTTCTATTCTAAGTATTTTTCGTGACTTTGGATTAGATTTTGTATCTTCTAATATTTTTTTATTTATTTTCATTCACTTGTCACAAACTCAGGGACATTTAAAACATTACATTTCTATCGTCTTCACCCCAGTGAATCTATAATAAAAAGAAGAATCTGTCTGTTTGTCTGTCCACAGTACCGCGCGATATCTACCGCACTGAATTTTTTCACACAGTCGCATCTCCGGTCACACATTAAGCTGCCATAAGCTTCAACACAGTCGCATCTATACCTGAACTAATGCATCTCGAAGGCCTTTTTAAAAATTTAAATTAGATTTTTAAAGAAATTTTTAAATTCTAAAATCAGTTAATCTCTAGCTACCGATATGATCTAGCAGCTATATTCGCGATTTAACAGTTACAGAACCTCCAGTCATCGATATGATCTAACAGCTACCCATACGATTTAACAGCTACCGTAACGATCTAATGCCACGTTCATCTCCTACAGGTTATTAATCTTTCATTCATTTATTTTTTGCATTACGGAGAGCCTGTATTTTCTTTTTACTTTGCGGATAGTGTACTGGTAATTTGTCGTCGGTTTAAGATTTAAAGAAAATTGAGTAGTGTTATCTGTAAATGTATTATTTAAGTAGCGGGGGTTTATTTACGTCCGAGTCAACCCTGAGTAATTCGTTCCATTGATAAAAACAACTGCTAAATTCGTCAAGGCGTGAAACTTTCTTGTAATTTGGCTAGTATTCCATTATTCTGTAACTGTGTCCCTACAGGATTTGAATCAGATTTTAGAGGGGCTACAATGGACAATAACAAACAGCTTCGAAATAGGATTTCAGGTTTTTATCTGCGAAATCAGAAACGCAATAAATTAAAATGTTTTTGCGTTTTTAATCTAGTATTTAAATATTAGCTATTTAAATAAATTGCTGATAATAACCTGTAAAATTCTGAATTGTCCTGTTATATTATATATTTGCTTTTTAGGGATTGAAATGCTTTTCCTTTATCTCTCCCCTTTCCTAATTTGTTCACGAGATCATTTGTTTGATTTGTTTATAATGTATCACTGTAAAATGTACAAATAATTCATAAGATTTATGTAATTCCAAATTCAAATTTTATTAGAAAAAATAATGGTGAGGGCAACTTTCATGGCCGGCCCTAGATGCAGTGCAGTAAGTTACTTCTGACTCCTGATAAATTCAGGAAAATATAATCGGCGGTGGTTCCAGTTCAATGGAGCTGAAATTGTTTTAAGTGAATTATATATTGGTAAGATAAAATTCCAGTAAAGTTCAATAAGTTTATTCGATTTCTTCAGATTTATTTGTTTCGTTTACAGGCTTGCAAAGCAATATAAATTACTAGCTAACTATTTATAGATAGCTAGCGCTTTTAGTTTTCGCCCTGATTTCATCTGAAAATTCCGACAATAGACTCCACTTTAATATATTCGATTATTTTACTAACTTGATTTGCGGTATAAAAATTAAACTTACTGACGAGATTTTATATTCTAGCTAATCTATAAACTTGCGGCACATATATACGTATTTGAGTACGTATATTTCCACCTATTCTGTTCAAACCTCGTCAATCATTAAACATCTTTAGAATCCCCATGTTCATCTAACTTCCTAATTATTTTTAAAACAAAACAAAATATCTTGTGGTTGTGTACCAATATTTCACAAAAGAGTAAGTAACCAAAATGAGTTGCAACAATCGTGGCTTTTCAAATATTACAGCTTTTCCACCCATTGGAAAACTTGAATTTTGAAGTATAGTGGTTATAATTTCGATATGTTAAAATATCGAAATTATAACCACTATACTTCAAACTTCAAACATCAGGAAAGTGACCTAAAATCCAATTATATACAATTGTAGGAGTTTTAAAGAGCAATAAATTCATGCTTATTGTTTATAGCTATCACTTCTACTTTTTAAGGTATAAGCATTACAAACTTGAAAAACATCAAATTTTCAAACTTTCAAAAGACGATTACTTGGAAACTATAAAAGGTTTTTTAAATATACATATAAATGTAGAAACTAAATTTCCGCATACATATTTTTGTCGCTTACTAATTATATCGATCTTTTATACTTTCGGTGATATTTCGAGTGAAAGTCTGAAACATGGAAAAATTTTTTTTTTTTAATTTCAAAGTTTAAGTTTTTCCTCCCCCCCCCCCTCCACCTCTCAAAAAAAAAAGTAAGTTCGATCCAATTATATACACTTGTAGGGATTTCAAAGAGCTTCAAATTCATGCTTATTGTTCAAGTCTAGATCTTTTAATTTTTAAGATGTAACAAATTTGAAAATTAGAAATTTTCCAGTCTTCTTCAATTTGGCAAGGCGATTGCTTACTCGAGAACTATAAAAGCTTTTCGTAATAACAAATATAGATTTTTATGCTAAATTTCCTAGTACGTATTTTTGTCGTTTACTATTTATATCGATATTTTATAGTTTAAAATGAAAACAAGAATAAAAAAAGAAACCACTCGCTCGGACAGATACTTTTTTGCTTTCTAGAAAAATGTTCTAAATATTGAAATCATTATTATTAGCGCCAAAGAGTTTACACTTTTCGTATCGCTTCGTTTTCCCTACACAGAAACCTCAAACATAGCTGTTACTCACGTAAAAAACAAACAAACAAACAAACCAAAAAAAAACGCTTATATCCATGTCCTAGAATTTATTTCACAATCATATTAGCAGTGTATTAATTAACGTAAACAGAAATTTATAGCATTATTGAACAAAACAAAATTGACTTGTCTTTCCTCGTGAATGAAATGCGCTATATATACGAGAATGTCGATAATAGATATATCGTATAAATACTCTTTTATTAATTTTATGCATCATTTTTTATCCATATATTCGAAAAACGTGTAATAGCACGAGAACGGTTCATATGTTGTCTAAAGTAAGTTCTGTTTGATTTCTACTGAAAACTTACATATAACATGATTGTTTCTTTAATATTTTTGGATGTCGTTTTTTTCACGATTTAAAAGAAGTTTGAAAATTTGCGACCTTCCGAATGTTCTTTGCCCTTTAAAATCATAAATTTTATTCGCTTCATTCCATTCATTCTAACATTACACTCACATACGCACAGACATCCCATTAAAAATAATTGATTCGGGTTAAAGGATGCCCAAAACGTATATTAATCTGTCGAAAATTCCAGTTTTTGACCCCATCAATATTTTTCCTATATATTATTTGTGTGCAGGGAAATTACAAATAAAGTCGAAAATTCAGTTATGTATTATAAATTATTGCTATATTATATATGTATGTAGAAATAAATGTAAAGCATTCCATTTTCTAAACCGCTAATTAGAGCTATAAACTTAGATGAGAATAACATTTGATAGGTCATTGAAATTAAATAATTTTCGTAAGGTGATGGTGATCCTGTTTCTAAGGGGGGTTAGGTCTCCTCCTGCTCTTGCGTATCTAAGATGCTTTGGTCTTAATAGCTTTCTCGTATAATTATGAAAAAAATCCAGATCTTATTCACACACTTATGCAGAAGTCATCAGTACTGAGAGAGACGCGGGATTCGTCTCTAAACATACCTCTAATCGGACACTGTCTAGGTCAACCGAGTTAAATACCAATCCAGGCGGCTCTGCCTATGTTAAGGGGTAAGTGGTAGACGCGTTAATGGACGTCGACACTTAATACCACCTTCACCCAGTCGTCTTCGAATGATATATATTGAGACAGGATGCATGGGGATGCCAAATGCTTTCGATTGGCTAATAGCGACGCCATTGGAGTAGACGTGGCTCCTCTCCTGACTGCACGATCCTCTCGAGCAGTTGCCTGTCTGGGGCGTTCTGAGAATCTGCTGCGGTTACATAGGTCTTCTCTGATCCATTGTTTTCATCACCGAGCAACTACCAAATCGCTCCGACCAAGATGGCGACTGATACGTCTGTTGGACCAACCAGTTTCCCTTGGGTCAATGATGCAACTTCTCTCAAAATCAGACAACTGATCGAAGTGCTGTCGAGTACGTCTCAAAGGCATCTTTGTGCACAATTTTCAGTATTAAAGCAGAAAATCCAGTTCCAATTGTCCGTAAGAAGCTCGGTTGTTTTAAATGCTGCACGATACGTCGTTCTCATGCGCGTTGCATGAGCCCTATAACGTCATTGACTTTGGCAGTTTGATCATTTGCATAACTCTTAAAACGAAATTTGCATGCTCAGTTTCGTGGCTGTAGCTCAATTTATATATAACTCTATTCTATCATTGGATTTTCATATTATATATATATATATATATATATATATGTGTGTGTGTGTGTGTGTGTGTGTGAAGGGCGGCCTCAAGCAATTTTGCCCACACAGGAAAATATCCTTGAACCGGCCCTGGTAATACCCGTGTAACCCTAATGTAACGACGATGTATCGATAATGTATCGATAAATGTATCGAGATAGCAATATATAAATAAATATGTTTAAGTAATATACACGGTTTTTACTACGTATTATCATTATTGTTTAGCAATCGTTGAAAACCTTGTACAAAATGTAGATTGCAATTTTAGGTAGCACAGTGGTAGTCAAGGAATAGGCGATGGAATTATACTTTATTTTCAAACACATAATAACAGGTGCTTTTTTGGTCAAATGAGATCGAAAGCAGAACTGGTGGCAAATGACTGTTCAGAATCGCATGACGAGGTGAAAAATCCCACAAGCATATAGGTATTCATTTTAGAAATGCAGGCCTGGTGATTTGGACTTGAAATTTTGGCCAAACAAAAACTCCTAGTCACGTCATATGTCGGACGGATTCAAAATCTCGTGAAACCGTCGATTCAAACATTTTGAAATATGTATCCCAATCCTATCTGCATCCAAAAAGTTAAAGTTGGCTATCCTTCTACAGTTTGTGGAGTGTCTTCGATAGCTTCTGCAATAAATTAGAAAATACGACACATTTGTGCAACCGCTTAGCCGCTTCCACTCTTTGTAGAAACGTTGCCCGGGGACACCACTAGGAGGTGGGTTGCAGAAATGATCCCCATGGGCCACACCGCCTTTACGCTCCCGATGTTGTTGGGAACGTAGCTCGGTGTGTCATCCGGCAAGATGGTGGGCCGGGAATGTGCTTCAGGTGTTACGAAGCTTGTGCAGGTGGATGGAGATGGAAGAGGCAGAGGATGGAGTTGAAGATGAAAGCACTCGTTGGGTGGCGATGAGGGGTGACGCGCTGATGTCGTAGGGTGGCGGTGACGCGATGGAGGTCCACGAGGAAGGAACGCAGTGAGTCATTTAACCCTCCCAAAATATATCCCTCCCAGAATGAAGACGCAGTATGGTGTCTGAATTAACGGTTTGAAAACATAATAAAAGAGTTGTAAGGATGAAGAAAATGGTAAATCATATATAATAATAAATATAAAAATCTTAAATACACAGTAATAAAATACAAAAATCACAATAATACACAATAATAATACACAATAATAAAATACGAAAATCTTAAATAACAAAATTAAAATTAGATAAAACTTAATTACTAATACTCAGATTAAGTGAAATCAATTCACATAAACGTCCACGACCAGTACAAAAATGTATTGGGTCGTTCGCGTATTTTCTTGTCGTGGTTATCTGGTCATAACATTTTCCTCTTTACGCTCTCGATGTTGCTGGGAACGTAGCTCGGTGTGTCTGTCATCCGGCAAGATGGTCGACCGGGTATTTGCTTCAGGTGTTATTGTCTTGTCTCTTTAACTGATTTAAATGGTTTTTATGTGAAAATTTCAAAAGAAATAATTTTTGTATTGGAGCTTTAATCGTTTTCAATTACATAGGTGTTGGGTTGCTTTTGCTATTTAATAATTTTAGGAAGTTTGTTTAGTTGTAAAAACGGGTTCAGGTTACTTATTTACGTATTATGCTCTTTTCTTAAATTTGGTTGTCTATGCTTCATTTATTTAGGTTTTATTATTCTTCTGTTCCAAATGCCAATCTATTCCATAGGTATTGTATTTCAAATGGCGAAAGTTCGATCTTTTTAGGTTTTAGCAATTTAAATATATTTAAATTGGCTAATTTGTGATTCCATTTTTTGTCCTTTTTATTCCCTGTGATGTGATTCCAAATTTGTTATTTTCGGTTTAGAATTCGTTCAGAGGTTAGCTGTGTGGAGAAATTATTTCATCGTTTCTAAACGCCCTGTTTGTAATAGCTCATTGGAATTGGAATCTGGGCGGTGATTTTCTTGACTACTGATGGATATAACCCCCCTATGCCATGTTTTGCTCTTCACGAGTAGCCCCTATAAGAACTTTGGTGACTTTTCCCAGTGCAGTCCTCTCCTGTAGATGCCGGAGGCTTATCTTGGAGCCCTTGGTGATATTATTCTTTCCCCTTTAAATTCTAGTTGTTCTACTTTTGCATTATTTAAAGTTTAATTGTGTTGGGAGGAGTAAGACCACTTGACGTATAAATTGTAAGTCTCTAGAACCTAGATATTTGGGGTTTTTTAACTTTTAGTTGTGTTGTTAATTAGGTTCTAAATTTCCTTTTGGCTAACTGATGTTCCTTTTTATTCCGAATTCTCGTTTGGTAAATAATTCTATGATTTTAATATCTTAATTTAATTATTATTATTACTTAACTTTAAATTTTAATATACCGATGTTTTGTATTCCACTATACATTTGGCCAGTTTATTTATTTATTCATTTTATGATGCTTAATTTAATTGTTATGAGATGTTAAAAGGTTGTAAAATGTTTAAAAGTTCCTTAGATTTAAAGTGAAAATTTTAATCGAAAGTTAGATTTTGAAAACTGAAACTGTTCTCTCTCTCTCCATTTTAATGTGTTTCTTTAAATAAACTTAACAGGTACGCTACAAGTTTTTAGAATATTATGGCTTTAGGATTATTTTAGAATATCAATTATTCTTTTGCGGATTAATAATTTTAGCAATTATGGCATTAAATTTGCATTAATTTTAGTAAATTGTCAAAAAGATGAAATGTTTTCAATTTCAAAATACTAGAGTTTTTAAAATATAATAGAAAAGATACACAATAAATGCGAATCCGAAAAAGGATACGAAAGGAAATGAGTAACGATATCGAGTCATGATGCAGTCTTCTTCTGCTGCTGAACTGTCGCTGTCTGTGACGATGACCGAGCACAGGGGATCTGCCCAAGTGACGCTCTTCTTCTCAGGAGGGCACAGAGGTTCAGCAACCCCTCCCACTTGGTCGCCTGCCCTCTGACCTGGTGCACGGACATCGCTGGTGGTGGACGGAGATCGAGGTGGAGCAGGTTCCACAACCACCTCCATAAGTTCATCTACAGAGGTTCCTCCAGAAGAGGAACAGGATACGCTTGTTCGGAGGGATGCTTCGAGCATGGGCAGAACGAAGCGATCCCGACCTGAAAGAAAGCGTAAGAAATTTAAGATGGTAAGGCAAAATGATGAAAATCTGTTAAATACATAATTGGTTACCGACATTTTGTCTGGTAATTCTTTCTCCTTCTTCTAACAGAACTGTACTATCTAGAAAAACAAAATAAAAAAATAATTTAGTTTTCGATTGATATATATGGATTTAAGTGACATTAAAAAATTACACACAAAAATCACAGTGACCCTTCAATATCATCTGCTGTCTCCCGAATGAGATTTGCTTTGAAAAGAGATTATTTCATGGCTCCTCCAGCACGTTTTGCGCAACGAGTAAAAGGGGAACGAGATTTCCTTTTCGCCTCTTTTTACGCAGAGGTAAAAGGCATTTTAATTATCTGCATTCAAAATCTTCCGTGCAAACATCTATTTGTTGGAACTCAACCCAGTTTTAGTAGGAATGACTTTTAAGACGATTCGCAGTAATATATTTTGAATTAACTTGAGTGTGGGGCTCAATTTGAATTTCTCATACCAGAATCCCTCTTCTTTTAAATTTTACAAGAAAAAGTGTGAAAAATCGGGATCGTGAGTACAACTATAGGACGTTACCCTTCACTTTAAAAGGCTTGAAGAAATATTTCGTTTGATACCATGCTTGACAATGTACCCCCGGGGGAGGGGAGTCACTTGCTCCCCTAATGACGTCACGAAATAAAATTGTTATTTTTCGCAACAATGATTAAAAAGATAAAGTTTGGTGATCATTGGACAACCATTTTATGCAGGATGATATCCAATTTTGTCCTTTGCTGCCCTATTAAAATTATGTAAAAATTCCAAGATTTCGCTCGAAGTAAAAAAAAATCTATCTACACTGTCCAGTCACATTATTGTGAACAAACACAAACTAATATCCTGAGTAACCGTCATGTGTAGCTAGTAAATGTCAATTGGTGGAAAATTTTATATCTCATGTGATCTACACTATTCATTTATTTTAATTTCTTTGACAACCTCGGATGCTTTGAGGGAATCATTAATTTACCCTGATTGGTTGACCCAGATTTCTAGTTTATAATAACTGATCCGTTGAATGGTTGGTTAATCGAGCTAATTATTTCCATCAAAAGAATTTCTTTGTCAAGTCCACGCAATGTGCGTGCCTACGTTTCAATGAAAACCGTTAAATCTTGTAATTCTACGCCACTTTCAAAAATCTGTCTTGAATCAATCTTTACTGTTCTATTGTAGCTTTTCCAATCAAGCTGTTTCCATCGGCGTGCTGAGCTTTCTTTCGAAACATGAAATTGAAAACTTAACAATCGACAGCATCGGATCCATTTATATATTTACTAACAATTTTCATGCGAGCTTCGAGCGTTCGAAATGACTAGTCATTATTCTGTGTGACAATAATTGATAAATTTTAGAATTATTAAAATCCTTGCAGATAGAAGCATAAAAACTATTTTACAATGACGTTAACATGTTAAATAGAAATATAGATTGAATAGTATTTCCACGTCCTGATGGCAGTGAAGTTTATCAAATTCTGTTTTTATTATTTCACAGAGGCAGAGTGGCGTAAATCCCTTTGTGTCACCACCCCGAATTATAAAAAAAACTTTCGGTGTTTTCGTAAGTCTGTAAGCTGAGACGGATCCAAACCAAGTTTCTAACTATAGTGTGAAAGCAGATTCAAATTAAACGCGAGGAAGGAAGAACTACTGAGTGAGTGTCAACTCATTTCGTACATGTACTTTCCTAAGTATGCGGTTTCAGTATCTGAAGAAAAAAAAGTTCAAATTTCCGCCGCTAAGGATGAACTGGGTCTCCGCAAATTGCCTACAGTCTAACTTGTCTAACACATATTGCAAGAAACAGTTCCAAAGATCATACAGGGTGGTTGGACGTAAACCTTTTAACCGTCGAAATGGCTTAACTGCAGCAGGAAGCACTGCTGTTTTCTTGATAGCCTCACCGTAACTTGTTAATAAAGGAAAGTCTATCTGGTAAGGTGACCTACATGACATCCGTGGATGTGTGGTAAAAGGCTTTGGGACTCCTTTTATAGACTGCGATTATAAGATATAATTTGCAATACAGAAATGATGGGGGGATATCAGCGCCCGATTTTACCACTAAAGGCCGAATATTGAACTATTTGCTTTTCTTTCGAAATCGAAACAGCATACTCATGAAAGTACGTGTACGAAATTGGATTTTGATACTCTCCCTACAGAGAGGTAGGTCTGAACACCCTCTATTTGAATCACCCTGTACTGAATAAGTTTAACATACGTACGTGTAAAATTCAGAAATAGCGAACCTAATGCATTTCAGAAATGCGTAATGAAATGGAAATGTTTTAGAGAATGGAGTCAGTGTAGGTATTTAAGTTGCGTTCAAAACCTAGAATGTAATCTAGTTTATTTTTTTTAGTTTAGCCGTATATGAATCTAAAGGATATTTCCGATTGTATCGTTAGCAAGAAATGGGTTCATATCAGTCCGCAAATTCGCCAACAATAAAATGGTTTCTGTTCACATAGCTATAATTTCTGGTATAGTTAGGGGGCAATAAGATTAAGAAACAGTTTAATTCAAATTTTTAAAATTATATGTGATTTATTCTAAAATTCAGAAAGAATTTGCGGCACAAAAGCAGAACAAAATATAGTTCCTCATTGCGTATAAATCATAAAAAAATTTGAGTTTAAGAAATTCGAACGCTGGTTGTTAACCTATTTTCATTCATCAAAAACAGAAATGAACTTGAAAATAGACTTCATATAATAAAAATATTCAAAAAATCATTTTCTTGAAATATTCAAAAATTTTAAAACTGAACGATTTCTATAACTTCTCCTTTCTACAGTCAATTCAAAAAGAAAAATCTAATGTGGTCAGCGTATGACTTTCCCTACAGATTCCAATTCATTTTCTCTTTATTTCTTTAATGGTTGTTTGAATTGAGTTTAGTTGCACGCATCATTATTTGAAATGACACTGAATGCACAGTTATAATTCAATTTTCGTTTTCATTGCGTAACGGGATATATTTTCAAAGGCGAAGCATGTTGAATGTTATATTGATTAATGTATTTCTGAAAATGTTATCGCACAGTACCTATCTTAAATCAAAATTGAATCTGAACATTTTTGTACATATTCTTTTCTCCAGTGAATAAAATAACAGCAATTTGTATTTACTGGAGTATTTGTATTCATCCTTAATTTATCCCAATTATTTGATATCGCACTCCACGCATTTTAGTATTTTTAATTTTTCCCTACATTTTATTATACCCTTATTTTCTAGTCCACTCAATGCGTTCGTGTTATTTTCCTTAAATATGAGAGTATATCTGGAATTTCCTTCAGTTGTGCTCGTTTAATTCATTTCCGACAGCTAATTTGTCTTATATCTTAATATGAAACATGTATTTTGTATTCTCCCTTTATTTTGTCAACCGATCTAAAGTTTCCGTTTTTATTTTTCCTGCATTTGGGTTGGGTTGATGCGTCTGATGATGTGAACCACAAGAGGCAACGACATACCAAATGTGGATTTTCTATTTTCCCCGGTCCCAGAGTTAGTCCCCCAAAATCAGTTCAATTCTGTAGCGTGCCAATGTCAAGCTTGCTGGATCAGATCCAAAACTCAGAGAAATAAAATATACTACTAAAGATAGCGACATGCCAAATTTCATGTTTTACGGTCAATGGAATCTGATTAGCTAGGGCTTCAAAGATTTGAATAACACGCACAACAGATCTAGTTAAATAAAAAGGTGTAAAACGCTCAAAACAAATCCTGAACTCAATAATAAAATAAATTCGTAAATACAGTTTAAACACAAATATATGCAGGTCAACTGCTTTCGAATTTCTTCAAGACCAGAAGGAACCGCGACGTCGCGTAAGTTCGGCAACTGCATGAAAACAGCAGAAGTTCTCGTTTCAATTTTAGGTGTGTATTCAAACCGCTTAACAAAACTGATTTCTCCTCACTTGTGGGTCCCATCCCTGTCTTGAAAGAGTGAGATGTTTATTGCAGGTGAAAATGGTCCTAGAAGTGGCTCAAACAAAAAGAGCTCTCAAATTTCGGCTCAATTGAGTTATGTTACCAAACGAGAGGGATCCAATTTCTGAATATTCTTGGAACTCTCATTGTGCTCAAAATATTGCTGAAGCCAAGATCCTTTTTGGACCTAATTCTGTTTCTGAATCGAACTTCTCTATTGTTTCTCAATCAAACCCTTGTTAACCGCCATTATTCCTTCATTCCTTTCGCATGGAAATTTTAAGTCTATTTTTGAGGGTGCTTTTAGTTAGATTTCGCAATTTTATTTCAGGAAGTTAGTTTGGAAATCAGCTATATTTTGTTTTCCTTTTTCCCTATTTGATCTAATTGTTTTCAAGCAGCTTTTAATTATTTTTATTGTTTGTATTCTTACAACTGGTTTAAATGTTTCTTCCTTCGTCATGTTCCTTCGCAACCGTTTGCTCAACTTAATTACTATTGAGTTATTTTAATTCGTCCTGATATCCGCTCTTTTACCGTCTTCTTTCCTTTCCTCTCATTCTTTATTGACTGCTACACTTCTTTCCCTCCGTTGTTTTTATCGTTCACCACGCATCTCGATTTTCTGTCTCATTCACTTTTCTCTTTCATTTCTCACCACGGCGATGCCAACTTATTTCCTACTTTCAGCTGCGTGATCAATTTTAACCCCAGTTACCGAATTTAATTAAATGGATGATGTCACACTCCTTGTTGGTCCTGCAGAAGAAAGCTATTGGTCTTGTAGTAGAAAGCCTCGATACCGGTTGGCATGTTTATATATTTGAGTTTATGCAGTATTGACTATACTAAGGAGATAAAAGGCAATAAAAGAGAATCGGAATTCAAGGAAGTATACGTCAATGCAAGAAAATTTTGGCGGATTGGATTGATGTTTAGTTTACTGATTCCTTTTCTACTTTCAATATGTGTCAAAGAAAAGATTAAATTTTACTTTGGAATTCTTATTTTCACAACTCATAAAATAATACGAAAGGAAAATTTAGTCAAGCCAAAGGAAATCAAGTTTCGACAAGTTATAAATAAATATTAACTAAAAATATATGAAACATTTAATTATTTGAGAAAGCCGATAAGAAAAGCCAAACAAATAACTTTCCCTATAACTATGGACAGGTTTATAATGTACTATATATAATCACCCAGATATATATATATCTGGAACGAAACATTTGGTGAAAAAGCGACGAATTTGGCATCGTTAAATTGATAAAACCAACGCTGAATGAACGAAAATGAAGCAAAATTGATTAAATTTTAAAATCTTAATTAAAATTTAAAATCTAGTATAAAAATTAAAGTCGGTGTCTGTGATAAACCTCGTCGATATTCAGAATTGTTAATTTTATGTATATGATTCAAAATACATTGAGTTTTAGTGTTCGTGGGACAGGAGAATTTTGTTTGAAGGTCTTGGCCCTAGGCTATATGGGTCGTAAGTTTTTTGTGTTTTGTTAAAGGTTTATACATTAATTCCGTTTCGATAGGATCTGTTCTGCTGTCTGTCCATCCGTTTGTCCCACTCGGCGACAAATTGGACGTAGTTACAAACTTTGCAAATTTTGGAAAATTTCGCAACGCTACAAAACATTGCCTAATCGACCAATATTTTAAAAAATGGTCGAAAATTCACTCAGAAAATCTAGACTATTAATAAAATTAAATGTTTTTGGCAATTCCTATCGGTTTGCGGAAATTTTCAGTTTAATATTTTTTATTCAAAATAGAACGAGTTTCAATTTTCTAAGAATACTCGAGCGGATCCTATTTTCATCCAGGAATAACATTTTCATCCAGGGTACGGCCCATGTGGATGGCGGTCTAAATTGTGTGGCACTTCCCGCCGTCCAAACAGATGCCTTGTATACCTTCATGTAGGTCAGACGTTATCGGTCGAAGAAGAATGAATCGACCGCAAGTCGGGAACCCACAAAAGGACCCACTCCCTTAACCCTTTCACGAACAGAATATCTTTGATTGCACAGTTACCAAGAAATATGCTAAAAAATATAAAGAAAATTTGCCGACCATAAAATAACACCCCCCAAAAGCAGCCAAAAATTAAATTAGTGCTTTCCCCATACACATAGTGTAATGTATAGGGGAAGCATCGTAATGGGATCGAAAATTCGCATGTGTTTTCAACGATAGAGTACGTTTTAAATCTCCGTGAATTCGAATCGAACATTTTTAGTTAATGTATGTGTGTGGATGCAGTATCTTACGAACGAATAGAACCTTTTGAATGCAATTTGGTACGATTATTACGATCAGGGGCGGCATTTCAGCATTCCATTTGGGGGTGCGAGATTTGTATGTATGAAAATCCACAATATGGAATAAATAAAATGTTTCTTAACAGGGGGGAGGAGGGGAGAGGGATCACAAAATTGAATTGATGTTGAGAAAAATAATTGTTGTTAATATAATTTTTGTACATAATTGTGTTAATATATTGTTAACATAATTTTTCTGAATACAAATATCTATATTTATTTACATTTTATTAAAGTTTTAAACGCCGCTCCTTAGAGTCTGGAAGAAGAGAAAATTTTGTTAGAATATCATCATAATCCAGTGGTATATCTTGTTCTATAGCTAAGACAGCTAAATATGAAGGTCTTTCTTGTCCCATTGAACTGCAAAAATAATTTTTCAGCCTCCTTAGACACTAAAAAGACCTTTCCCAACTGGCTGAGCTGATTGGCACAGCCAAAAATAATTTAACTAATAGTGTTACGACAGGAAACACATTTTTTTAAATTCCTCTCTTTAAAATAATCCAGGCGACTTTTAAAATTGGGATGGGCTATGTTTTCATTTTTCACCATTGAATAAAACAGTCGCAATTCTTCTTTCTGAAAATCAAATACTTTGCATATGGTTGAAACATTTTCTTTTTCTGTTTCGACATCTGATCCGCATAATACTGAACTAAGGGCAAACAAAACAGATATATTGTTCTCATTAAATCTTGTCTCAGTTTCATTAGAAACTTAATCTATAATTTCATATTGAATATTGATTGTGTGATATGATTTAACATCATCATGGAGATTTTTCTCACCGCCTCCGAATTTGCTTGGAATTTTTTTACGCCTTTTCAGTTTTGGTCCAGAATAAGAATTTTTTCTCAAAGTTCTGTCACAAAACTCCACACTTGATTGAAATATGCATCAGTGCGAAAAGAACTAACAGTTTCAATAATAGCTTTAGCCAAAGCTTGCACAGCCTGAAAATTAAGATCAGATGACTGAAGATGCTTTAAGAGAGTATTGCATTGATCAAAAACACTGTTCAGTACAAACAAAGTGAACAAAAATTCGAAACATGTCATGCATGTTAAAAGGGCTTCGAATCTTCTACCATTGAGAAAATCGTTTTCAGATAATTCTTCCAGGGTTAAAATCACCACTTCAAAATTATCAAGCAGTGCTTTTATGGCTTTAATTTTGGAAGACCAACCTCGTATCCCCTCGATTGTAGAGTTGAAGAGACTCCAGAAAAAGTATTTGTTGATGAGCGAATTTTTTCGAAAATAGCATGTCATATATATGATGTTTCTATGAAAGAATATAATGCATTGAGCTGCTGAAACGCATTTACAGCGGAAGGAATGGATGAGAATGCGCTAACTACACACAAATTTAATCGGACACTTGAAATTTTCAAGTGAAAAGGATAACATCGACCCAATCTTTTCAAGTTGAAAAGGATTCGTTCCAGCCGGAAGTAGGAACTTCACTGGGAAGGTTGGCGCTTTTGAAGCTCCATGGCCTGAGAAAACTGACCAGTGGATAGACGATAAAAAATGGAAGAAGCCGATAGACGACGTAGGAAAATTTGGGGGCGCGACCGCGCCCCCTATTTGCCGCCCCTGATTACGATCCAATGGACACTACTGAATATAAACGCAATCAAATGTACAAAAAATGTTTTGAATGAAATTAAAAAAAAAAAAAAACTTTAAATTAACGGAACGTTCAAGGATGTTATCTAAAGGATCATATATGCTTATTGTAAATTTTCATTACAAAGCCAATGACATAAACTTTAGAATGCTAAAATAAACAGTTTTCGAGATATTGTACATTTTTTCAAACAAAGTTATTAAAAGAATCACAAAATTAAAAATTCTTAACTTTTGTGAAATATGTTTACAATTCATATGCAATATTATAATATAAATTTGTTTACATTATTGTCGTGAATTTTGTTCGTTCCATTCACGATAGAAGATACTTTGGGTAATAGAAATGTTTTTTATGGACGTTTAATAGTTCGCCAATAGATATTTTTATGTAACAAAAGCTCTTATCTCGGTTTATCTGTAACGCTTGGCAATCATTTTGGCGACCTTGGTGACTGTTTCAGCGAAATATCGACAACTTAGCAACCCTTTGGCCCAGAATGAAGAAAATATCTTTAAAATTATAAAAACGAAGCTAAAGTATCGAAAATGACTCCAAATTATGGTTGAATTCATTGTAATTTGGAGTCATTTGGGTACTTCGAAACAGTGTTACATGTTGTCAGATGAAAAAGCGCCGTATACACAGAATTGAACGTTAATAAGACTGTTCCGTGGATCTTATACATCATTTTTTCCCTTTCTGATAAGTAAATGCATTGTATTATATAGGGAAAGTCATGTGCTGCCCACATCAGATTATTTTAACGTCCAATCCGTTTTAAATATTAGTAGTTAGGGTATATTAGCAGTATAGCTCGCATTTAAACACATATTCACTTATAATTAAATACTTCATAAATTATTTGAGTATTACAAAACTTATATCATAGTTGCATGTAGACCGTAAACAAAATTTGAATTTCAGAAGTTTCGAATGCAAATTTTTAACTTATTTTATTTTTTAAAAGCAGAAATATGATTATAAATGTACTTAATTTTGCCTATTCTGAGATCATTCGATACACTTCAAACATATATATAATCCATTGTATGTACCGCATCGGAATGTTATGTTTTACAGAAACATATATTTGGGCAAAATTTTAAATACATTAATACGAGAAAGAAATTGTGGGATTTAAACAAAATTTTGTATAAACATCTCGTAAATAAAAATTAAAACGTTACATTGTGTATGCTTGAATACTTTATTCCGAAAAGATTTTTAAATGAATTCGATCGCTTTCCTCTGGTTTAGAAAATTCTCAGCTTTGGAACTCCTATGCTTACAGCTCGGTCATTCAGCTTCGAATGAGATTTTTACGTTTATATATCCGTATAAAATATATTATTGTTGCCATTTTAATGAATTAAACTTGTAAAATTGTGAAACTGTTCTCAATGTTTTAGAATTAAATCTCGTTTCCGTGGAATTGAGAATCGTAACGAAATAATGCATTCAAAACCAATTACAAGACAAATCTATAACGATTTTCATTTTCATGACTGTAACCTCCTAGCGAAAGAAAGTTTCAGACTACTACAACAACTTGGTTTTTCTTAAATATTTTGATGGTTAAGACATTTTGTACTGTTTTGCATAATATTTATAATATTTTACTCCCAATCATCCTGTTTTATTTGGATTCTATGAACTCACTTCACATATTTACACCCAGTCGGGCCATTAAAAAGATTTCAAACAAACAGCATTTTCGGTCGTTTTCGTTTGTATAGATTTCAACAGCAGATATGATTCTAAATGATACTTGCGTCAAAAATTTGCGAACAAGAATACTTTAACCTTTATTTCAAAACGGAATAGCTTTTCCTGGCACAGTCGATATTTCACTAGTCGCACATGTAAACGCATAGGCGAGCTTTAAATGAAGTAATCAAGACATTAAGAACCATTGAAAAAATCTGATGTGTTCAGCACATGATCTTACGACCAGCGCACGACCTTACAGAGAATGTCCCTACAGAGACCCTGCAGAGAATGTCCTTACTTCTACAGTGGAAGAGTCATAAACTGAAGTTTGGTATCGGTGTTTGATAAAACAAATATATATATATCACATGATTTTATGTTTAACTAGAACGAATGCCTTGTCGTTGCCCGAGTCCCAAATGAGAGCCATTTAATTAAATAATACTTATACAGATGAAGCCACTCGATTTCCAAATCGTCTGTTTTGAAGTAAAATAATTCCCACGCTCCGATTTTCACATTCCGGTTATACAACGTCGAAAAACAAACCATGCCGATAATGCAACGCGGGAATACGTCTTAAATAATCTCCTTGGATACACTCTAGAGGAGCAACCGATCGATTGACGAACGTCGGCAGGAGCGACACAATAAAAATGTTTTGAAGTCGCAAAAAGAAAAAATTCCCATTACCTTCGAAGAAAAATTGAAACGCTTTTTGCTATATCACCGAATTTTCCTTTAAGACAGGTTTAAGTTTAGCACGCTATTCCTAAAGGTAAAATAATATAAAATTAAGCATGAACTAAAAAAAAAATTCGATCTCATCGCAAATAATGTTTTTCTATTATTTCTCTTTTCGAACGTTTTGGTATGGAGCACCCTCTCTACAGAATATTTTCGAAAAATTCGGTTTTTCATAAAAGGTAAATCATAATGGGGTTTAAATGTGGCAAAAAAAGGAAAAATTCGCTCGTGTTTCAAAAATAATTTCTTTCTTTGATGGAAACTACATTTTAAGAATATATTTAAAAGCATCCTTAAAGCAATTTTAATGATATCATATAAAAGGGATTTTTTTTCAATTTATTATCAAGGATAAAATTGTAAACCAATACCACGTTTTACGCACAAACTTTGAAATTTTGGAGACGTTTCATAAGGATGTTTAAATATGGTATAATAGCTAACTAAATGCACTGCTGAAATGCGTAATAAATTGGCAATATGGCAAAGAACGGAGTCAGCTGGATATTTATGTTACGTTCCAAATCTAGAATGTAATCTTTATATTGCATTATCAAAATTTTTATCTTTTTTTATTTTAACAGAATATGAATCTAAATAATATATCTGATTGTACCGGTATCAAGAAATGTGCTAAAAACAATCCGAAAATTCGCCGGCAATAAAATACACCGGAAAAACAAAGACAAAATGGATTTTTGTTCAAACCGTTTCGATTTCTTGTATTTAAGGATTAGTAAGATATCGAAACATTCAAATTTTAAGAATTATGTGTTTTATTTAAGAATTGAGAAAGAATTTACGGCACAAAATCATTACGAAATTCAGTTCCTTATCGCATATAAATCGTAATGAGAATTTGAATTTCAGAAATTCGAATGCAAGTTGTTTACCTATTTCACTTATCACAACCAGAAATAAATTTCTAAATACAATTCATCCTACAGATTTTGGAATGCGCAATACATATGGAACATAAATAATCTATATTACTGCATTCGGAAATTACGGTTTAAACAAATATCAAACACATTAATACAGACACTAAAAAATTGTATGTAAAGAAAAATGTGTATAAATATCCTATAAAATATTAACATTACATTTATTTAAGCTTCTGTGCTTTAAGGGATGGATTTGTAAATGCTGCAGAATTCGATAATTCTTTTTTTAAGTCAAATTCTGAACTGTGAACAATTAAGATCCTTCCACTTCGACGGCTCAAGTTCGAGTGAGCCATTTTGGGGAATTTTTATTTTTATATAGTGTTTCATTGTTGCCATTTGAAACTAAGCAATTCTTTCATTTTGCAGTTATGTTCTCAATGGGTTAGGATCGAATCTCGCTTCCGCGAAATTGAGAAATGCAACACAATAACCATGGAGGTAAATGAATTCATTCATAGGAGTCTTATCTACATAAGAATTGACATTACTTTCGGCATAGCCAACTTGAGTGCAAAGAGATTTAGGAAAAGCTACAAACTTGCCCTCAATTATAGAGTCTGTCCTATTAAACGATATTAATAACTAAAAATTTAAATTTTACTGTAATAAACTAATGGTATGATCTCCAATCAACTGATTTCATGCATGTACTCAGTCATATATATACAGCCTCATGTACGTAGAGACGGATATATATTTATGTACATAAACACATATATATATTTCCTCAATACTATATCCTCCTCTATATCCCTTAAGTTTATCAGTGTTGGGTTGCTTTAGATTTTATGTAATTTGGGGGTTTGAAATTTGCTTTTATTTATTTTTCCCTGGCTCAATATTCTCAATTTGGTAATATTTAAATAATATTTATTGAGTTTTTTTTTCATTTATGCATTAATTAGAATAATTTTAATCTTCTAAATTAATTTTCTTTATAATATTCTTAATTAAAAATGTTCCATTACCTAAATTAATATTACTTTTAATTTGTAAATTTATGAAAATGTTTTTTTTTATTTGATTCCCCTTAAAATTCCCTTTAATTTGATGTCTCATTTTCCCTTTTTTTTTAGAAATTCCGTTTGTTCTATAGTTTCCCGTTATATCCATGTTCAGTGCGTTCTAAAAATTTCAGTTGCGGCTATCTTGAAATCTTGGTTTTGCGGGCTTTTTACCGCGATTGACGCGACGCCTAAGCGCTTTTCGCGCCTCTTTGGAAATCGTGAATTATTTTAATTGGTTCGCATACTTCCGGATCGTCTGCTATCGGAGTTTTGAGTTTTAATTTTGGCAACTCTAATTTCGGTAACCCGATTTTAACTGCTGCCGTTTGTCTGAACTTCTCTGTTTTTCCGCACTTATAAATACTCTCGCGGAATTTTTTAGTTTCAGTTTTTTGTTGAAATCTTTCGTTTCCGTTTGCGCGATTAGTGCGTCGTCTACTTTTCGAATGGAACTTATGTTCCACGCGATATTTACTACGGAACATTAAGTTCCTTGCTTTATTTTTTTTTCTAACACTTGTTGCTTTAATTCAAATGATGGTTTTGCCGGTTTTTATCACCTAATTTACGATGAGACTCACGGAAAAATGTGTAGTGAGAAATTATTACGAGTGTTACGCAAAAGAAGCGACTCTGGAATATTTGTCCGGGTATTTATTATTTTAAGAGGGGATTTCACAAGGAAAAATGTTCGAACGAGTTTCATGAGGTAGAGGCTTCAATTTGGGTACAAAGATGAATAATATAACAACATCAACGTAAATATAAATATTTCGGTGATGTCATGGACATAACTGTTTGAATTGTTGAGCGACTGCTTAAAAAATTAACGCTTTTCTGTAATTCAGAGACTTGTAACTAATAGATTGCAACTATTAGAATGGCCGTTTGATAAATCAAACAGAAAAATTAAAGTTTCCAATATTATAATTTGACGGGAGTTCTGCGGACGTTCGAATTCCGAAATAAATTCAATTAGTAGTTTGAAATGTTCTATATTACATCCGTATATAGTAACGGAGAAAATTATTGCTCTTTTAGATAATGGACAATTTTCAGAACTCAGACTAAAATTCCATTCAATTCCATCCAAAATTTGATTCACTTTTACTATCTCAATTGAAAAATGTTACTTTTTCAGGCATCATTTTTGCAATTTTGACAATATTTTCGTCAGTCTGAGGTGAAATATCGCCAAGTTCGCGATATTTTGCTAGATTATACGTCAAGTTCGCCAAAATGCATCACCGAGTGTTATGGAGAGAAGAGCAATTCTAGTATACGAGAAGGTATGCTCTTCATGACGGAAATCATAATTTGTTAAACATTACTTACCATTTGACGTAATTTTTATTAATTTGTCGACATTTTTGTCCCATTGACAACATTTAAAATAGTCGACAAGTTGGCGACGCCCCGCTGAATTTCTCGCCAAACCTTTCGAACGGGGAAATGGGTTATTCTTATAGTCTACTCTTATGTTCTTTCTATGAAATTGAAATTTCATTAATTAGTCATATTTAATTAATTTAGCGTCATTTTTATCAAATTCGCGCTATTTTCGTTAATAAGGCAACATTGAAAAGAGGTCGCCAGGTTGGCGACATTCCGCCAAAATCTCACCAAGCATTATGGACGGAGAAATAAGTTATTCTTTTAGCAGATAAATGATTATTGGCGTTCAAATACAAAAGTATTACTAAAAGTATCGTTTCTCATGAATGGAACGAGCTAGATCCACGAGAATGATGTCGCCCCTTTTATAGCATGATATTACATATGAAAATAAACATATTTCAGAATAGTTAATATTTTCTTTATAATTTATGTGATTATTTAATAAATTATTTGAAAAATGTGCACGAGAACGGTTCGCGAGAACGTTTAAAAGTTTGTCAATGGTTTTCCAATGAAACATTACATAGGAAATGGCTATTTGCGTAACTTTCTATAAGGTTTCGATAATTCGTTGATATTTTCAATATTTCACTCGAAAATTTAGGGAGGTAAAAAATGCTCTTAAACATTATTCAAATTATTTGGAAAAAGTAAAAGATGAAGTAAAACAGCTGCAGGAAAAGAAGCAATCCACAATCTTCCGAAAACAACGTCTTTTTTATATTTGCAATACTTCATTTTGACCGCCTATGAAAACGCGAAATGAAGCAGGTAGCTTCCACCTATGTTGCCACACAAGGACTTTACCTATTTCTGCAAAGCATTTAAATTTCAAATTAGTTTTTTAGTTATTTTAAATTTTACCACGATTTTGGCAGATATATGGGGAGGTTTTAGCCAAGTTACAGAATTGTGCTGATTTTTGTTTTTCGGTTGCGATACTATATGTATTAGATGACGTAAAAAATGCAAATTGCGACACATGTTTAAATAAATAAATAGAAAGGAATGGTCCTAAGGGTTGGGTTCGTGCATTGCTGAAAGAACGTTCTTTCACTTACCAAGGGCGTTAGGATGAAATTTCGGTCGCAATATTTTAGGTCGCTGAAGAATCGATGTGTGTGAATAAATACATCGGTGTAAAACATAAAGTAACTGCGAAACCAATTTGAAATTTAAAATGAAATAACGCCGGGGTGCATCTGCAGAGGACCCGAAGTTCCTGTGTACCCAATGTCAGGGTCGTGGGATGCATAGATTTCTCGCTCGACTTCACTGCAGAAAGGAAACATACACAGGCATCTTCCTTTAACATGTATGATCAGAGATGCGAAGTGCGTGGTGAGCAGACTAATATACATGCACTGGGAAATTGGATGTGGGGATATTTTGTATAAAACCTAGAACTAGATGATACTTTTTGTGTATTTCGAATCCTTGGAACACGAATCATTATTAAATTAATATTTTAAATGCAGAACCACACCGATTGGGTTCCAAATACATAAAACATTGGGAGCAGCACTCACTGAGAAGGTCCAGAAGATATTTCTATTTCAGTTAATTTTCTTTGCGTAGTATAAAAAACGTTTAGTAAGGGGTGGAACATAAGTTATTGACATAATTTGAACATTTTTAAATACAAATATTTCACTTTTAGTACATCACTTTCTCTCTCTCATAGGAAGTGTGAATTTCTTAATTTTTAAAGTCTGGTCAGCTGGTGTGGATAGGATTTGGGGAGAAGAGGCAATATTTAAAAAAAAAATGCTTTCAATAATTAGAAAAATAAACAACTGCTTCTTGCTGTGTTTTATGCAGCAACGTTTAAGATAAAACCTCGACGCCTGAATACTTGAACTCTATGCAGAGTTGACTTGTCAATGTTTCGTTTAAATATTTAAAAACGGAGACAATAACAGATTCTAAATAAACTATGTATTCCAAAGCTCAACGTCTGAGGACCTCAAAAGGGCTTTCACATACACCCAGAAGCGCTTCATAATCCCAACTCCCGATATCAGCTGATTGAATAGTGAAAACAGCAGAATTAAAAAGATAAATATTGGACGAGAGTCTTAAAGACGATTAATTTATAGACCATTCATGGGACCATGTGATATATTAATATATACCAGAAAGAATCAGGATAAATATGGTGGTATTTACTGAAATCTATGGACAATTCTATCCATGAGGCGTGTTGATAACCTAAGCAGTTTGTCCAATAATATAAAATTTCGCCAAACGGTTTCATACAGGAAGAGAAACCTGTATCAGCATTTGTGATGAGTGACAGATAAATTATTATATGGTAAAGAGAAACAAGCCGTCTGCAAAACTTAATTCCTGGGAAAAGAGCTGCGTCAAAAGTATATATCTGAGTCAATATATTTACATAAGGAAACTGGAAGTGGCTACTGATATTTGAAAGACATGGCAGGAAATAAGGATAGAAAATATAAAATCAGATAAATATTACGCATGAAATCTGAAAAAATGTAATACGCATCCAATGGAAAAAACTGTCTTAAAGCTTAGGTTTACAAGACTAATGGAAAAAGATATCACACAGAAAATTTACTTTTAAACACTCAATTTTCTTAGTTTTGAATCTACATGTACTTACTTCTTGCCGCCAAGAAACGTCTGGTCTCTTTCCAGGTCTTTATTACGTTAAAATAGAGTTACAGAAGTTTTTAAACACGAGTGTTCAGTATTTTCAAGCAAGCAGCTTGAAAGTTTATCAGAAAATGATCTCCAAACAATGGGAAAACAGACACATCTACGATTGGCTACGAAGATTCATTCTGACGTCATCGATACATTGTTGACAGCGCGAAATTTTATTGAATTTTTTCATTGTTTCGGGTGCGCATTGTAAGGGACCCTTGCATTTGTTTACAAAAACAAATTTATCCGAAACATGCTAGACTATTATAATTTTCTTATGATTTTTTATCTCGATGTCTATGAGCAACCCTTTAAATTGAAAATTATGATAATCTTTGTGTAGCACATGAATCAATGCAAAAAGATATTCTATTATTTTATAAAGTGATATTATATGACGTCTCAGTATAGCTTGTATAATCTCATAGCTAATTTTAAGCAATTTGAATCTTATCTCATTGGGATTTTCTGATAGATTTAGATTTATTTTTCGGTTTTGTTATCGAGGAGTGCCTTCTGTGCGCTTCAAATACTGATGTTACATTTCGTGATGAGTGGAATTGAAACTGATTGGCCGATTTAGAAATCGAGTGGTATTATTTATTTAGCGACCTTTTACCTAGAACCTGGACAAAGGCTAGTCATTCGTTTTAGTAGAAAATAATGCAATGGAATTCTTTTACGAATGATTTGTGCTCTCAATGGCTTTAAATTATATCTCGCATTGTAGTGTTTCTTGTAGTACAAATCTATGCACAAAATTTTATAGAAGCATTCATTGTGTATTGCGTTCATACCGCACAGACATCGCAAAAAGGCCTTTCAAAACATGTTCGAAATGTGTTGTATGTAAACGTATTTTACCGTCAAAATGTGGAATTCGAATAGTTTCGGGTGACCTTTATATTCTCTGAAAAATAGCATGAGACGGTAAAAATGAAGTGGACAAAGTGGCTGGTAAATCGCCTGATGAGACTGTGATGTGTTTCAATTAAACGCTGCACATTTTGTGGTGAACATAAAGACACATGCTCGTATCATTGGATGGAGGGATAATTATATAAAATCTAGTACTAGACAATTTTGCTTTTGTATTTGGAATAATTAAAACACAAATCATTCCTAAATGACTAATTTCATCTCTTTATGTCCTATGAAGGACCTTCAATTGAGATACAATTAAACAAAAAAATGAAATAGCCCTCATTGAGACAGTCGAGGGGATATTTCGACTGCAAATGATTTTCATTGCATAGTATAAAAATTGTTTTGTAAAGGGGATGAAAAATAAGTACTTTGAATATCTTGAAATACAAATCTTGTACTTTTAGTATGTCACTCTTTCTGTCGCTGTTTAGGTGTGTGATTGTCATACATTGTAAGTAATTTAGTGTTGATTAGATTTGGGGGAGGGGGGAATTACCAATTTTTATAAAATAATAAAATAAAAAATAAATACTTCCAATCCTTAGAAAAATGAACAGCTGCTTTTCTTGCTGGGTTCTGTGCAGCAATGTCTGAAATAGAACCTCGACGCATGACTACTTGGTCTCTATACAAAGTTGACAAGTCACTGTCTCGTTGGAATATTAAAGACTCCATTATCCAAGGTTCGACGTACGACGAAGACCCCCAAAATGCCCTTTCGCTTTATAATCCTAACTCCAAAAAACTCCAGATATGAGTTGACTGAAGTATGAAAAAAAGTTCAAGCAGCATTATAAAGATAAATATGGACGAGTGTTTCATCAAGCGGTTACCTTATATACATAGTATAATGCATAAGGAAAGTATTATGACGGGGTCAAAAATTCGAATTCTAGTTTTCGACGGAAATTCCCGTTTCAAGCATCGCTGAACACGAATGAGACGCTTTGAGGCGGTGTGTGTGTGCGCAGGTCCCCCACATCAAATAGTGGGACAGGGTACCAAGTGGTGCCGCGGGCCCCATGTATATTAAGGGAGTGATTACCCCCCCCCCCCCCTCCTCCTTGTATCCAACACATTTTCGCCAAAGTTAACTTTAGTAAATTAATTTTTGCTCAGTATTTTTAAATAATTTGAAATTGAATTATTTAGTTATAAAATAGTAAAGCCAACGGCTCTGTCGTGCTGAAAACACCGGTTCCCGTTAGATCACCGAAGTTAAACAGCATCGGGCGCGGATAGTACTTGGGTGGGTGACCACATGGGAACACAGTGTGCTGTTGGCTCATTTAAGTCGACGTGGTGGCCGAACGGTCAAGGCGAGCTTTTCCAGCGATCGATCGGTCGCCACGTTGTGGGTTCGAGTCCCACGTAAGACATGGATGTTGTGTGTTGTGGGCGCAGCGTGTTCCCCTCCCCTCTGGTGCGCCTGGGGCAACGTCCTAGGACAGCAAAATGGTTCACGATGTCGACCGTACATAGGGCAGACGACGTAAGTCGACGTAGAGTCTTGTGCCTGGCCATTGGAAAAATAAGTTACAAAAGTTATAATAATACAAAAGTTACAAAAGTTACAAAAAAGTTACAAAATTGGAAAAATAAAAAGTTACAAAATTAAACACAGTAGATAAAACAATCATTTAGTGAAATGAAAATGTAAATATATATTCATCAATAAAGTAAAATAAGATCTATCCAAAATAACTTCCAAATTCGTTATTTGATCATTTTCTATTCCTGTTGCCACTCTCTTAATAAAAGCAGAATATGCAGGATATGCACTCTTGATTTTCTGTATAAATCGATTTTTCATATCAAAATCTCATATATGTAAATATCCTTGTTGCGATAAATGATTTTTTAATAATGTGTAATAGTAGCTTGGATCTTCTAAATCAGTTGGTCTCTAATTTTCTTCAAATCAGCACTCCATAGGGGTACCAAAAAGTTAATTTTACTTAATATAAGAAGGCAGGTGTGTAGTCTGTAGCGAGAAATCTAAGCTGCGGACAGCGACGGGATCTGGTACACAGACACTCCAGGACGACTCGGCAAATACTGCTCGATGAATTGTTTTTAATTCATATTAGTTTTTGAGTTATTTTATATTGAATCACGATTTTGAGCGATTTTCACAAAAATCTATCCCTTAACGAGAGAAAATATTATCGCAGAGTTTCTATTTTGACACCATGGGAAAGATCGAAAAGCGTTTTTTCTAACAATGTTTGAACCCAATCCGTAGGACAATTCCTTTAAATTTATTTATTTTTAAATACATGGAAATTTGTATATTTTAGATTATTTGATGCTTAAATATGTGTGTATATCATCGTATTCTAACGGAAATATTTTTAATTACTACATTATTTTATTTGCTGTGAATATTCAAGCAAACGCATAAAATTTAAAATTGTAGATATCGTTAATGAAATGTGTATATTTTTCTCCTCTGTGGACATTTGTGCGCATGCTCCTCAAAGCCTTGGAACTCACGATGCAGTTTAAGTTCTCTCGCCTAGAGAAATGATTTCATTTTGTTTCTTTTATTTATTTGATTTTCTGCTTTCCACGGTTGAGGAATGAAAGGAGGAAGCGATTTGCAAATTGAGCGGTTTTTATCTGTATGCATTATTTAACTAGCGGAAGCTTATGTAGGACCCGGGCAACTATGAGTAATTTTTTTAGTAGTATATAAATGTGCATCGGCGAAGAAAAATGACCTATCTGTATTTTGCGGCATTCTGGTATGGTTAATTTTCATTCTTCCTGCCCTCTACAGTAGTATGACAGGTTCAACAATACATCAGTTGCAAAAAATTTCTTGAGTTACTTGATAATTTGAAAGATTCTACAAATTTTCTGTAAATTTTAATTGTTTTATTTACTACTCAGAGAACAAAAAAATATGCTCAGCCCCAGTAACTCAAACATCTGATGTATCTAACAAAAAACTTCCCAGCAAATGAAAATATATTGATATCCATAAACAATAAAAAAAATCAGAACTTCCTTATGACGCAAACTCGTTGAAAATAAATAGGTCTTATGTTGACACTGATTAAAATAAATATACCTAATCGCATGGAAATTATTTAATTATGTTGTAGGAAAAGTAATATTTCTAATACCTCAAAAGTGGTTTAGGGTAAATCCTAAATATATTTTCAATTCATTTCTGGTTAAATGTACTTAAATTAACCACCCAGTTGGTAATAAATGCCATATTTAACTTTTTTATAATTTTTTAAACTTACATAATAAAACATTCAATATCTGGATGATGGAACATCCTATAAATGATGGCATTTCCTTTTTTATTTAAAATAGATTCCATATTAAACGACTATTTCTGTACATATATTGGTAACATGAATATTTTGTATGTCTCTTCAATTTTAAGAATAAACAATTGAAAAAGCCTTCTCCTGGTCCGACCCCACTGAAAATGAATAGGATTCTGATGTTTACACGATTGAAATAATTGTGCGACATTCTGTTTCATTATTTCAATCTGTGTTGTACTCCAAGATGGTACTGGTTTGTACGTTTTCAGGGATGTTCTCAATGAGTCAATTCATCCAAAAGTTTTATACAAATTTTAAATGTATAGAATAATTTTACAGAACTATATATTATTCTGATAAAATACATAACGTTAATTCTAAGATCAAAATTTTTAAGGCAATTAAAAATAATATTGAAAAATATAAGAATTCAAACAAACCTTAATATCAGACAGCTGTGCAAAACATTTTTCTATTAATTACAAATATTGAAGAATTTATGCGAGTTACAAAATCTTACTGCTAAATAAAAACACATTTTCATCGGATTAGACCGAGGTATCTTACTCATCAACGATAAATTCGTTTCTAGAGGATCCACTCGGACATTCTGCTGGACAAAAGGTCTTCAATGCTGACCACTTGGATTCCTCAGGATGAAATACAACACTCTTCCTTCAGGCATCTACTACAGAACTTGAGAGTTGGAAATATGATCATCCGATCCATTGCCTAATAACCAGAATTTTCTCCTGCTACAAAAGAGCGTAGATATTGGCGGTAGACTAAACCTGGGCCCCCTGATGTGTTAATTGTTTTAGGACAACTGACCATTCACATGATTGCAAATTTTCGAAGCTAAAAAGCAAAAAGTTACTTTTATTGCTCTGGGAAATGCTCTGTAGCCCTCCCTTCAAAGCTGAGCAATTTATGTGGAAGTATTATCTATTACTTTCTTACCGTGTTTTCTGAACCCTTGTTGGTGGGATACCGCATTCTTCGTACGTTACGGACGCCGTCTTTTTTGTCCTTTTTTGGAACATGTGGAATCAAAGAAATAAAACATATCATATGTTGTTTAACGTATCATGTGTTTAATTTTTACAATTTTTTGGAGGGGGGGGGGGGAGTATTGTTTTAAAGAACTTGCGTTGCTTCTAATTTACTCTATACTTGTAATTCCATACTTGCGTAAAATACGCGATATTGTATCATAAAATAATTTTTATTACAAATTCATATGCACAAATAATGCTGAAAAAATATTTTTCCACGGGCCCCTATCGTTCCTCGGGCTCCAGTTCCGTGGTCTCAATTCCAACTCCCCCCCCTTTGCGGGGTGCCCTGTGTGTGCGCTCGTGTGTGCGCGAGCGTGTACGATATCTCACGTACGAATCAAAGGATCCAAACAAAATTTTGTACAAAACTCACAATCAGTGGATACTGGAAACCTATTGTTTTTATGTGTAATCGGATCTTTAGAACCCTCCTAAATTTTAAAATGAAATAAAAAAAAATCATTAAAAAATGAAAACATTCAATAAAGTTACGTAAATAATCATTTCTTATGTATGTTTTCATTAGAAAACGATTGACATAAACTTTAGAACGCTAGCATAAAACGTTCACGAGATATTGCATAATTTTTTAATAAATAAATTTATCAAAAAATCACATAAAGTAAAAAAAATATTAACTTCTGTGAAATCTGTTTACTTTCATATGTAATACTATGCGATAAATATGTTATCTACATTCTGGTAGGTCTAGCTTATTCCATTCACAAGAGAAGATACTTTGGGTAATAGTTTTGTAATTTGACGCCATTAGTCGTTTATCTACCATAAGTCTAGTCTATTTCTTCATAAACAATGCTTGGTGAAATTTAGCCTGCGAATTTGGCAGAATATCGCGGACTTTGGCGAGTGTTTTAAATATTCCTAAATTGACGAAAAAATAGCCAAATTGATAAAAATGTCACCAAATTGTTAAAAATGATGCTAAATAATGAAAGTGAAGATTAATTGATGAAAATCCAATATCTTGGAAAGAATAAGAATCTACTATAAGAGAAGATACTTTGGGTAACACTTTTGTATTTGGATGCCGTTAGTCGTTTATCTGCTATAAGAATAACCTATTTCTCCGAACATAATGCTTGACGAAGTTTTAGCTACGAATTTGACGGAATATCGCCAACTTGGCGAATTTTTTAAATGTCACCCAATTGATGAAATGGTTGCCAATTTGATAAAAATGACGCTAAATCATTGAAAATGACAACGAATTGATTTAAATTCAATATGTTGGAAATAGTATAAGACTCCAACATAAGAATCCGTCTGTAACGCTTGGCAAAATTCTGGCGACGGATTTTGGCACCTAGTTAGTGAAAATGACGCCTAATTGATGAACTCATGATTGAAATGTTTAAATATATGGACTCCATTGCTTATTGCGGATGCTATCCATATTGACCATTGTCCACTTCGAGTTGCTCGAAATATAAGTTAATTGGTTACGAAATAGATTTAGATGTTGCATTCGGATGTATAATTTTCCGCGTCCAATGACCAATTAACGTTACAAACACTGTGCCGTGTATCTTTTCATCAATTTTTCACCGTTAATGGATTCAATTAATTGCATTATATAAGAAAAGCTGCCTAAATTTGAATTTTGGTATTTGTGGTGGGTGACAGATAAATTATTATGTAGTAAAAAACATATTATATGTAAAACACAATTAAATTACAAGGAAAATGGCTGTGTCAAATGTACAGAAGCGATGGCTTCACAAGGAAACGGAAAGTGGCTATTGATGTCGGCGATTAGTGACATGGCAGGAAAACGATAAAAAATATAAAATAAGATAAATTTTTTCAGATTACATGCATAATATTTAATACACTTTAAATGGCTAAAACTGTCTTAAAGACTAGGCATGTTATAGTTACCACAGCTAAATGCAACGATAGCCCATTGAGATGTTATTTTTAAACACTTAGCGTTATACTTTTGCATATAACCGGATGCACTTACTTCTTGCCTTCGAAGAAACACTTTCCAGACCTGAATCACTTCGAAATAGAGTCAAACGAGTTCTTGAAAATACGAGTTTCAGTATTCTCAAGCTAGCAGCTTCAAAATATATCAGAAAATGATCTCCAAACAATGGAAAACAGAAACATCCACGATTGGTGTATAAAGCTCATTGTGACGTCACCCATGCATTGTTGACTGCACAGAATTTTATTCAATTTTTTCATTGTTTCGTATGCGTATTATAAGTGGCTCCTGTCTTTGTTTACGAAAACAGAGGAGACAAAATTTCGCTCATGTTGATAAAATCGAAGTTAAACCGAACATGCTGTTTTATTTTAAACTGAAAAAATAATTTAAAATATCTAGTGTATAATCACTATTTATCAGTGGTCACCCTCTGATGACTAGTGTTGTCACTTGTCTTTCTCAAGTGGACCGTTTTACCGTCCGCTTATATTGATAACTTTAACCTTTTGCTTACAGATGGGACAGCCTCCATCCCAAACGTAGAACCTCTCAAAAAGGCAGGTATTTGACATACCCTATCTCAAACAGTTCGATTTCTCATTGAAGGCATTGGCGTCCGTCGACGCCATGGATGCTGTCCCAACCGTCAGTAAAAGGTTAATGTTGAATTGAAGAATTCGTATTACAAACCAGTGTGTTAAGTTTCATTCAGCTTAGAGAAGTGATATTAAATGTATGATTCATTCTTCATCTGCACTTTTGGTGTATTTGATATGGAAACGGCAAAGTAGGGTAAGAACTTGGCGTAAAAACGTGGAAAAGAAAACTGATAGTCACATTTAAACCAGACGGACAAAACAATAAATTCATGAAGGAGACTCCATAAGATGGCAAATGGTGTGTGAACTTCATGTATGACGGAACATTATTTATTTTATACAGTTGTACCAATTATAAAAAGAACTTGATGTGTCATCTACCGAAATGAAAACGGAAATTCGTAGCGAACCTCTCCACTCTCAGGATTTGAATGCTGAATACATATCACCCATCATCTGACCTCTATCTATAGACAGTCCTGAGAAAATGTTAAGAAGGGATGTTTTGAACCGGAAGTGGAATTCGTTGAACCCCCGACTTCCTGCAAAATTGTATGCTAAATTGATATTAGTCATTGTGTACACTGTACCTATAACCGATCTCGATAAATAGACGTTTGAAGAAATTTTTGTGGACCGGAAATATAAATCCTTGCAACTCCTCTTCCTCCCACCTCAATATTTGGATGATGAATCGATTTCAGTCATCCTCTAAGCTATATCTATTCCGAGGGGAAAAAAAACATTCCGAGAAATAGATACTTCAAGAAAAATGTAAATTTTTGAATAGAAAGCGATAGTTCCATAACCGGAAACGTTGGTTCCCGCACTGAGTTCCCTTCCCCTTCTCGCGCAGAATTAGTTGCTGCCCTAGTAGCAATCCAGTATTGGACTAATATAAAAAATCTGATGGGGGCAGCACATGACTTTCCCTGCAGACTCAAATTCATTTTTTTATTTCTTTAATAATTCATTAAATTCAGTTCTATTGCGTAAAATAACACTAAATTTGCATTTTAATTAAATTTCTGTTTTTATTTGGTAATTGGACATTTTCCCAAAAGTGGCATAACTAAATGCGAAAAATCTCAAATATCTCGAGAACGATTAGCCCTAGAAAAACAGAGTTGTTCTTATTCTTTTCCTCGTCAAAAATTATGTATAAAACAAGTATTTAATTAATATATTTGAACATACGTAGCTTTTTTTTAGATTTTGGCGATTTTTGAGGGCCATTTCGTAAAAAAAGGCAGGTTGTTCTTTTCGAATAATACCAAAATATAAACAGCACCAGAGTATCCCACAAGTAGCTTATCTACCAAATTTTGTGAAATTTGGTCAATTAGTATTTTAGTTAGAGTGGATACATGACATTTTTGCGGGCCATTTCGTAAAAAAAGCAGGTTGTCCTTTTCCGATTAATACCAAAATCTAATCAGCTCCAGAGTACATGTAATTTATCTACCAAATTTTATGAAATTTGGTAAATTAGTATTTTAGCTAGAGTGGAGACATGAAATTTTTACGGGCCTTTTCGCAAGAAAAGGCGGGTTCTGTTTTTACGAATCGCACCCAAAACTAATCAGCACCAGGGTCATACCAAAGTGACTTACCTACCAAATTTTATGAAATTCGGTCTATAAGTTTTTGAGTTAGAGTGGATAAATACATTGCACAGACACACACACACACACAGACGTCACGCTAAATATAGTTTTTTCGTATTCTAGAGGTCTCGAAAGGTGTAGATCCGTCGAAAACTCGAGTTGCGATTTTCGACATGATTCCAATACTTTCCCTATACATTACCATGTATTGCAGGTAAAGTAAAAATCTGATGTGGGCAGCACATGACTTTCTCTGCAGATTCAAATTCATATGTTCTTTATTTCTTTAATAATTCATTAGATTGAGTTTAATTTGACCAAATAACACTGAATTTGCATTTTTAATTCAATTTTTGTTTTTATTTGGTAATTGGACATTTTTCCAAAAGTGGCATAACTAAATGCGAAAACTCTCAAATATTTCGAGAACGGTTAGTCCTGGAGTAATAGAGTTATTCTTATTCTTTTCCTCATCAAAAATTACATATAAAACAAGCATTTAATTGATATATTTGAACATATGTAGGTTTTTTTTAGATTTTGGCAATTTTTGAGTTTCATTTCGTAAAAAAAGGCAGGTTGTTCTTTTCCGGATAATACCAAAATCTAATCAGCAACAGAGTATTGTACAAGTAACTTATCTACCAAATTTTGTGAAATTTGGTCAATTAGTATTTTAGCTAGTGTGGATGTATGTTATATTTACAGGGCCATTTCACAAAAAAGGCGGGTTCTGTTTTTACGAATCGTACCAAAAACTAATCAGCACCAGGGTATACCCAAGTGACTTACCTACCAAATTTTATGAAATTCGGTCGATAAGATTTTGTGTTAGAATGGATACATACATTGCACAGACACACAGACAGACAGACAGACACACAAACAGACACACACAGATCTCACGCTAAAAATAGCTTTTTCGTATTCTAGAGGTCTCGAAACGTGTAGATCCGTCAAAAACTCGAGTTGCGATTTTTGACAAGATTCCAATATTTTTCCTATACATTACCATGTATGGCAGGGGAAGTAAAAATCTGATGTGGGCAGCACATGACTTTCCTTGCAGACTTATATCCACGTTCTCTTTATTTTATTAAAGTTTAATTCACATTTAATTCAATTTTCGTTCTCATTTAGTAACTGAACTTGTTTTCATATGTGGCGTAGAGGAAATACGAAAAAACTAAAATATCTCGAGAACGGCTAGTGCTAGTGTAATGGACTTGGTCTTATTCTTTTCTTCGTTAAAAATTACGTATAAAACAAGTATTTATTGGATATATTTGAGCATACGTAGTTTTTGTATTTTAGATTTTGGGGATTTTTGCGGGCCATTTCGTAAAAAAGGCAGGTTGTTCGTTTCCGAAACGTACAAAAATCTAATCAGCACTAGATCATCCTACAAGTAATTTATCTACCAAATTTTGTGAAATTTGGTCAATTAGTATTTTAGCTAGAGTGGATACATGACATTTTTACGGGCCATTTCGCAAAAAGTGACGGATTCTGTTTTTACGAATCGTACCAAAAACTAATCAGCACCAGTGTCTCACCCAAGTGACTTACATACCAAATTTCATGAAATTCGATCCATTAGTTCTTTATTTAGAGTGGATACATACATTGCACAGACACACAGACACACACACAGACGTCACGCTCAAAATGGATTTTCGTATTCTATGGGTCTTGAAACGCGTAGATCGGTCGAAAACTCGAGTTGTGATTTTCGGTATGGTTCCAATACTTTCCCTATACATTACCATGTATTGCAGGGAAAGTAAAAATGGAATATTTTGACAGAATTGGCCTAATATTGGTTACAAATATTGGAACAATATTACTTGAATATTTCTAATGTAACACCAATATTGGCGTAATAATGTAATGAAAATATTAACCTATATTGGAGGCCAATATAACCCCAATAATTTGCCCGATATCGGGATTACATTGGAAATATTTCCAATGTAATGCCACGATATACATTATTGGTCCAATCTTGGACCAATATTAAGTGCTATTAGAGTGAATACATATCAACCATTTGCTAAGTTCTAATTATAATTCATTCTGAGAAATGGATGTTTCAAAGAAATTTTTTGAACGGAAAGTAGAAAAGAAACCGGAAGTAAAAATTCTTATTGGATCACCCTACTTTTTCTACAATTTGAACCTGAATCCATACCAGTTACTATCTGAGCTCTATCTACGGCCACTCTTGAGACTAAAGCGAGGGTTTTTGAACAGGAAATGAAAAATAACCGGAAGTGGAAATCCTTAGTAAAATCCCCCTAAATCTTTCTAATTTGATCCTGAATCCATATACGCCATCATCTAAGTTCTTTATACAGCAGATTTTGAGAAATAGATGTTTTAAGTCAAAAACCAATAGTATGGTAGTCCCCCTCCAAACAAAATAGTATGGCAAAAGGTTTTTCACTAATAATTGGCAGGATACTCCACAATCAACGCACACGATACATGTGTATGAGAACTGTAAAAGATCTAAAAGAATAATATCGAAAAATTCACTTCTCCGTGGATTCTAACTGAAATTTATCTCAGTTCCTTTTTAATATTTAACTAATAGGCGTGTTTTTTCGGAAGTACAACTAGCTTTACCAACAGTCTTATTTTCCTTTCAGCTCATAGAAATTTCTTTTAAAATCGATCTCCATATGTAGACCACCTTTAGTTCACCTGAGAATAAGGTAGACCACATGTTACAATGTTAATTACATTAAATGGTTCAACAAGATTTTTGAAACGCGTCTTTAGCGTGTCACGGATTAAAGTGTTGTCTTCCCACACAAGTGTCAGCCATTTGCACCTTACCGAAAACTTATTAAATATCGTAAAAGTTGATGTATGACCTATTATCCATACACGAACAACAAAAATACAATGTAACTAACAGTGTCGCGTCTAAATGTGAGATGCTGATCAAGAAACAAAACTGATATAACAGCTGATATTTGCATGACATGAGAACGATATGAAATAGCGAAAATATATCATAATATACATACCGTCTGTGAAAACACGACTCTATCTAACACTGTGCATGAGATTGAATTATTTAATGGTGGTAGAATTATGAATATTATTTTTTTTTAATTTAGCATTCTTAATTTTGAATATAAATCTGTATGCACGTCTTGCATCCGACGAAACGTTGGATCGCTTTTTCCAGACCTTCATCACTTTCAAATAGATTCAACAGACACTTTTTAAATGTACGAGCTTTTAGTAGTCTCACTCTAGAAGCTTGAAAATGAACCAGAAAAGTTATTTGATTTCGTTTACAATAAACTCATACTCCAAAATCAAAGGGGAATTCATCCGAGACTGTCTTTAAATTGAAATCTTGATTAACTTAGTTTCTTTACTCAAAGCTCTCAGTATCCTTCTTTTAAAGAGAAACAAGAATGGCCAATCATGTATAAAGCATTGATTATCAAATACTTGCCACCTGAAATGCAATGTTATTTATACATCTTTAAAATGCGATGCATTTAGCCGTTATATTTTTAAAATTATTACAGAATTACAATCATTTATTTCACTTGGAAACTTCATCTGAAGAAGCATTGCTATAAAATCGACTGACTCTATGTAACAGCTGTGACTATTTCATTCATACACTTTTATTCCAGACTCCAGAGATCAATAATTTTGCGTGAAAAAAATTCACCCATTCTTATACAACTCATCATACAGTCACTTGCTTGCATTCTGAATTCATTAAACTAAGGCTTCGTTGTAGAAATAAGCAAAGTCTGATGATCATTTAAACTAAAAAATAGTGTAATTACTTTGGCGCAGTATATACATGCACACTTCAATACTATCAAGAAAAATTTTGCATATCATGAAATTGTCAGTTGTACAAAAAGGTGGGTTATGAGTCAGATTATAGTTTATAGAAAGCTCAAGAGCAAATACTCTAAAAGGTTTAAAAATATGATTTTTAAGAATCACACAATAATTATAAATCAATGTAGCTATGTTAGCGGCTTAACATGCAGGGAATCGAGAACGAGTCGCAAGCATAACTTAGGACCTGAACAGGGTCAAAATTACAAATAGAAGAACGGTATAAATAAATAACAAGAAAGATCAATCATGCATAAGCATTGATTATGAAACACTTTCCAACTGAAATTTAATTTCATTTAAAAATTTCTAAAATGTGATTCATTCAGTGGTAATATCTTTTACATTATCACAGTACTACAGTAATTTATTATACTTAAATATTTAAAACTGTATCGAAATATAAATCATCTGATTCTTTATGCAAAATCAATGAATATTTCATTCATATAACTTGTATTCCAGACTCCAGAGCTAAATAATTTTGTGTGAAAAAAATTCAGCAATTCTTATGTAATTCATCTTACAATCGCTTGAGATATTTGCATTCTGCATATGTTAAAATTAGGCTTCCTTGAAGAAATAATAAAAGTTTAGGGATCATTTAAAATCACAACTATTGTAATTGCATAGGCACGGAATTTAGATACACAGATAATATATATGTGTATGTGTATGTACTCAAAGTATTGGAATCGTGCCGAAGATCGGAACTCGAATTTTCAAAGGATCTACACGTTTTGGGACTTCTAGAACACGAAAAAACTACTTTTAGGAAGACGTCTGTGTGTGTAAGGGTGTATCTGTGTATGTTTCTGTGTGTCTGTGTGGGTATTACATCCACTCTAATTGAAAAACTAATGGACCGAATTTCATACAATTTGGTAGGTATGTTTTTTGTGGGAAATCCTGATGTTCATTAGATTATAGTACGATTCGTAATAAAAGAATCTGCCTTCTTTGCGAAATGGCCGCAGAAATTGCCTTTATCCACTCTAGCTAAAAACTAATGAACAAAATTTGGAGTATAATATTTCAATAACCTACAAGTGATTTATATACCAAATTTAACAAAATTTTGTATATAAATCATTTGTAGGTTATTCTACTACGATTCGGGAAAAAGGAACGGGCTATTTTTGCGAAATGGCCAGCAAAAATCGTTATATATAAAAATAAAAGACTACGTGTGCTCAATTATATCAATTAAATTCCTATTTTATATGTGATTTTTGACAACAAAAAGAATAAGACTAACCCCATTACTCTAGGACTAGCCGTTCTTGAGATATTCTAGTTTTTTCGCGTTTTCGCTACGCCACCTTTGACAATAAGTCCAGCTATCAAATGAGAACCAAATTTAAGTTTAACGTGTAAATTCAATGTCATTTAAAATACTTATGTTGTGCAGATAAACTCAAATTATCATTGAATAAATAAAGAGAACGAATATGAGTCTGCAGAGAAAGACATGTGCTGTCCACATCAGAATTTTTAACAATATTACACCAATGATTTATAGAAGTGAACGGGGATTATTTTCAGGCCATTTCGAAAAAAATGTATGATCTATATTTAAAGATCCATCAAATTTTTGTCGAATAAAATGTTCAACAAATTTAAGCTGTGTACCAAATTTTAACTCTCTAGGACGTAGGAAAGTGCATTTAAAATGCCATCAATTAAATTTATCATGAAGAGTTATATAAAATTTAAAAAAAATGAAAAATTGTTATCTACCAAATTTATTTTAAAATATGAAGCCACTCCCATATGCAAAACGTTTAAACAAATGGAGATATTTATTATATAATATCTCTCTCTTTTCTTTCTGGAAGATATCCCAAAGTCAGAATTTAATGGAATTTGTTTTTTTCCCTATATTAAATAATTTTTTTAATTAAAAAACTACTTAACATATTTTACTGAATTTTTTTTTATATATTCTATGGGATAATGTGAATATTTCCTAAAAATTTCGAAGCAATTCGTGAATTTTAAATTTACTTAAAAAATGTTTGAAAAATTAGGTCCCATATAGGGTTCAATGTATTTCATTTTTTCAACCCGGGTTCAATAAAAAACTAATTGGGTGATATTATTTATTTATATTCCCATAGGTCCTACAGACCGTCTGAACAACATACTAAAATTTCATTTTGATAAACTCATTTTTACGGCAGTTATCGTGCTAACGGACAGACAGACAGACAGACAGACAGAATGAACAAAGTCATAAACACTTTTCAACTTTGTTGTAAAGTGTTAAAAATCTGATGTGGGCAACACATGACTTTCCTTATATAATGCAATGAATTTACTACTTTTACAGTTAAAAAAAATGGTATTCTTATAGTAGATACTTATATTTTTTCCAAGATATCGAATTTTTTACAGTAAGTCGTCATTTTCATTGATTTAGCGTCTTTTTTATAAATTTGGCGAGATTTTTGTTAATTTGGCAACAATTAAAAATGTCACCAAGTTGGCGACATTCCGCCAAATTCGCCGCCAAAATCTCGGCAAGCTGTATGGACGGAGAAATAAGTTATTCTTGCAGCAGGTAAATGACTATTGGCGTTCAAATACAAAAGTATTACTCATCGTTCAAACGTTTTTAGCACTTTACAACAAAGTTAAAAAGTGTTTATGACTTTGTTCATTCCGTCTGTCTGTCCGATAACTGCCGTAAAAATGACTTAATCAAAATAAAATTTTAGTATATTGTTCAGACGGTCTGTAGGAACTATGGGAATATAAATGAATAATATCACCCAATTAGTTTTGGATTGGACCCGGGTTGAAAAAATGAAATACATTTGAGCCCTATGGGACCTAATTTTTCAAACACTTTTTAAGCGGATTTAAAATTCACAAATTGTTTCGAAAATTTTAGGTAATATCCAAATTGTTCCATAAAATATATAAAAAAAAAATTCAGCGAAATATATTCAGTAGTTTTTTAAATAAAAAGAAAATAATAATTACACCTCTTATATGAAGCGATCACGTGACCATGATATGAAAAGATCACGTGATCCACTTCAAAATGATATATGGCATCCATCTTGTCTCAAAATCGTGCTTTTTAAGTTCTTTTTACTTCACATTGAGTGTTGTTTCCGTCCTAAAACCACTTTATTTTCGCTTAAATTCTGTGTATCTACATACTGAAACAACGCAATTACAATATATTTGAGTTTAAATGCTCATCCAAATTTGATTATTTCTACAACGAAGCCTATTTTTCACCTATGTAAAATGTAAAGAGCAAAATATGTAGTATGAGTTGTATTAGACTTGCTGTATTTCTTTAACACAAAATCATTTAGTCCATGGAGTCTGCGTAGCTGATATGAAGAAATATTCATTGATTTTACAAAGAGAAAGGCGATTATTTTCGATGAAGTTTTACGCATAGAGTTTAATTACTTGTAGCTCCATGGTCTTAATTTTTAAATAAAATAAATTATTATAGTATTGTGATGAATGACATGAATGGGAAATTATTTATGAATGAAATGCTGATTTTATATTTATAGAGAGAGCCAGGCGTGTTATTTTTTCTATGACGTCATTTGAATGAATTTCAGTTGTTTTCGATGAAGTTTTCAAATATAATAAATTATCGTAGTATTATGATAATTCTAAAATTATTACCGAGGAATGTATCACATTTTAGAGATGTTTAAACCAGGCAATTTGTATTTCAATACCGTCATTTGAATGAAGTTCATTTTTTTCGATGAAGGTTTAGGTTTTCAAATATAACAAATGAATGTAGTATTCTGATAAGTTTTAAAATATTACCGTGGAATATGTATTGCATTTTAGCCATGTTTAAATAAAATTGCATTGAAGTTGGAAAGTGTTTCATAATCAATGCTTTAAGCATCATTGATCTTTCTTGTTATATTTAATTTCAGAATTTTGCCACAAAAGCAAAGCATAATTCATAATTGAATATAGATCGTAAAAATTTTTGATTTGCAGATATTCAAACACAACATTTAAACCCACATTATATATTTCACACAAAAATGATATAAAATCTTAACTTATTCATATAAATTTTATAATACGTAATACATATCGAACTTTAATAGTATACCTTATTTCATTCGAATGTTACGTTTTAAACAAATATATTTGAGAAAAATATCGAACGCATTCATACAGGCAAGAAATGCCATTTAAACGAAAATGTGTATAAATATCCCGTACAAAAATTAAAACACGTTGCATTTAATGAAGCTTAGCAGGATGTAACGGGATAAAGTTTATAAATACAATATGCAATTTCTTTCTTCAAAGGAAATTTCCAACTTTTATCGTCTCAAGTTTACAGATTGTTGGCTTAAGTTCGAACGAGTATCTGAGATTACATTTCATTGTTGCCATTCAGAAAAAATATTTCTTTGATTCAAATCAATATAAATAAAAATGAAAATCTGTCTGTCTGTCTGTCTGTCTGTCTGTCTGTCTGTCTGTCTGTCTGTCTGTTTGTCACACCATCACGGGAGAACGGCTGAACCGAATTTGATGAAATTTTGTGGGTAGCCCAGAAATAGCCCCACTTAAAATTATATCCATGTTTTGAGTTTCTACGACCAGCGGTTCTCGAGATATTAGTAAAAAACGAAATTTTAGTTTGTCTCATCATCACGGAAAAACGGCTGAACCGAATTTAATGAAATTTGGTGAATAGCCTTGAAATATCCCCCCATAAATTTTGTCCAAGTTTCGAGTTTCTAAGACCTGGGGTTGTCGAGATATTAATGAAAAACGGAACTTTTTCCTAGGAGTTCTACTCCCTAACTCCGTGGTTTATCCAAACGAAAAGCTTGAAAATCGTTTGAAAGTGAATTATAATTTAATCTCTGAGTTTGATGGGAGATTTTTTGCGTTAATTAGTCACTTTCTGAAAACATGAATTGTTTGAAACATGATTTAAAGGGGAAATCTATCTCCATGGTTCATGGTTTATTTAAAACAAGCATTTACGGAGCAATGAGAAGTATAGAGAAATCAAAATCGTTATTTAATTTCGCAGTTTATGTTATAAGACATGACATATTTAACATGTTATAAGATTCTATCTTATATCATGTTACTCAGAAACGCAATTAAATTAAATCTGTCTGTTAATTTTAATAATTATTTTTTCGATTTGAATAATAAATAAATGAATATAAAAATATATTTTAGAAAAGAACGATTTGATTTTTCTTATAGCATTTTTGACTGGATAATATCAATTACGGTCTTCAGGTTTAAAAATTATTATTATTTATATTTTCGGGGATTATTGATTCAAGGATTATTGATATTTTCAAGTTATTATGCAATTATTTTATTATGGCAAAAATTGTTTAAACTCATATATTGTATGTTGTACGAATCTTCTACAAATACACGTGTATATCTTTTAATCTACGAGAATATAAGTAGTACAGGTATATTGACATATGTTTTGATATATATTGGCATATATTGGAATCAATTACGACCTTCTGGTATAAAGAGTACGGATATTATTGATGTTTTCAATTTATTACGTCATCTCTTTTATTTTGGCAAATATTTTTGAGACGCATATTGTAATACGGGTAATCTTCTACTAACACATTGGCATATTTTCTGATCTGCGACAATATAATTAGTACGGGGTTGCATATATTCATTCAATTCCTATTTTTTCTTCTGTAAATTTGCTTACAAAAGGGGGCAGGATGTTTTATTCTTCGGATCTGATCGTGAAGATAATTTTGCATAGTGAGAACATATATTCTTAAACTTCTCTTTAGGAGCAATAAATTTAATATTTTAACAGAATTTGCACATGATTGCGAACTTTAAGTTTCTTTAAATTATACACTCCGAATAACGGGTGTGCTGTTAGTGGTTAATAAATTTTAACATTTTAGGAGGATATATCATGTTGCTCGGCATCGCAATTAAATTAAATGTGTTTGTTAATGTTTTTATTATTTTTTTTTGATTTAAATAATACATAAATGGATAAATGGATATAAAAGTATATCTTATGAATGGACGGTTTGATTTTTCTTTTAATTATATTAATTGCTGACTGCGTACATCAATTTCATTTATTTTGGCAAAGAGTTTTCAAGCTTATATCGTATTTAGCTACTAAACTCATATATTGTGTTTAGCCAATAAATTCATATAGCCGATTGTTGAAACAGAAAAAGAGTAGAGCGGGTATATCTTCTAATACAATTGTAGTGTTTTCATTTAGTATATTGAAACGGGATAAGAATGTTTCATTCAGATCTGCAAATTCAAAAAGCTACGAATTTGGAGGGATATCGCTAATTTGACAACTTTTCTTAAACTTTGACAAATTGACGGAAATGTCGCCAAATTGATATAAACGACACACAAACAGCTGCCATAAACCTTCGGGTTGGTCGTGTGGCTTGGGTCTTCTACATAACAATGAATTTTTTTTTTTGTTTTGTTAGAAGAGAGTACTGAAATGATGTTTGGTTAGCATTTATCTGTCAGACCAACCATCCTACTTAGTAATACATTTAGCGAATTTTTAAAATGTCACCAAATTGATAAAAATGTTTTCAAATCTATAAAAATATCTTGAAATTGATAAAATTGCGCTACATAAATGATATTAATTGTTTTTTGTTAGGGGATAGTATTGTGATGATATTTCGTCAATTTGTCCCAAAGTGGAACTGTCAGTTCTACAGTCCCACTTGGCGATAAATTTGGCGATTTTTTAAAATGTCGCTAATTTGACGAAACTGTCGCCAAATGTTCCATAGAAATATAACTATTTAGACGGTATTTTTTCTACCAATTTATTTGAAGCAAATGATATCATGTCGCTTAGCAACGGATTTAAATCCAATGTGTTTATGCGGCAGACGATTTTTATTAAATCCTTTCCGATTTGAATAATGAAGATATGTATATAAAATAAATTTCATTGCCATTTCATTTTGGACTGGATAATATCAATTATACTCTTCAGGTTTAAACATTATTATTATTGATATTTTCCGGAATTATTGATTCAGGGATTATTGATATTTTTAAGTTATTACGCCATTGTTTTATTGCGGCAAAAATTGCTGACACACGCATATTGTACGTTGTACGAGTAATCTTCTAGGAATGCACGGGTATATCTTCTAACCTACGAGAATATAAGTAGTACAGGTATATTGGCATATATTTTGACATATATTGGCATATATATTGGAATCAAGTACAGTCTTCTGGTATGAAGATTAAGGGGATTAATTATATATTCAATTTATTACGTCGTCTGTTGTATTTTACCAAAAAACATTTGTGACTCATATTGCAAAACGGGAAATCTTCTACTAATAATCGGACATTATAAGTAGTACGTGTATATCTTCCCATATAATTTTAGCACTTTAATTTTGACATATATTGGAATAAATGACTGTCTTCAGATTTAAAGATTACGGGTTTATTGGTATTTTCAATTTATACATGTAATCTACTAATACAGGTTATATTTTCTAATATTCGCGTATATAATTAGTACGGGTCCCATACAATTTTAACGCTTTTATTTTGCATATATTGATTGAATTCCATATATTTTTTTATATTTGCTTACATAAGGGATCCAAGATGTTTTATTCTTCAGATATGTCGATGAAGATAATTTTATATAGCGAGAACAGAGATTCTTAAACTTCTTTTTAGGAGCATTATATTAAATATTTTAACTGAGTATTTTGATTAAACATGTCATTTAGTATACTATAAGAATTTGGGCATGATTATGAATTTCAAGTTTTTTTATATTATATACTCCGTACGAAGAACGGGTATGCTGCTAGTCTATATAAATAAAAATGAAAATCTGTCTGTCTGTCTGTCTGTTTGTCCCATCATCACGGGAGAACGGCTGAACCGAATTTGATGAAATTTTGTGGGTAGCCTGGAAATAGTCCCACTTAAAATTTAGTCTATATATGGAGTTTCTACAATCAGTGGTTCTCGAGATATTAGTAAAAAACGATATTTTCGTTTGTCTCATCATCACGGGAGAATGGCTGAATCGAATTTGATGAAATTTTGAGGATAGCCTTTAAATAGCCCCCCATAAATTTAGCCCAAGTTTCGAGTATCTAAGACCAGGGGTTGTCGAGATATTAATGAAAAACGAAACTTTTTCTTAGGAGTTCTCCTCTCTAACTCCGTGGTTTATCCAAACGAAAAGCTTGAAAATCGTTTGAAAGTGAATTAAAACTGTATCTCAGAGTTTGGGGGAAGATTTTTTGCACTAATTAGTCACTTTCTGAAAACAGCAATTGTTTGAAACATGATTTAAATGGGAAATCTATCTCCTTGGTTTATATTATACAAGCTTTTACTGAAAAATAAAAAGTATAAAGAAATAAAAATGGCTATTAAATTTTGCATTTTATGGGGAAGATTCTACCTTATATCATATTGCTCGGCAACGGAATGAAATTAAATGTGTTGTTTATATTTATTATTTTTTTTTTCTATTTGAATAATAAATAAATGTATGTAAAAATATATTTTTAAACGAACGGTTTGATTGTTCTTTTAATTATATAAATTGCCGACCGCGTACACGACTTTCATTTATTTTAGCAAAGTGGTTTCCAGCTCATATATTGTGTTTAGCTAATAAACTCATATATTGTGTTCACCCAATAAATTCATTTAGCCGATTGTTGAAGCAGAAAAAGATTAGAACGGGTGTATCTTATAATACAATTTTAGTGTTTTCATTTAGTATATACAAACGGGATCAAGATATTTTATTCTTCAGATCTGCAAATTCAGAGCTACGAATTTAGTGGAATATCTCTAAATAACTTGGTAACTTCTCTTAAACTTTACCAAATTAGAGGAAATGTTTCCAAATTTATAAAATTGGCGCTAATCAATGATTTGCTTTTTAGAATAGAGTACTGAAATGATGTTTCGGTAGCATTTGTCGATCAATCCATCCATCCTACTTAGTAAGACATTTAAAGAATTTTTTTAATATCACGAAATTGATAAAAGTATTTGTGAGTCTATAAAAATATCCTGGATTTGATAAAATCGCGCTTAATAAATGAAAATAATTGTATTTTGTTAGGGGATTTTATTGTGATGATGTTTCGTCAATTTGTCGCAAAATGGGTCTATCTGTTCTACAGTCCCACGATAAGATTTCCATCAATTTATTTGAAGCAAATGATATCATGTCGCTTAGCGACGGATCCAATGTGTTATGCCGCATACGATTTTATATTAAATCTTTTCCGATTTGAATAAAATAAAGATATGTATATAAAATAAATTTCATTGGCATTCCATTTTTGACTGGATAATATCAATTACGGTCCCCAGGTTTAAACATTATTATTATTGATATTTTCGGGGACTGTTGATTCAGGGATTATTGATATTTTCAAGTTATTATGCCATTGTTTTATTATGCCGAAAATTGTTGAAACTCATATATAGTACTTTGTACGAGTAATCTTCTACAAATGCATTATATCTTCCAGGGGCGGCATTTCAGCATTCCATTTGGGGGTGCGAGATATGTATGTATGAAAATCCACAATATGGAATAAATAAAATGTTTGCTAATAGGGGGGGGGGGGGGGGGATAAGGATCACAAAATTGAATTGATGTTGAGAAAAATAATTGTTGTTGACATAATTTTTGTAAATAATTGTGTTAACATAATTGTTGCTAACATGATTTTTTTAAATGCAAATATCTATATTTATTTACATTTTATTGAAGCTTTAAACGCCGATTCTTAGAGTCTTGAAGAAGAGAAAAGTTTGTTACAATATCCCCATAATCCAGTACTGTATCTTGTTCTATAGCTAAAAAAACTAAAGATGAATGTCTTTCTTATCCCATTGTACTGCGAAAATAATCATTCAGCCTCAATACTTCAAGACACTAGAAGACCTTTCACAACTGGCTGAACTGATTGGCACAGTCAAAAACAATTTAACTAATCATGTTATGACAGGAAACACATTTTTTAAATTCCGCTCTTTAAAATAATCCAGGCGACTTTTAAAATTGGGATGGTCTATGTTTTCATTTTTAACCATTGAACAAAACAGTCGCAATTCACACAGCAATTCCTCTTTCTGGAAGTCATATACTTTGCATATGGTTGAAACATTATCTTTTTCTTTTTCAACATCTGATCGGAATAATACTGAACTAAAAGGCAAACAAAACAGATATATTGTTCTCATTAAATCATGTCTCAATTTCATTAGATACTGAATCTATAATTTCATATTGAATATTGATTCTGTGACACGATTTAACATCATAACGGGGATTTTTTTCACTGCCTTCCAATTCGCTTGGAATTTTTTTACGCCTTTTCAGTTTTGATCCAGAATAAGACTTTTTTTCGCAAATTTCTGTCACAAAACTCCACACTTGATTAAAATATGCATCAGTGCGAAAAGAACTAACAATTTCAATACAGCTTTAGCCTAAGCTTGCACAGCCTGAAAATTAAGATCACATGTCTGAAGATGCTTTGAGAGAGTATTGCATTGAACAAAAACATTGTTCAATACAAACAAAGTGAACAAAAATTCGAACGATGTCATGCATGTTAAAAGGGCTTCGGCTCTTCCACCATTGAGAGAATCCTTTTCAGATAATTATTCCAGTGTTAAAATCACAACTTCAAAATTATTAAGTAGTGCTTTTATTGTTTTAACTCTGGAAGACCACCACGTATCACTTATTGATTATAGAGTTGAAGAGCCTCTAGAAAACGTATATGTTGATGAAGGAATATTTTCAAAAATAGCATGTCTTTTATAGGATGTTTCTATATGAAAGAATATAATGCATTGAGCTGCAAAAATGCATTTCTAGCGGAAGGAATGGATGAGCATGCGCTAACTACACATAAATTTAATCAGACACTTGAAATTTTAAAGTGGAAAGGGTGACATCAACCCAATCTTTTCAAGTTGAAAAATATTCGTTCCAGACGGAAATGGGAACTTCGCTGTAAAGGTTGGCGCTTTTGAAGCTCTATAGGATGGAAAAACTGACCAGTGGACAGTTGACAGAAAAGAGAGAGCCGATAGACGACGATGAAAAATTTGGGGGCGCGACCGCGCCCCCTCGCGCCCCCTATTTGCCGCCCCTGATATCTTCTAATCTATGAGAATATAAGTAGTACAGGTATATTGGCGTATATTTTGTTATAAATTGGCATATATTGGAATCAATTACGCCTTCTGGTATAAAGATTACGGGGATTATTGATATTTCCAATTTATTAAGTCATCTCTTTTATTTTGGCAAATATTTTTGAAACTCATATTGTAATACGGGGAATCTTCTACTAGCACACTGGCATATTTTCTAATCTGCGGCAATATAAGTAGTACGGGGTTGCATATATTGATACAATTCCTTTTTTTTGTAAATTTGCTTACAAAAGGGGCCAGGATGTTTTATTCCTCAGATCTGCTCATGAAGATAATTTTTCATAGTGAGAACAGATATTCTTAAACTTCTCTTTAGGAGCAATAAATTTAATATCTTGACAGAATTTGCACATGATTGCGAATTATAAGTTTCTTTATATTATATATTCCGTACGAAGAACGGGTATGCTGCTAGTCTATATAAATAAAATTGAAAATCTGTCTGTCTGTCTGTCTGTCTGTCTGTCTGTCTGTTTGTCCCATCATCACGGGAGAACGACTGAACCGAATTTGATGAAATTTGGTGGGTAGCCTAGAAATAGCCCCACTTAAAATTTAGTCCATGTTTGGAGTTTCTACAACCAGTGGTTCTCGAGATATTGGTAAAAAACGAAATTTACGTTTGTCTCATCATCACAGAAAAACGGCTGAATCGAATTTAATGAAATTTTGTGGATAGCCTTGAAATAGCCCCCCATAAATTTTGTCCAAGTTTCGAGTTTCTAAGACCAGGGGTTGTCGAGATATTAATGAAAAACGGAACTTTTTCCTATGAGTTATACTCTCCAACTCCGTGGTTTATTCAAACGGAAATGATCAAAATCGTTTGTTTAAAACGTCGAAAGGAAATAAAACTTTATTTCCGAGTTTGGTGCAGGATTTTTGCATTAAATAGTCACTATCGGAAAACACGAATTGTTTGAAACTTGAATTTAAATGGAGAAATCTACCTCCATGGTTATCTTTCACAAGCTATTACTCAACGATGAAAAGTATAAAGAAATCAAAATGGCTATTTAATTTCGCATTTTATGAGGAAGATTCTATCTTATATCATGTTGCTCGGCAACGGAATGAAATTAAATGTGTTGTTAATATTTATTATTATTTTTTCTATTTGAATAATAAATAAATGGATGAAAAAAAATATTTTTTAAATGAAAGGTTTGGTTGTTATTTTAATTATATATATTGCGGACTGAGTACATCACTTTCATTTATTTAAGCAAAGAGGTTTCAAGCTCATATATTGTGTTTAGCTAATAAACCCATATACTGTGTTTACCCAATAAATTCATTTAGCCGATTGTTGAAGCAGAAAAAGAGTAGAACGGGTGTATGTATCTTCTAATACAATTTTAGTGTTTTCATTTAGTATATACAAACGGGATCAGGATATTTTATTCTTCAGATCTGCAAATTCAGAGCTACGAATTTAGCGGAATATCTCTAAATAACTTGGTAACTTTTCTTAAACATTATCAAATTAGTGGAAATGTCTCCAAATTGATAAAAATGGCCCAAATCAATGAAATTAAATTTGTTTTTTTAGAATAGAGTACTGAAATGATGTTTCTGTAGCATTTGTAGGTCAGTTCATCCATCCTACTTAGTAACACATTGAAGGAATTTTTTTAATATCACCAAATTGATAAAAATATTTTTAAATCCATAAAAATATCATGAAATTGATAAAATCGCGCTTAATAAATGAAATTAATTGTGTTTTGTTAGGGGATAGTATTGTGATGATGTTTCGTCAATTTGTCGCATAATGGGATTATCAGTTCTACAGTCCCACTTGGCGATAAATTTGCGATTTCTTAAGTTGTCGCTAAATTGACGAAAATGTCGCCAAACCTTCCATGGAGGTTGCATTATTCAGATGATATGATTTCTATCAATTTATTTGAAGCAAATGATATCATGTCGCTTAGCAACGGATCCAATATGTTATGCGGCATACGATTTTTATTAAATCTTTTCCGATTTGAATAATAAAAATATGTGTATAAAATAAATTTCATTGACATTGCATTTTTGACTGGATAATATCAATTACGGTCTTCAGATTTAAACATCATTATTATTGGTATTTTCGGGGACTGTTGATTCAGGGATTATTGATATTTTCAAATTATTATGGAATTGTTTTATTATGACGAAAATTGTTGAAATTCATATATAGTACGTTGTACGAGTAATCTTCTACAAATGCATGGGTATATCTTCTAATCTACGAGAATATAAGTAGTACATGTATATTGGCATATATTTTGATATATATTGGCATATATTGGAATCAATTACGACCTTCTGGTATTAAGATTACGGGGATTTTTGATACTTTCAATTTATTACGTCATCTTTTTTATTTTGGCAAATATTTTTGAGATTTATATTGCAATACGGGTAAGCTTCTACTAACACACTGGCATATTTTCTAATCTGCGACAATATAAGTAGTACGGGGTTGCATATATTGATTCAGTTCCTCTTTTTTTTGTAAATTTACATACAAAAGGGGCCAGGATGTTTTATTCTTCAGATCTGCCCGTGAATATAATTTTGCATAGTGAGAACAGATATTCTTAAACTTCTCTTTATGGCAATAAATTTAATATTTTAACAGAATTTGCACATGATTGCGAATTATAAATATCTTTATATTATATACTCCGTACGAAGAACGGGTATGCTGCTAGTCATATATAATTTCAAGTTGAATGTGTAAACATCAAGGAGTTTAGAGTTCCTTTGGCTCCACGGTTAGAATTAAATCGAGCTTTCTCAGAATCGAGTAAGGCAGCAGACCAACTTTGCTTGTGGCAAAGCTAACTTGACTAAAGACGCTAGCTTGACTGTTAATCTTAGCTCAAGTTTACAGAACATTTAAAAAAAATTGCACAACTTCTCTTTTCAAAGGCAGGTTCTAGACCAGGGATGGGCAAACTACGTCCCGCGGGCCAACCCCGGCCCGCCAGAAGGTTTTATCCGGCCCGCGGATTTTAATTTGCCGGTCCGACGGAAATTAAACGAAAACATTTATTTTATATTTTATATCCATCTCCTTTTCTACTTTGTTAAATATTACTTTTGTTTCCTTTTTTTCAAAGGACTGATGATATTTTTATATTCTTATTTTTGCTCTACAAAGCATAAATCGAAAATTATGAAGATTGCTTAAAAAAACTGCATTTTGAGTTCGACGTAGATTTCAAGATTTCAGTGCCATTCAAACAGAATTGGATATTTTTACCATGCCTTTCAACGTAAATTGTGAAGCAGTGAAGTCAGATTTACAGCTTGAATTAATTGAGTTGCAATCTAACAATCATCTCAAACAGTTGCTTCTAAATATGCCAAAGTTGGAGTTTTACAAATCATTATCGAAAGTAAGTTTCCCAAATTTAATATCTCACGCCCAGAAAATCAGTGCTATGTTTGCTTCATCTTATATATGTGAACAAGTGTTCTCAACTATGAACCTTAGAAAGAGTAATCTCAGAAGTAGACTGACAGATGGGCATTTAGCTTCGTTCCTTAGAATCAGCACATCTCACTTCGAACCTCAATATAAGGAACTTTTAAAAATGAAATCGCAATTTCATTCATCTCATTAACATATTTAAAATGTAGTACTTGTTATTGTTTTTATCTTTTTCGAAAAAATTATATTGGCCCGCCAAACTTTTTTTTTCGATTTTTGGCCCGCTACCGAAAAAGTTTGCCCATCCCTGTTCTAGACCCATGTAATACCCGTGTAACCCTAATGTAACGACGATGTATCGATAATGTATCGATAAATGTATCGAGATAGCAATATATAAATAAATATGTTTAAGTAATATACACGGTTTTTACTACGTATTATCATTATTGTTTAGCAATCGTTGAAAACCTTGTACAAAATGTAGATTGCAATTTTAGGTAGCACAGTGGTAGTCAAGGAATAGGCGATGGAATTATACTTTATTTTCAAGCACATAATAACAGGTGCTTTTTTGGTCAAATGAGATCGAAAGCAGAACTGGTGGCAAATGACTGTTCAGAATCGCATGACGAGGTGAAAAATCCCACAAGCATATAGGTATTCATTTTAGAAATGCAGGCCTGGTGATTTGGACTTGAAATTTTGGCCAAACAAAAACTCCTAGTCACGTCATATGTCGGACGGATTCAAAATCTCGTGAAACCGTCGATTCAAACATTTTGAAATATGTATCCCAATCCTATCTGCATCCAAAAAGTTAAAGTTGGCTATCCTTCTACAGTTTGTGGAGTGTCTTCGATAGCTTCTGCAATAAATTAGAAAATACGACACATTTGTGCAACCGCTTAGCCGCTTCCACTCTTTGTAGAAACGTTGCCCGGGGACACCACTAGGAGGTGGGTTGCAGAAATGATCCCCATGGGCCACACCGCCTTTACGCTCCCGATGTTGTTGGGAACGTAGCTCGGTGTGTCATCCGGCAAGATGGTGGGCCGGGAATGTGCTTCAGGTGTTACGAAGCTTGTGCAGGTGGATGGAGATGGAAGAGGCAGAGGATGGAGTTGAAGATGAAAGCACTCGTTGGGTGGCGATGAGGGGTGACGCGCTGATGTCGTAGGGTGGCGGTGACGCGATGGAGGTCCACGAGGAAGGAACGCAGTGAGTCATTTAACCCTCCCAAAATATATCCCTCCCAGAATGAAGACGCAGTATGGTGTCTGAATTAACGGTTTGAAAACATAATAAAAGAGTTGTAAGGATGAAGAAAATGGTAAATCATATATAATAATAAATATAAAAATCTTAAATACACAGTAATAAAATACAAAAATCACAATAATACACAATAATAATACACAATAATAAAATACGAAAATCTTAAATAACAAAATTAAAATTAGATAAAACTTAATTACTAATACTCAGATTAAGTGAAATCAATTCACATAAACGTCCACGACCAGTACAAAAATGTATTGGGTCGTTCGCGTATTTTCTTGTCGTGGTTATCTGGTCATAACATTTTCCTCTTTACGCTCTCGATGTTGCTGGGAACGTAGCTCGGTGTGTCTGTCATCCGGCAAGATGGTCGACCGGGTATTTGCTTCAGGTGTCTTGTCTCTTTAACTGATTTAAATGGTTTTTATGTGAAAATTTCAAAAGAAATAATTTTTGTATTGGAGCTTTAATCGTTTTCAATTACATAGGTGTTGGGTTGCTTTTGCTATTTAATAATTTTAGGAAGTTTGTTTAGTAGTAAAAACGGGTTCAGGCTACTTATTTACGTATTATGCTCTTTTTTTAAATTTGGTTGTCTATGCTTCATTTATTTAGGTTTTATTATTCTTCTGTTCCAAATGCCAATCTATTCCATAGGTATTGTATTTCGAATGGCGAAAGTTCGATCTTTTTAGGTTTTAGCAATTTAAATATATTTAAATTGGCTAATTTGTGATTCCATTTTTTGTCCTTTTTATTCCCTGTGATGTGATTCCAAATTTGTTATTTTCGGTTAAGAATTCGTTCAGAGGTTAGCTGTGTGGAGAAATTATTTCATCGTTTCTAAACGCCCTGTTTGTAATAGCTCATTGGAATTGGAATCTGGGCGGTGATTTTCTTGGCTACTGATGGATATAACCTCCCTATGCCGTGTTTTGCTCTTCACGAGTAGCCCCTATAAGAACTTTGGTGACTTTTCCCAGTGCAGTCCTCTCCTGTAGATGCCGGAGGCTTATCTTGGAGCCCTTGGTGATATTATTCTTTCCCCTTTAAATTCTAGTTGTTCTACTTTTGCATTACTTAAAGTTTAATTGTTTTGGGAGGAGTAAGACCACTTGACGTATAAATTGTAAGTCTCTAGAACCTAGATATTTGGGTTTTTTTAACTTTTAGTTGTGTTGTTAATTAGGTTCTAAATTTCCTTTTGGCTAACTGATGTTCCTTTTTATTCCGAATTCTCGTTTGGTAAATAATTCTATGATTTTAATATCTTAATTTAATTATTATTATTACTTAACTTTAAATTTTAATATACCGATGTTTTGTATTCCACTATACATTTGGCCAGTTTATTTATTTATTCATTTTATGATGCTTAATTTAATTGTTATGAGATGTTAAAAGGTTGTAAAATGTTTAAAAGTTCCTTAGATTTAAAGTGAAAATTTTAATCGAAAGTTAGATTTTGAAAACTGAAACTGTTCTCTCTCTCTCCATTTTAATGTGTTTCTTTAAATAAACTTAACAGGTACGCTACAAGTTGTTAGAATATTATGGCTTTAGGATTATTTTAGAATATCAATTATTCTTTTGCGGATTAATAATTTTAGCAATTATGGCATTAAATTTGCATTAATTTTAGTAATTTGTTAAAAAGATGAAATGTTTTCAATTTCAAAATACTAGAGTTTTTAAAATATAATAGAAAAGATACACAATAAATGCGAATCCGAAAAAGGATACGAAAGGAAATGAGTAACGATATCGAGTCATGATGCAGTCTTCTTCTGCTGCTGAACTGTCGCTGTCTGTGACGATGACCGAGCACAGGGGATCTGCCCAAGTGACGCTCTTCTTCTCAGGAGGGCACAGAGGTTCAGCAACCCCTCCCACTTGGTCGCCTGCCCTCTGACCTGGTGCACGGACATCGCTTGTGGTGGACGGAGATCGAGGTGGCGCAGGCTCCACAACCACCTCGATAAGTTCGTCTACAGATGTTGCTCCAGAAGAGGCACAGGAGCCGCTTGATTGAAGGGATGCTTCGAGCATGGGCAGAACGAAGCGATCCCGACCTGAAAGAAAGCGTAAGAAATTGAAGATGGTAAGGCAAAATGACGAAAACCTGTTAAAAATATAATTGGTTACCGACATTTTGTCTTGTAATTTTTTCTCCTTCTTCTAATTGAACTGTACTATCTAGAAAAACAAAATAAAAAAATAATTTAGTTTTCGATTGATATATATGGATTTAAGTGACATTAAAAAATTACACACAAAAATCACAGTGACCCTTCAATATCATCTGCTGTCTCCCGAATGAGATTTGCTTTGAAAAGAGATTATTTCATGGCTCCTCCAGCACGTTTTGCGCAACGAGTAAAAGGGGAACGAGATTTCCTTTTCGCCTCTTTTTACGCAGAGGTAAAAGGCATTTTAATTATCTGCATTCAAAATCTTCCGTGCAAACATCTATTTGTTGGAACTCAACCCAGTTTTAGTAGGCTTAACTGCAGCAGGAAGCACTGCTGTGTTCTTGATAGCCTCACCGTAACTTGTTAATAAAGGAAAGTCTATCTGGTAAGGTGACCTACATGACATCCGTGGATGTGTGGTAAAAGGCTTTGGGACTCCTTTTATAGACTGCGATTATAAGATATAATTTGCAATACAGAAATGATGGGGGGATATCAGCGCCCGATTTTACCACTAAAGGCCGAATATTGAACTATTTGTTTTTCTTTCGAAATCGAAACAGCATACTCATGAAAGTACGTGTACGAAATTGGATTTTGATGCTCTCCCTACAGAGAGGTAGGTCTGAACACCCTCTATTTGAATCACTCTGTACTGAATAAGTTTAACACACGTACGTGTAAAATTCAGAAATAGCGAACCTAATGCATTTCAGAAATGCGTAATGAAATGGTAATGTTTTAGAGAATGGAGTCAGTGTAGGTATTTAAGTTGCGTTCAAAACCTAGAATGTAATCTAGTTTATTTTTTTTAGTTTAGCCGTATACGAATCTAAAGGATATTTCCGATTGTATGGTTAGCAAGAAATGTGTTCATATCAGTCCGCAAATTCGCCAACAATAAAATGGTTTCTGTTCACATAGCTATAATTTCTGGTATAGTTAGGGGGCAATAAGATTAAGAAACAGTTTAATTCAAATTTTTAAAATTATATATGATTTATTCTAAAATCCAGAAAGAATTTGCGGCACAAAATCAGTACAAAATTTAGTTCCTCATTGCGTATAAATCCTAAAGAAATTGAGTTTAAGAAATTCGAAAGCTGGTTGTTAACCTATTTTCATTCATCTAAAACAGAAATGAACTTGAAAATAGACTTCATATAATAAAAATATTAAAAAAATCATTATCTTGAAATATTCAAAAATTTTAAAACTGAACGATTTCTATAACTTCTCCTTTCTACAGTCAATTCAAAAAGAAAAATCCGATGTGGTCAGCGTATGACTTTCCCTACAGATTCCAATTCATTTTCTCTTTATTTCTTTAATGGTTGTTTGAATTGAGTTTAGTTGCACGCATCATTATTTGAAATGACACTGAATGCACAGTTATAATTCAATTTTCGTTTTCATTGCGTAACGGGATATAGTTTCAAAGGCGAAGTATGTTGAATGTTATATTGATTAATGTATTTCTGAAAATGTTATCGCACAATACCTATCTTAAATCAAAATTGAATCTGAATATTTTTGTACATATTCTTTTCTCCAGTGAATAAAATAACAGCAATTTGTATTTACTGGAGTATTTGTATTCATCCTTAATTTATCCCAATTATTTGATATCGCACTCCACGCATTTTAGTATTTTTAATTTTTCCCTACATTTTATTATACCCTTATTTTCTAGTCCACTCAATGCGTTCGTGTTATTTTCCTTAAATATGAGAGTATATCTGGAATTTCCTTCAGTTGTGCTCGTTTAATTCATTTCCGACAGCTAATTTGTCTTATATCTTAATATGAAACATGTATTTTGTATTCTCCCTTTATTTTGTCAACCGATCTAAAGTTTCCGTTTTTATTTTTCCTGCATTTGGGTTGGGTTGATGCGTCTGATGATGTGAACCACAAGAGGCAACGACATACCAAATGTGGATTTTCTATTTTCCCCGGTCCCAGAGTTAGTCCCCCAAAATCAGTTCAATTCTGTAGCGTGCCAATGTCAAGCTTGCTTGATCAGATCCAAAACTCAGAGAAATAAAATATACTACTAAAGATAGCGACATGCCAAATTTTATGTTTTACGGTCAATGGAATCTGATTAGCTAGGGCTTCAAAGATTTGAATAACACGCACAACAGATCTAGTTAAATAAAAAGGTGTAAAACGCTCAAAACAAATCCTGAACTCAATAATAAAATAAATTCGTAAATACAGTTTAAACACAAATATATGCAGGTCAACTGGTTTCGAATTTCTTCCTCAAGACCAGAAGGAACCGCGACGTCGCGTAAGTTCGGCAACTGCATGAAAACAGCAGAAGTTCTCGTTTCAATTTTAGGTGTGTATTCAAACCGCTTAACAAAACTGATTTCTCCTCACTTGTGGGTCCCATCCCTGTCTTGAAAGAGTGAGATGTTTATTGCAGGTGAAAATGGTCCTAGAAGTGGCTCAAACAAAAAGAGCTCTCAAATTTCGGCTCAATTGAGTTATGTTACCAAACGAGAGGGATCCAATTTCTGAATATTCTTGGAACTCTCATTGTGCTCAAAATATTGCTGAAGCCAAGATCCTTTTTGGACCTAATTCTGTTTCTGAATCGAACTTCTCTATTGTTTCTCAATCAAACCCTTGTTAACCGCCATTATTCCTTCATTCCTTTCGCATGGAAATTTTAAGTCTATTTTTGAGGGTGATTTTAATTAGATTTCGCAATTTTATTTCAGGAAGTTAGTTTGGAAATCAGTTATATTTTGTTTTCCTTTTTCCCTATTTGATCTAATTGTTTTCAAGCAGCTTTTAATTATTTTTATTGTTTGTATCCTTACAGCTGGTTTAAATGTTTCTTCCTTCGTCATGTTCCTTCGTAACCGTTTGCTCAACAATACTCACTATTGAGTTATTTTAATTCGTCCTGATATCCGCTCTTTTACCGTCTTCTTTCCTTCCTCTCATTCTTTATTGACTGCTACACTTCCTTCCCTCCGTTGTTTTTATCGTTCACTACGCATCTCGATTTTCTGTCTCATTCACTTTTCTCTTTCATTTCTCACCACGGCGTTGCCAACTTATTTCCTACTTTCAGCAGTGTGATCTATTTTAACCCCAGTTACCGAATTTACTTAAGTGGATAATGTCACACTTCTTGTTGGTCCTGCAGAAGAAAGCTATTGGTCTTGTAGTAGAAAGCCTCGATACCGGTTGGCATGTTTATATATTTGAGTTTATGCAGTATTGACTATACTAAGGAGATAAAAGGCAATAAAGGAGAATCGGAATTCAAGGAAGTATACGTCAATGCAAGAAAATTTTGGCGGATTGGATTGATGTTTAGTTTACTGATTCCTTTTCTACTTTCAATAAGTGTCAAAGAAAAGATTAAACTTTACTTTGGAATTCTTATTTCCACAACTCATAAAATAATCCGAAAGGAAAATTTAGTCAAGCCGAAGGAAATCAAGTTTCGACAAGTTATAAATAAATATTAACTCAAAATATATGAAACATTTAATTATTTGAGAAAGGTGATAAGAAAAGCCAAACTAATAACTTTCCCTATAACTATGGACAGGTTTATAATGTACTATATATAATCACCCAGATATATCTATCTGGAACGAAACATTTGGTGAAAAAGCGACGAATTTGGCATCGTTAAATTGATAAAACCAACGCTGAATGAACGAAAATGAAGCAAAATTGATTAAATTTTAAAATCTTAATTAAAATTTAAAATCTAGTATAAAAATTAAAGTCGGTGTCTGTGATAAACCTCGTCGCTTATTCAGAATTGTTAATTTTATATATTTGATTCAAAATACATTGAGTTTTAGTGTTCGTGGGACAGGAGCATTTTGTTTGAAGGTCTTGGCCCTAGGCTATATGGGTCGTAAGTTTTTTGTGTTTTGTTAAAGATTTATACATTAATTCCGTTTCGAAAGGATCTGTTCTGCTGGATGTCCAGCCGTTTGTCCCACTCGGCGACAAATTGGACGTAGTTACAAACTTTGCAAATTTTGGAAAATTTCGCAACGCTACAAAACATTGCCAAATCGACCAATATTTTAAAAAATGGTTGAAAATTCACTCAGAAAATCAAGACTATTAATAAAATTAAATTTTTTTGGCAATTCCTATCGGTTTGAAGAAATTTTCAGTTTAATATTTTTTATTCAAAATAGAATGAGTTTCAATTTTCTTGGAATACTCGAGCGGATCCTATTTTCATCCAGGAATAACATTTTTATCCAGCATCTATAGGGTACGGCCCATGTGGATGGCGGTCTGAAGTGTGTGGCACTTCCCGCCGTCCAAACAGATGCCTTGTATACCTTCATGTAGGTCAGACGTTGTCGGTCGAAGAAGAATGAATCACCGTTCCATTCACGATAGAAGATACTTTGGGTAATAGAAACGTATTTTATGGGCGTTTAATAGTTCGCCAATAGATATTTTTATGTAACAAAAGCTCTTATCTCGGTTTATTTGTAACGCTTGGCAACCATTTTGGCGACCTTGGTGACTGTTTCAGCGAAATATCGACAACTTAGCAACCCTTTGGCCCAGAATGAAGAAAATATCTTTAAAATTATAAAAACGAAGCTAAAGTATCGAAAATGACTCCAAATTATGGTTGAATTCATTGTAATTTGGAGTCATTTGGGTACTTCGAAACAGTGTTACATGTTGTCAGATGAAAAAGCGCCGTATACACAGAATTGAACGTTAATAAGACTGTTCCGTGGATCTCATACATCATTTTTTCCCTTTCTGATAAGTAAATGCATTGTATTATATAGGGAAAGTCATGTGCTGCCCACATCAGATTATTTTAACGTCCAATCCGTTTTAAATATTAGTAGTTAGGGTATATTAGCAGTATAGCTCGCATTTAAACACATATTCACTTATAATTAAATACTTCATAAATTATTTGAGTATTACAAAACTTATAACATAGTTGCATGTAGACCGTAAACAAAATTTGAATTTCAGAAGTTTCGAATGCAAACTTTTAGCTTATTTTATTTATTAAAAGCAGAAATATGATTATAAGTGTACTTAATTTTGCCTATTCTGAGATCATTCGATACACTTCAAACATATATATAATCCATTGTATGTACCGCATCGGAATGTTACGTTTTATAGAAACATATATTTGGGCAAAATTTTAAATACATTAATACGAGAAAGAAATTGTGGGATTTAAACAAAATTTTGTATAAACATCTTGTAAATAAAAATTAAAACGTTACATTGTGTATGCTTGAATACTTTATTCCGAAAAGATTTCTAAATGAAGTCGATCGCTTTTCTCTGGTTTAGAAAATTCTCAGCTTTGGAACTCCTATGCTTACAGCTCGGTCATTCAGCTTCGAATGAGATTCTTACGTTTATATATCCGTATAAAATATTTTATTGTTGCCATTTTAATGAATTAAACTTGTAAAATCGTGAAACTGTTCTCAATGTTTTAGAATTAAATCTCGTTTCCGTGGAATTGAGAATCGTAACGAAATAATGCATTCAAAACCAATTACAAGGCAAATCTATAACGATTTTCATTTTCATGACTGTAACCTCCTAGCGAAAGAAAGTTTTAGATTACTACAACAACTTGATTTTTCTTAAATATTTTGATGGTTAAGACATTTTGTATTGTTTTGCATAATATTTATAATATTTTACTCCCTATCATCCTGTTTTATTTGGATTCTATGAAATCACTTCACATATTTACACCCTGTGCCAACGGCCGTACCGTGCTGAAAACACCGGTTCTCGTTAGATCACCGAAGTCAAGCAGCATCGGGCGCGGTTAGTACTTGGTGGGTGACCACCTCGGAACACCGCGTGCTGTTGGCCATCTCGGGTGCGGTGTCCCCGTGGTTTGCGCGCTAGATTTGCACGCTACCACAAATGCCGCCGTGTTCATGCGGAGTACGATCACGTTAAACATGTGGGTCCGTAAGTCCTTCCGAGAGGTTGGTGGTAGGGGAAGGAAGGTACGGTCCCTGTGGATGCCTCCCCCACTGGGTTCCGGTCTAAATTGGGTGGCACTTCCCGGCCGTCCATACAGTTACCTTACACCTTTCTGGTAGGTCGGACGGTCTGGGTCTCAACAACAACATATTTACACCCTGCCGGGCCATTACAAAGATTTCAAACAAACAGCATTTTCGGTCGTTTTCGTTTGTATAGATTTCAACTGCAGATATGATTCTAAATGATACTTGCGTCAACAATTTGAGAAAAAGAATACTTTAACATTTATTTAAAAACGGAATAGCTTTTCCTGGCACAATCGATTTTTCACTATTTTGATGTGTTCAGCACATGACCTTACGACCAGCGCACGACCTTACAGAGAATGTCCCTACAGAGACCCTGCAGAGAATGTCCTTACTTCTACAGTGGAAGAGTCATAAACTGAAGTTTGGTATCGGTGTTTGATAAAACAAATATATATATATCACATGATTTTATGTTTAACTAGAACGAATGCCTTGTCGTTGCCCGAGTCCCAAATGAGAGCCATTTAATTAAATAATACTTATACAGATGAAGCCACTCGATTTCCAAATCGTCTGTTTTGAAGTAAAATAATTCCCACGCTCCGATTCTCACATTCCGGTTATATAACGTCGAAAAACAAATCATGCCGATAATGCAACGCGGGAAAACGTCTTAAATAATCTCCTTGGAAACACTCTAGAGGAGCAACCGATCGATTGACGAACGTCGGCAGGAGCGACACAATAAAAATATTTTGAAGTCGCGAAAAGAAAAAATTCCTATTACCTTCGAAGAAAAATTCAAACGTTTTTTGCTATATCGCCGAAATTACCTTTAAGACAAGTTTAAATTTAGCACGCTATTCTTAAAGGTAAAATAATATTAATAATTAAACATGAACTAAAAAAAAAAAAAAAAAAAAAAATTCGATCTCATTGCAAATAATGTTTTTCTATTATTTCTCTTTTCGAACGTTTTGGTATGGAGCACCCTCTCTACAGAACATTTTCGAAAAATTCGGTTTTTCATAAAAGGTAAATCATAATGGGGTTTAAATGTGGAAAAAAAGGAAAAATTCGCTCGTGTTTCAAAAATAATTTCTTTCTTTGATGGAAACTTCATTTTAAGAATATATTTAAAAGCATCCTTAAAGCAATTTTAAAGATATCATATAAAAGGGATTTTTTTCAATTTATTATCAAGGATAAAATTGTAAACCACGTTTTACGCACAAACTTTGAAATTTTGGAGACGTTTCATAAGGATCTTTAAATATGGTATAATAGCTAACTAAATGCACTGCTGAAATGCGTAATAAATTGGCAATACTGCAAAGAACGGAGTCAGCTGGATATTAATGTTACGTTCCAAATCTAGAATGTAATCTTTATATTGCATTATCAAAATTTTCATCTGTTTTTATTTCAACAGAATATGAATCTAAATAATATATCTGATTGTACCGGTATCAAGAAATGTGCTAAAAACAATTCGAAAATTCGCCGGCAATAAAATACACCGGAAAAACAAAGACAAAATGGATTTTTGTTCAAACCGTTTCGATTTCTTGTATTTAAGGATTAGTAAGATATCGAAACATTCAAATTTTAAGAATTATGTGTTTTATTTAAGAATTGAGAAAGAATTTACGGCACAAAATCATTACGAAATTCAGTTCCTTATCGCATATAAATCGTAATGAGAATTTGAATTTCAGAAATTCGAATGCAAGTTGTTTACCTATTTCACTCATCACAACCAGAAATAAATTTCTAAATACAATTCATCCTACAGATTTTGGAATGCGCAATACATATGGAACATAAATAATATATATTACTACATTCGGAAATTACGGTTTAAACAAATATCAAACACATTAATACAGACACTAAAAAATTGTATGTAAAGGAAAATGTGTATGAATATCCTATAAAATATTAACATTACATTTATTTAAGCTTCTGTGCTTTAACGGATGGATTTGTAAATGCTGCAGAATTCGATAATTCTTTTTTTAAGTCAAATTCTGAACTGTGAACAATTAAGATCTTTCCACTTCGACGGCTCAAGTTCGAGTGGGCCATTCTGGGGAATTTTTATTTTTATATAGTGTTTCATTGTTGCCATTTGAAACTAAGCAATTCTTTCATTTTGCAGTTATGTTCTCAATGGGTTAGGATCGAATCTCGATTCCGCGAAATTGAGAAATGCGACACAATAACCATGGAGGTAAATGGATTCATTCATAGGAGTCTTATCTACATAAGAATTGACATTACTTTCGGCATAGCCAACTTGAGTGCAAAGAGATTTAGGAAAAGCTACAAACTTGCCCTCAATTATAGAGCCTGTCCTATTAAACGATATTAATAACTAAAAATTTTAAATTTTACTGTAATAAACTAATGGTATGATCTCCAATCAACTGATTTCATGCATGTACTCAGTCATATAAACAGCCACATGTACGTACAGACGGACATATATTTATGTACATAAACACATATATTTCCTCAATACTATATCCTCCTCTATATCCTTTAAGTTTGTCAGTGTTGGGTTGCTTTAGATTTTATGTAATTTGGGGGTTTGAAATTTGCTTTTATTTATTTTTCCCTGGCTCAATATTCTCAATTTGGTAATATTTAAATAATATTTATTGGTTTTTTTTTCATTTATGCCTTAATTAGAATATTTTTAATCTTCTAAATTAATTTTCTTTATAATATTCTAAATTCAAAATGTTCCATTACCTAAATTAATATTACTTTTAATTTGTAAATTTATGAAAATGTTTTTTTATTTGATTCCCCTTAATATTCCCTTTAATTTGATACCTCATTTTCCCATTTTTTTTTAGAAATTCCGTTTGTTCTATAGTTTCCCGTTATATACATGTTCAGTGCGTTCTAAAAATTTCAGTTGCGGCCATCTTGAAGTCTTGATTTTGCGGGTTTTTTACTGCGATTGACGCGACGCCTAAGCGCTTTTCGCGCATCTTTGGAATTCGTGAATTATTTTAATTGTTTCGCATATTTCCGGATCGTCTGCTATCGGAGTTTTGAGTTTTAATTTTGGCAATTCTAATTTCGGTAAGCGGATTTTAATTTCTGCCGTTTGTCTAAACTTCTCTCTTTTTCCGCACGTATAAATACGCTCGCGGAAGCTTTCAGTTTCAGTTTTTTGTTGAAATCTTTCATTTCCGTTTGCGCGAGTAGTGCGCCGTCCACTTTTCGAATGGAACTTATGTTCCACACGATGTTTACTACGGAACATTATGTTCCTCGCGTTATTTTTTTTCTAACACTTGTTGTTTTAATTCAAATGATGGTTTTGCCGGTTTTTATCACCTAATTTACGATGAGACTCACGGAAAAATGTGTAGTGAGAAATTATTACGAGTGCTACGCAAAAGAAGCGACTCTGGAATATTTGTCCGGGTATTTATTATTTTAAGGGGGCATTTGACAAGGAAAAATGTTCGAACGAGTTTCATGAGGTAGAGGCTTCAATTTGGGTACAAAGATGAATAATATAACAACATCAACGTAAATATAAATATTTCGGTGATATCATGGACATAGCTGTTTGAATTGTTGAGCGACAGCTTAAAAAATTAACGCTTTCCTGTAATTTAGAGACTTGTATCTATTAGATTGCAACTAATAGAATGGCCGTTTGATAAATCAAACAGAAAAATTAAAGTTTCCAATATTATAATTTGACAGGCGTTCTGCGGATGTTCGAATTCCGAAATAAATTCAATTAGAAGTTTGAAATGTTCTATATTACATCCGTATATAGTAACGGAGAAAATTATTGCTCTTTTGGATAATGGACAATTTTCAGAACTCAGACTAAAATTCCATTCAATTCCATCCAAAATTTGATTCACTTTTACTATCTCAGTTGAAAAATGTTACTTTTTCAGGCATCATTTATGCAATTTTGACAATATTTTCGTCAGTCTGAGGTGAAATATCGCCAAGTTCGCGGTATTTTGCTAGATTATACGTCAAGTTCGCCAAAATGCATCACCAAGTGTTATGGAAAGAAGAGCAATTCTAGTATACGAGAAGGTATGCTCTTCATGACGTAAATCATAATTTGTTAAACATTACTTACCATTTGACGTCATTTTTATCAATTTGTCGACATTTTTGTCCCATTGACAACATTTAAAATAGTCGACAAGTTGGCGACGCCCCGCAGAATTTCTCGCCAAACCTTTCGAACGGGGAAATGGGTTATTCTTATTGTCTACTCTTATGTTCTTTCTAAGAAATTGAAATTTCATTAATTAGTCATATTTAATTAATTTAGCGTCATTTTTATCAAATTCGCGCTATTTTCGTTAATATGGCAACATTTAAAAGAGGTCGCCAGGTTGGCGACATTCCACCAAAATCTCTCCAAGCATTATGGACGGAGAAATAAGTTATTCTTTTAGCAGATAAATGATTATTGGCGTTCAAATACAAAAGTATTACTAAAAGTATCGTTTCTCATGAATGGAACGAGCTAGATCCACGAGAATGATGTCCCGACTTTTATAGCATGATATTACATATGAAAATAAACATATTTCAGAATAGTTTATATTTTCTTTATAATTTATGTGATTATTTAATAAATTAATTTGAAAACTGTGCAATATCTCTAGAACGGCTCACGAGAACGTTCTAAAGTTTATGTCAATCGTTTTCCAATGAAACATTACATAAGAAATGTCTATTTGCGTAACTTTCTATAAGGTTTTGATAATTTGGTGATATTTTCAATATTTCACTCAAAATTTAGGGAGGTAAAAAATGCTCATAAACATTATTCAAATTATTTGGAAAAAGTAAAAGATGAAGTAAAACAGCTGCAGGAAAAGAAGCAAACCTCAATCTTCCTTAAACAACGCCTTTTTTATATTTCCGATACTTCATTTTGACCGCCTATGAAAACGCGAAATGAAGCAGATGGCTTCCACCTATGTTGCCACACAAGGACTTTACCTACCTCTGCAAAGCAGAAAAAAAGATTCCAAACCTGTATCCGGAAGTTCTTCTCGAATGCTGAGAACTCACCCCACCTCTCTTGAAACGGGATGACCTGAGGGGGATATGAAAGTACAAACGGTCCATTGCGATTCCTTAAAAAATTACAAATATTAAAACTATTTTTAAAATAGAAATTTATTTTTGTTAGAATGCTCCAGGGCCTACATAGGTGTCAGTCGGCGTCATGTTTTTAAATTTCAAAAAAGTCTTTTAGTTATTTTAAATTTTACCACGATTTTGGCAGATATATGGGGTGGTTTTAGCCAAGTTACAGAATTGTGCTGATTTTTGTTTTTCGGTTGCGATACTATATGTATTAGATGACGTAAAAAATGCAAATTGCGACACATGTTTAAATAAATAAATAGAAAGGAATGGTCTTAAGGGTTGGGTTCATGCATTGCTGAAAGAACGTTCTTTCACTTTCCAAGGGCGTTAGGATGAAATTTCGGTCGCAATATTTTAGGTCGCTGAAGAATCGATGTGTGTGAATAAATACATCGGTGTAAAACATAAAGTAACTGCGAAACCAATTCGAAATTTAAAATGAAATAACGCCGGGGTGCATCTGCTGAGGTCCCGAAGTTCCTGTGTACCCAATGTCAGGGTCGTGGGATGCATAGATTTCCCGCTCGACTTCACTGCAGAAAGGAAACACACACAGGCATCTTCCTTTAACATGTATGATCAGAGATGCGAAGTGCGTGGTGAGCAGACTAATATACATGCACTGGGAAATTGGATGTGGGGATATTTTGTATAAAACCTAGAACTAGATGATACTTTTTTTTTGTATTTCGAATCATTGGAACACGAATCATTATTAAATTAATATTTCAAATGCAGAACCACCGATTGGGTTCCAAATGCAGAAAATATTGGGAGCAGCACCCAATGAGAAGGTCCAGAAGATATTTCTATTTCAGTTACTTTTCTTTGCGTAGTATAAAAAACGTTTAGTAAGGGGAGGAACATAAGTTATTGACATAATTTGAACATTTTTAAATACAAATATTTCACTTTTAGTACATCCTTTTTTCTCTCTCTCTGAGGGAGTGTGAATTTCTTAATTTTTAAAGTCTGGTCAGCTGGTGTTGATAGGATTTGGGGAGAAGAGGCAATATTTAAAAAAAAAAAAATGCTTTCAATAATTAGAAAAATAAACAACTGCTTCTTGCTGTGTTCTATGCAGAAACGTTTAAGATAAAACCTCGACGCCTGAATACTTGAACTCTATGCAAAGTTGACTTGTCAATGTTTCGTTTAAATATTTCAAAACGGAGACAATAACAGATTCTAAATGAACTATGTATTCCAAAGATCAACGTCTGAGGACCTCAAAAAGGCTTTCACATACACCCAGAAGCGCTTCAAAATCCCAATTCCCTATATCAGCTGATTGAATAGTGAAAAGAGCAGAATAAAAAAGATAAATATGGGGCGAGTGTCTTAAAGACGATTAATTTATAGACCATTCATGGGACCATGTGATATATTAATATATACCAGAAAGAATCAGGATAAATATGGTGGTATTTACTGAAATCTATGGACAATTCTATCCATCAGGCATGTTGATAACCCAAGCAGTTTGTCCAATACTATAAAATTTCGCCAAGCGGTTTCATACAGGAAAAGAAACCTGTATCAGCATTTGTGATGAGTGACAGATAAATTATTATATGGTAAAGAGAAACAAACCGTCTGCAAAACTTAATTCCTGGGAAAAGAGCTGCGTCAAAAGTATATATCTGCGTCAATATATTTTTATAAGAAAACGGGAAGTGGCTACTGATATTTGAAAGACATGGCAGGAAATAAGGATAGAAAATATAAAATCAGATAAATATTACGCATGAAATCTTAAAAAATGTAATACGCATGCAATGGAAAAAAACTGTCTTAAAGCTTAGGTTTACAAGACTAATGGAAAAAAATATCACACAGAAAATTTACTTTTAAACACTCAATTTTCTTAGTTTTGAATCTGTATGTACTTACTTCTTGATTCCAAGAAACGTTTGTCCTCTTTCCAGGTCTTTATTACGTTAAAATAGAGTTACAGAAGTTTTTAAACACGAGTGTTCAGTATTTTCAAGCAAGCAGCTTGAAAGTTTATCAGAAAATGATCTCCAAACAATGGCAAAACAGAAACATCTACGATTGGCTACGAAGATTCATTCTGACGTCATCGATACATTGTTGACAGCGCGAAATTTTATTGAATTTTTTCATTGTTTCGGGTGCGCATTGTAAGGGACCCTTGCATTTGTTTACAAAAACAAACTTATCCGAAACATATTAGACTATTATAATTTTTCTATGATTTTTTATTTCGATGTCTATGACCAACCCTTTAAATTGAAAATTATGACAATCTATGTGTAGCACATGAATCAATGCCAAAAGATATTCTATAATTTTATAAAGTGATATCATATGACGTCTCAGTATAGCTTGTATAATCTCATAGCTAATTTTATGCAATTTGAATCTTATTGGGATTTTCTGATAGATTTAGATTTATTTTTCTGTTTTGTTATCGAGGAGTGCCTTCTGTGCGCTTCAAATACTGATTTTACATTTCGTGATGAGTGGAATTGAAACTGATTGGCCGATTTAGAAATCGAGTGGTATTATTTATGTAGCGACCTTTTACCTAGAACCTGGACAAAGGCTAGTCATTCGTTTTAGTAGAAAATAATGCAATGGGATTCTTTTTCGAATGATTTGTGCTCTCAATGTCTTTAAATTATATCTCGCATTGTAGTTTTTCTTGTAGTATAAATCTATGCACAAAATTTTATAGAAGCATTCATTCTGTATTGCGTTCATACCGCACAGACATCGCACAAAGGCCTTTCAAAACATGTTCGAAATGTGTTGTCTGTAAACGTATTTCACCGTCAAAATGTGGAATTCGAATAGTTTCGGGTGACCTTTATATTCTCTGAAAAATAGCATGAGACGGTAAAAATGAAGTGGACAAAGTGGCTGGTAAATCGCCTGATGAGACTGTGATGTGTTTCAATTAAACGCTGCACATTTTGTGGTGAACATAAAGACACATGCTCGTATCATTGGATGGAGGGATAATTATATAAAATCTAATACTAGACAATTTTGCTTTTGTATTTGGAATAATTAAAACGCAACTCATTCCTAAATGACTAATTTCATGGCTTTATGTCCTATGAAGGACCTTCGACTGAGATACAAATAAACAAAAAAATGGAATAGCCCTCACTGAGACAGTCGAGGGGATATTTCGACTGCAAATGGTTTTCATTGCATAGTATAAAAATCGTTTTGTAAAGGGGGTGAAAAATAAGTACTTTGAATGTCTTGAAATACAAATCTTGTACTTTTAGTATGTCACTCTTTCTGCCGCTGTTTAGGTGTGTGATTGTCATAGATTGTAAGTAATTTAGTGTTGATTAGATTTGCGGGAGGGAGGAATTACCAATTTTTATAAAATAATAAAATAAAAAATAAATACTTCCAATCCTTAGAAAAATGAACAGCTGTTCTTGCTGGTTTGTGCAGCAATGTCTGAAATAGAGCCTCGACGCATGACTACTTGGTCTCTATACAAAGTTGACAAGTCACTGTCTCTTTTAAATATTAAAGACTCCATTATCCAAGGTTCGACGTGCGACGAAGACCCCCAAAATGCCCTTTAGCTTTATAAACCTGACTCCAAAAAACTCGAGATATGAGTTGACTGATGTATGAAAAAATGTTCAAACAGCATTATAAAGATAAGTATGGACGAGTGTTTCATCAAGCGGTTACCTTATATACATAGTATAATGTGTAAGGAAAGTATTATGACGGGGTCAAAAATTCGAACTCTAGTTTTCGACGGGAATCTCCGTTTCAAACATCGCTGAACACGAATGAGACGCTTTGAGGCGGTGTGTGTGTGCGTAGTTCCCCCACATCAAATTGTGGGACAGGGTACCAAGTAGTGCCGCGGGCACCGTGTATATTGAGGGAGTGATTAACCCCCCTCCTTGTGTCCAACACATTTTCGCCAAACTTATCTTTAGTAAAATAATTTTTGCTCAGCATTTTTAAATAATTTAATATTGAATTATCTAGTTACAAAATAGTAAAGTCAACGGCCCGTGCTGAAAACACCGGTTCCCTTTAGATCACCGAAGTTAAGCAGCATCGGGCGCGGATAGTACTTGGGTGGGTGACCACATGGGAACACAGTGTGCTGTTGGCTCATTTAAGTCGACGTGGTGGCCGAACGTTCAAGGCGAGCGTTTCCAGCGATCGATCGGCCGTCACGGTGTGGGTTCGAGTCCCACGTAAGACATGGATGTTGTGTGTTGTGGGCGCAGCGTGTTCTCCTCCCCTCTGGTGCGCCTGGGGCAACGTCCTAGGACGGCAAAAGGGTTCCCGATTTCGGCCGTACATAGGGTAAACGACGTAAGTCGACGTAGAGTCTAGTGCCTGGCCATTGGAAAAAGAAAGTTACAAAATAATTAAACACAGTAGAAAAAATCTGATGTGGGCAACACATGACTTTCCTTTTATAATGCAATGAATTTACTACTTTTACAATTAAAAAAAATGTTATTCTCACAGTAGATACTTATATTCCTTCCAAGATATTGAATTTTCTTCAATGAGTCGTCATTTTCATTAAATTAGTGTCATTTTTATCCATTTCGCGAGATTTCTGTTAATTTGGCAACAATTTAAAATGTTGCCCAGTTGGCGGCATTCCGCCAAATTCGTCGCCAAAATCTCGCCAAGCGTTATGGACGGAGAAATAAGTTATTCGTACATCAGATAAATGACTATTGGCGTTCAAATACAAAAGTGTTACTCAAAGTATCTTTTTTCCTGAATGGAACGGGCTAGTTCCACGAGAATGATGTCACCCAATGTATCGCATTGTATTACATATGAAAAGTGACCATATTTCTCAATAGGAAATATATTTTTTTATTTTATATGACTTTTTGATAATTTTTTTGAAAAATGTGCAATATCTCGAGAACGGTTCGTGTTAGCGTTCTAAAATTTGTCAATCGTTTTCTAATGAAAAATTACATAAGAAATGTCTATTTGCGTAACTTTATTAGGGGTTTTGATTTTTTGACGATTTTTTCAAAATTTCACTCAAAAATTTAGGGGGTTCTGAACATTCGATTGCGTATAAAAACAATAGACTTCCAATGTTTACGGATTGTGATTTTTGTACCAAATTTCATTCGAATTGGTCCATTCGTACCTCAGTTATCGTCTCCACAGACTCAGTGACACACACACACACACACACACACTGACACACACACACACTGACACACACACACACAGACATCACTTCAAAAATGTTTGATTCGTAATCAGGGATTCTTGAAACGTGGTCTCCCGTCGAAAACTCGAATTCGAATTTTCGACCCCGTCACAATACTTTCCTTGTACATTATGTATATAAGGAAAGTAAAAACAATCATTTAGTGAAATGAAAATGTAAATATATATTCATCAATAAGGTAAAAAAAAGAATCTATCCAAAATAACTTCCAATATCGTTATTTGATCATTTTCTATTCCTATTGCCACTCTCTTAATAAAAACAGGATATGCAGATAAAACACTCTTGATTTTCTGTATAAATCGATTTTTCATATCAAAATCTCATATATGTAAATATCCTTGTTGCGATAAATGATTTTTTAATAATGTGTAATAGTAGCTTGGATCTTCTAAATCAGTTGGTCTCTAATTTTCTTCAAATCAGCACTCCATAGGGGTACCAAAAAGTTAATTTTACTTAATATAAGAAGGCAGGTGTGTAGTCTGTAGCGAGAAATCTAAGCTGCGGACAACGACGGGATCTGGTACAGAGACACTGCAGGACGACTCGACAAATGCTGCTCGAGGAATTGTTTTTAATTCATATTAGTTTTCTAGTTATTTTATATTGAATCACGATTTTGAGCGATTTTCACAAAAATCTGTCCCTTAACGATCGAAAATATTATCGCAGAGTTTCTATTTTGACACCATGGGAAAGATCGAAAAACGTTTTTTCTAACAATGTTTGAACCCAATCCGTAGGACAATTCCTTTAAATTTATTTATTTTTAAATACATGGAAATTTGTATATTTTAGATTATTTGATACTTAAATATTTGTGTATATCCTCGTATTCTAACGGAAATATTTTTAATTACTACATTATTTTATTTGCTGTGAATTTTCAAGCAAACGCATAAAATTTAAAATTGTAGATATCGTTAATGAAATGTGTATATTTTTCTTCTCAGTGGACATTTACGCGCATTCTCCTCAAAGCCTTGGAACTCACGATGCAGTTTAAGTCCTCTCGCCTAGAGAAATGACTTCATTTTGATTCTTTTATTTATTTGTTTTTCTACTTTCCACGCTTGCGGAATGAAAGAAGGAAGCGATTTGCAAATTGAGTGGTTTTATCTGTATGCATTATTTAACTAGCGGAAGCTTATCTAGTTCCCGGGCAACTGTGAGTAATTATTTTTAGTAGTATATAAATGTGCACCGGCGAAGAAAAATGACCTATCTGTATCTTGCGGCATTCTGGTATGGTTAATTTTCATTCTTCCTGCCCTCTACAGTAGTATGGCAGGTTCAACAATACATCAGTTGCAAAAAATTTCTTGAGTTACTTGATAATTTGAAAGAATTTACAAATTTTCTTTAAATTTTAATTGTTTTATTTACTACTCAGAGAACAAAAAAAATATGCACAGCCCCAGTAACTGAAACATCTGATGTATCCAACAAAAAACTTCCCAGCAAATGAAAATATATTGATATCCATAAACAATAAAAAAAAATCAGAACTTCCTTATGACGCAAACTCGTTGAAAATAAATAGATCTTATGTTGACACTGATTAAAATAAATATACCTAATCGCATGGAAATTATTTAATTATGTTGTAGGAAAAGTAATATTTCTAATACCTCAAAAGTGGTTTAGGGTAAATCCTAAATATATTTTCAATTCATTTCTGGTTAAATGTACTTAAATTAACCACCCAGTTGGTAATAAATACCATATTTAACTTTTTTATAATTTTTTAAACTTAGATAACAAAACATGCAATATCTGGATGATGGAACATCCTATAAATTATGTCATTTGCTTTTTGATATAAAAATAAATTCCATATTAAATGGCTATTTCTGTACATATATTGGTAACATGGATGCTTTGTATGTCTGTTTTGTATGTCTGTCTGCCGACATTCTGTTTCATTATTTCAATCTGTGTTGCACTCATAGATGTTACTGGTTTGTACGTTTTCAGGGATGTTCTCAATGAGTCAATTCATCCAAAAGTTTTATACAAATTTTAAATGTATAGAATAATTTTACAGAAATATATAGTATTTTGATAAAATACATAACGTTAATTCTAAGATCAATATTTTTAAGGGAATTAAAAATAATATTGAAAAAATATAAGAATTTAAACAAACCTTAATATCAAACACTTGTGCAAATCAATTTGATGAAATTTTCAGGATGAAATACAATACTTTTCCTTCAGGCATCTACTACAGAACTTGAGAGCTGGAAATATGATCATCGGATCCATTGCCTAATAACCAGAATTTTCACCTGCTACAAAAGAGCGTAGATACTGTCGGTGGACTGAACCTGTACCCCTGATGTGTTAATTGTTTTAGGACAACTGACCATTCACATGATCTTATCTCATCCGTATGGGAGTGAAAAAGACCCTTCTACACAAAGAGATGACTCTCTGTGGAGGACTTTTCTTTTCTTGTTGAAAATGCATTTATTTTATCAGTTCAATGCTTGCAAATTTTCGAAGCTAAAAAGCAAAAAGTTACTTTTATTACCCTGGGAAATGCTCTGTAGCCCTCCCTTCAAAGCTGGGCAATTTATGTGGAGTATTATCTATTATTTTCTTACCAGGTTTTCTGATCCCTTGTTGATGGGATAGCGTATTCTTTGTACGTTACGGACATCGTATTTTTTGTCCTTTTTTGAAACATACGGAATCAAAGAAATTAAACATATCATATGTTACTTAACGGTTCATGTGTTTAATTTTTACAATTCTTGGGGGGGGGGGGGGGGGGGGGAAGGGGTATTGTTTTAAAGAACTTGCGTTTGCTTCTAATTTACTCTATACTTGTAATTTCATACTTGCGTAAAATATGCGATATTGTATCATAAAATATTTTTTATTACAAATCATCTGCACATATAATGCTGAAAAAATATTTTTCCACGGGCCCCTATCGTTCCTCGGGCCCCAGTTCCGTGGTCCCAATTCCAACCCCCCCCCCCCCTTTGTGGGGTGCCCTGTGTGTGCGCTCGTATGTGTGCGCGCGTGTACGATATCTCACGTACGAATCAAAGGATCCGAACAAAATTTTGTACAAAACTCACAATCAGTGAATACTGGAAACCTATTGTTTTTATGTGCAGTCGAATCTTTAGAACCCTCCTAAATTCTAAAATGAAATAAAAAAAAATCATTAAAAAATGAAAACATTCAATAAAGTTACGTAAATAATCATTTCTTATGTATGTTTTCATTAGGAAACGATTGACATAAACTTTTGAACGCTAGCATGAAACGTTCACGGGATATTGCATACTTTTCAAATAAATTTATCAAAAAATCACATAAAGTAAGAAAAAAATATTAACTTCTGTGAAATCTGTTTACTTCCATATGTAATACTATGCGATAAATATGTTATCTACATTCTTTTAGGTCTAGCTCATTCCATTCACGAGAAAAGATACTTTGGGTAATACTTTTGTAATTTAACGCCATTAGTCGTTTATTTACCACAAGTCTAACATATTTCTCCATAAACAATGCTTGGTGAAATTTAGCCTGCGAATTTGGCAGAATATCGCGAACTTGGCGAGTCTTTTAAATGTTCCCAAATTGACGAAAATATAGCTAAATTGATAAAAATGTTACCAAATTGTTAAAAATGACGCTAAATAATGAAAGTGAAGATTAATTGATGAAAATCCAATATCTTGGAAAGAATAAGTATCTACTATAAGAGAAGATACTTTGGGTAACAGTTTTGTATTTGTATGCTGTTAGTCGTTTAACTGCTATAAGAATAACCTATTTTTCAGACCATAATGCTTGACGAAGTTTTGGCGACGAATGTGACGGAATAGCGCCAACTTGGCGAATTTTTTAAATGTCACCTAATTGATGAAATGGTCGCCAATTTGATAAGAATGATGCTAAATCATTGAAAATGACAACGAATTGATTTAAATTCAATATTTTGGAAATAATATAAGACTCCAACATAAGAATCCGTCTGTAACACTTGGCAAAATTCTGGAGACGGTTTTGGCACCTAGTTAATGAAAATGACGCCTAATTGATGAACTCATCATTAAAATATTTAAATATATGGACTCTATTGCTTATTGCGGATGCTATCCATATTGACCATTGTCCATTTCGAGTTGCTCGAAATATAAGTTAATTGGTTACGAAATAGCTTTAGATGTTGCATTCGGATGTATAATTTTCCGCGTCCAATGAACGTTACAAACACTGTGCCGTGGATCTTTTCATCACCTTTTCACCGTTAAAGAATTCAATTAATTGCATTATATAAGAAAAGCTGCCTAAATCTGAGTTTTGGTATTTGTGGTGGGTGACAGATAAATTATTATGTAGTAAAGAAAAACATATTATCTGTAAAACACAATTAAATTCCAAGGAAAATGGCTGTGTCAAATGTACAGAAGCGATGGCTTCACAAGGAAACGGAAAGTGGCTATTGATGTCGGCGATTCGTGACATGGCAGGAAAACGATAAAAAATATAAAATAAGATAAATATTATGTATGAAATCTGAAAAAATGTAATACACTTTAAATGGCTAAAGCTGTCTTAAAGACTAGGCATGTTATAGTTAAGACAGCTGAATGGAAACGATAGCCCATTGAGATGTTATTTTTAAACACTGAGCTTTATATATACTTTTGCATATAACCGGATGTACTTACTTCTTGCCTTCGAAGAAACACTTTCCAGACCTGAATCACTTCGAAATAGAGTCAAACGAGATCTTGAAAATACGAGTTTCAGTATTCTCAAGCTAGCAGCTTCAAAATGTATCAGAAAATGATCTCCAAACAATGGAAAACAGAAACATCAACGATTGGTGTATAAAGCTCATTGTGACGTCACCCATGCATTGTTGACTGCACAGAAATTTATTCAATGTTTTCATTGTTTCGGATGCGTATTATAAGTGGCTCCTGCCTTTGTTTACGAAAACAGTGGAGACAAAATTTCGCTCATGTTGATAAAATCGAAGTTAAACCGAACATACTGTTTTTTTTTTTAAACTGACAAAATAATTTAAAATATCTAGTATATAATCACTATTTATCAGTGGTCACCCGCTGATGACAAGTGTTATCACTTGTCTTTCCTCAAGTGGACCGTTTTACCTTCCGTTTATATTGATAACTTCAACCTTTTACTTACAGGTGGGACAGCGTTCATCGCAAACGAAGAGCCTCTCAAAAAGGCAGGTATTTCACATACCCTATCCCAAACAGTTCGATTTCTCATTGCAGGCATCGGCGTCCATGAATGCCATGAGATGCTGTCCCAACCGTAAGCAAAAGGTTAATGTTGAATTGATGAATATGTATTACAAACCAGTGTTAAGTTTCATTCAGCTAAGAGAAGTGATATTAAATTTATGCGTCACTATTCATACGCACTTTTCGCGAATTTGATATGGAAACCGCAAAGCAGGGTAAGAACTTGGCGTAAAAACGTGGACAAGAAAACTGATAGTGACATTTAAACCAGACGGACAAAACAATAAATTCGTGAAGGAGACTTCATGAGATGGCAAATGGTGTGTGATCTTCATGTGTGACGGAACATTATTTATTTTATAGAGTTGTAAGAATTTTCGAAATAACCGAAAGTGTCGTCTACCGAACTGAAAATGGAAATCCGTAGGGAACCTCTCCACTCTCAGGATTTCAATGCTGAATACGTATCAACCATCATCTAACCTCTACCTATAGTCAATCCTGAGAAAATGTTAAGAAGGGATGTTTTGAACCGGAAGTGGAAATCGTTGAACCACCGAATTCCTGCAAATTTGTGTGCAAAATTAATATGAGTCATTGTATACACTCCCCCTATAACCGATCTCGAAAAATAGACGTTCGGAGAAATTTTTGTGGACCGGAAATATAAATCCTTGCAACTCCTCATCCTCTCAACTCAATATTTGGATGATGAATCGATTTCAGTCATCCTCTAAGGCTAAGCTATATCTATTCTGAGAAAAATATATTCCGAGAAATAGATGTTTCAATAAAAATGTGAATATTTGTAATAGAAAGTGATAGTTCCAGAACCGGAAGTGGAGATTCCCACTTCATCCCCCCCTCCGCAGAATTTGTTGCTGCCAATATTGGACCAATATAAAATTTGGGACATTTTACCACAATTGGCCCAATATTGGTTTTAAATATTGGGACTCTATTACGTCCATATTTCTAATGTCACACTAATATTGGCGTAATAATGTAATGGAAATAGTAACCAATATTGAAGACCAATATAACCCCAATAATTTTTCCAATATTGGGATTACATTGGAAATATTTCCAATGTAATGCCAAGATATACAATATTGGTCCAAGATTGGACCCAATATTAAATGCTATTAGAGTGAATACATATCAGCCATTAGTCAAGATCTATTTATAATCCATTCTGAGAAATGGATGCTTCAAAGAAATTTTTTCAACCAAAAGTAGAAAAGAAACCGGAAGTAAAAATTCTTATTGGATCACCCTACCTTTTCTAGAATTTGACCTGAATCCATACCAGTTATTATCTGAGCTCTGTCTACGGTCACTCTTGAGACTAAAACGAGGCTTTTTGAACAGGAAATGGAAACATAACCGGAAGTGGAAATGCTTAGTAAACCCCCCCCCCCCCCTGAAGCTCCCGAATTTGATCCTGAATTCATACACGTCATCGTCTAAGTTCTTTTTACAGCAGATTTTGAGAAATAGAAGTTTTAAATCAAAAACCAATAGTATGGCAGTCCTCCCTCCAAACAAACTAGTATTGCAAACGTTTTTTTCACCAGTAATCGACAGGATACTCTGCAATCAAGGCTCACGAAACATGTATATGAGAACTGTGGGAGATCTGAAAGAACAATATCGAAAAATCCACTTCTCCGTGGATTCTAGCTGAAAGTTCTCTCAGTTCCTTTTTAATATTTAACTAACAGGCGTGTTCTTCGGAAGTGCAGCTAGCTTTACCAAGAGTCTTATTTTCCTTTCAGGTCATAGAAATGAATTTTAAAATCCATCTTCATATGTAGGCCACCTTCAGTTCACCCGAGAATAAGGTAGACCACACGTTACAATGTTAATTACATTAAATGGTTCAACAAGATTTTTGCAAAGCGTCTTTAGCCGCGTGTCACAGATTAAAGTGTTGTCTTCCCACACAAGTGTCAGCCATTTGCACCTTATCGAAAACTTGTTAAATATCTTTAAAGGTGAAGCACGACCCCCTTTATTTCAAGTACCTAACTCGGAAAGTACGCGATTAACAATACTGAAAGCATTAAGCCTCTCCGGTTTCCAAGGGATCCCTCGTAAGAACTTCAGCCTATGTTCATAAGTGCGTTTACAAGGCAGTTGATCATGCGCACTCAAAACAGAAACTATTATCTATACACGAACAACAAAACATAATATAACTCACAGTGTCGCGTCTAAATAGGAGTTGCTGATCAGGAAATAAAAACTGATATAATAACTGATATGTGAATGACATGAATATAGACATTGGACTATGTGAAAGAGCGAAAATAATATACTATACATACCGTATGTGAAACCACTAAACTTAATATTCTTAGTTTTGAGTATAAATCTGTATGTACGTCTTGCCTCCGAAGAAACGTTGGATCGCTTTTTCCAGACCTTCCTCACTTCCAAATAGATTCAACAGACTTTTTAAATGAACGAGCTTTTAGTATTTTCACTCTAGAAACTTGAAAATGGACCAGAAAAGTTATTTGATTTCGTTTACAGCAAACTCATGCATGAAAAAAAAAATCACTAATAAACCAAATTCAAAGAGAAAGTTATCTGAGACGGACTTTAAATTGAAATATTGGTTAACTTGGTTTCCTTACTCAAAGCTCTCAGTATCCGTCTTTTAAAGAGAAACAAGAATGGTCAATCATGTATAAAGCATTGAATATGAAATACTTGCCAACTGAAATACAATGTTGTTTAAACATCTTTAAAATACGGTACATTTAGCTGTGGTATTTTTAAAATTGTCACAGAACTACAATAATTCCTTTTACTTGGAGAATTCATCACAAGAGTCATTGCTATGAAATCGTCAGGTTCTCTATGTAACAGCTGTGACTATTTCATCCATACATTTGTTTTCCAGACACCAGAGTTCAATAATTTTGCGTGAAAAAATTCACCCATTCTTATGCAACTCATCTTACAATCACTTGCTTGCATTTTGAATCCATTGAAAGTAGGCTTCGTTGTAGAAATAATCAAAGTCTGATGATCATTTAAACTATACGAAAACTATAAGAAAATACGCAAAAAATAAAGCAGTTTTAGGATGGATGCAATACTCAATATAAATTTAAAAGAAACTATTTAATTATACTAAGAAAAAAATCACTATTTTTCTCTGGGAAAAGATGGATGCCCTATTTTATTTTGAAGTGGGTCACTTGATCTCTCCATATTATATGGGTGTTATTATTATTTTTATTTAAAAAACTACCAAACTTATTTTACTGAATTTTTTTTTAGGTATTCTATGGCATAATTTGAATGTTTCTTAAAATTTTCCAACCAATCTGTGAATTTTAACTTAACAGCTTAAAAAATGTTTGAAAAATCAGGTCTCATAGGGTTCAATGCATTTCATTTTTTCAACCCGTGTTCCATCCAAAACTAATTGGGTGATATTATTCATTTACATTCCCATATGTTCTACAGACTGTCTCAACAACATACTAAAATTTCATTTTGAGAACGTCATTCTTACGGCAGTTATCGTGCGAACGGACAGACAGAATGAACAAACTCATAAATACTTTTCAACTATGTTGGAAAGTGTTGGAAAGGAATTTCGTACAATCTACGGATCTGCAGCAAAAAGACAATGACCATTCAAAGCTTGATAGATCTTTTTCTAAAACTTTTTTATGAACCAAAGAAGCAGAAAATATTATTCTAAAACTTTTTTATGAACAAAAGAAGCAAAAAATATTATTCTAAAACTTTTTTATGAACAAAAGAAGCAGAAAATATTATATTATTTCACGCAGAATACAATCTAAGTGAAATTTTTTTATTGATATTTCGTACCATGCTTAGCAATGGCAAATGTAGAGTGAAAAACATGGTGCATAGTGAATGCAGTATATAGTGAAAGTTCTTTCGATAAGTTTTTCTTTCGATAAGTGTTATTGTACTTAAAGTTCTTAAAGTACGAGATTTTAGTATTCTCAGTATAGCAGCTTGATCCCCAAACAATGGACGCCCGGTAGGTTGAAGTCGACGCATCGGATGCCATGTGAAATCGTCCCGATGAGTACCCACTGTGTCGTTCCACCATCAGAGGTCCTCCGGAATCGCCCTGAAAAATACGAAAATCTCTCAATATACACGCATAAGAAGCATTTTGATTTTCCGAAATCGGTTGTTTTAATTTTTTGCAAATCTTTATGCCCGGTGTAGTTAGATTATTCCCAGAATCGGAAGTGTTCCATAATATGCGAATGGTTATCTTATCCGGCTGTTCCTTCATTTAGTTTAACTCTCCTCTTGATTAACACTTTACAACATAGTTGAAAAGTGATTAGGACTTTGGTCATTCTGTCTGTCTGTCTGTCTGTCCGTTCGCACGATCACTGTCGTAAAAATGACTTCATACAAATGAAATTTTAGTAGGTTGTTGCGACGCGGTCTGTGGGACCTACGTGAATTTTAATGAATAAAATCACTCAATTAGTTTTGGATGGAATCCGGGTTGAAAAAATGAAATACATTGAACCCTATGGGACCTTATTTTTCAAATATTTTTTAAGCGAAGTTAAAATTCATAAATTGATTAAAACATTTGAGAAAATATTCAAATGATCCCATAAAATATATAAAAAGAATTTCAGCAAAATAGGTTCGGTAGTTTTTAAAATAAAAATTAAAGTAACAATGACATCCATATAATATGAAGATATTACTTGACCCACTTTAAAATATGGCATCCATCTCTTTTCCCAAAGTAAAAATCGTAATTAAAAAAAAAAAAAAAAAAGTTAAATTTATATTGAATGATTCGTCCTGAAATCGCTTTATTTTTGCGTATTCTCTGTGTATCTATATTCTGCGCCAACGTAATGACACTATTTTTGAGTTTAAATGATCAAACTTTCATTATTTCTACAGCGAAGCCTCATTTTAATGGTTGCAGTAAAACAACTGATTGTAAGATAACAAGAATTGCTAATTTTTTTTCACGCAAAATTATTTAACTCTGGAGTCTGGAATAAAATTATGAATGAAATATTCACTGCCTTTACATAGAGAGCCAGGCGTTTTATTTTTCGATGACGCCATTTGAATAAAGTTCATTTTTTTCGTTTAAATTCTCAAGTAAAATAAATTATTGTAGTTCTGTGATTATTAAAAAAATATCACCGCATTTTAGAGACGTTTAAATAAAATTACATTTGTGTTGAAAAGTGTTTCATAATGAATGCTTTATGCATGATTGATCTTTTTTGTTCACATATAACCGCTATTATTTCCTTTCCAAATGAAGGGAGCTAATTTAGTTTCTGTAACCTTATTTGCAACTCCTATGTCTTCCTTCTTTGACGTATTATATTGACGTATATAATTGCTATTGCCGGAACTTCGTCCTTCCTAGTTTAGACCCTCCTTTCGAATAGCTAGCTGACCGGAGGTTTTCCAGTACTTTGCCACCTATTTGTATTTAGTACGTTTAGTATCAGGCCCTATATCTAATAGAATCTCACCTATGTGTTTCTATAGTATATTTTGGGATTTGTATATTCATCAGTTATATAAAAGTTCGTGGAATTGGCATTCTATATTCGCTGTTCATACATACATACATATACACGAACATCCCCTGTAGGAGATTATTAAACTGTAGGAGAGAAAATTATAGAAAGGAAATATTATTGGATGCATTTCGTAATAAAGTTGGCAAATTTATCTAATGATATATATAAATGAAATGGACACGTAATTTAAGTCCTTTAAATTTATTTAAGTTCATCGCAGTAAGCAACTGCTTTGGATTTAGTAGGTCCATTTACCAAGTTTATTACTAAATGCATCCAATAACTTTTCCTCTCTATACTTTCCACTCATAAAGTTCGATAGATTTGAGAATAGGTCTTTGTTTTACTCATTTTTAGGTTGACACTTTGTACAAAAAAAGAACTTGGCTTTTATTTTACAAGGTTTGTTTTTAGCGGATATCAGACTTTTGAGTATATTTTAAATACGACATCTGCGAGATTTTGAATAGTCATTAAGGTTTCTTAAAATGTGAAAAGTGATCCTATATAGATTGCTTAGAAGACACTTATTTGAACCGTGTATCTGATTTTGATGTAGATTTTGTGTAGAATTTTTATTTAAGTAACCCTATTTGATAGAAAAACTGATTTGCAAGTTTCCGCATAATCCTTAAAATGTAAAAATATTGAAATTTACAAGTTTTTCTACATAGGTAGCTACAAGATACTCAGCATACCCAATTTGAACTGTGTATCTTGAACAGATTTTCTGTAGAATTTTGATTGAAATCACCGAGAGAAAAACTGATAAATATGACATTCACGAGTTATCAAAGGGTTATTATGGTTTCTCAAAATTTGAAAAATTTATAATTTTATATATACAGGGTGTCCCAAAAACATGGACCTCCGCTTTTATTCCTTAAATATTGATCTTAGACATATATAATAAATTATAAATGTGCATGAAAAAGGTACAGAATTTTATGAAATCGATAAAAATTTTCAGGGGATTAAATTTGAAGAAATACAAAATTTAAATTTTTATACGACCCCCTACAAAATCATTTCCAAAGAGTAAAATGCGCCTCATACACTACAAGGTCTACCGGCAAGATGGTAGACCAGGTGTGTGTTTCAGGTGTTAAGAAGCTGGTGCAGATGGATGGCAACAGGTGACAGAAGTTGAAGATGAGTGCATCCAATGGAGGTCGATGATGAAGGATCTCAAACGGAGCAGGAGGGTGGTGGCCGAGAAAGTGTGATGTAACCCCCCCCCCCCCCCTAGAATAAAAACTCAGAACTTAACTGACGCATGTTTCGGAACTAATTATTGAAGGTCTGAAAAGAGAATAAAAAAGTTGTAAGAATGTCGAAAATGGTTAATCATACAAATGAGTCATTTGTGTGTGACCCTGGTGCTGATTAGTTTTGGGTACAATTCGGGATAAAACAATCCGCATTTTTTTAAAAAATGTTCCGGAAAAATTGCCTGCCTCCACTCTAGCTGACAAACTAATTGATCAAATTGCAAAACATTTGGTAGATAAGTCGCTCGTAGGATACTGTGATGCTGGTTAGATTTTGATACTATTAAAAAAAAAATCTGCTTTTTTTTTTGTGAAATGACCCGCAAATCTAAAATATTCGATCTAAAATAAAACACTACATGTGCAAGATAGTGAAACTCTGAAATCAGTGACTAAAACTGACGAAATATAAAGTATTTGTTCTACATGTAAAATTTGACAACTAAGCGAAGTATCTGACCCTATGACTGTAGGATAAACCGTTCTCCAGATATTGTAGTTTTTAGAATATTAAGGACCTGAGGAATTTTAAATGAATTAAGTTGCCAAACGAAACGAAAATGCAATAAAGAGAAGCATTGGATATAATATCGGAAAATTATCCTTATTATTTTCTGCAATTAAACTCAATTTAATGCATAATGAAATAAAAAATTACAAAATGAATTTGAATCTGCAGCGAAAGTCATCTGCTGCCCACATCAGATTTTTACTTTCCCTGCAATACATGGTAATGTATAGGGAAAGGATTGGAATCATGCCGAAAATCGCAACTCGAGTTTTTGACGGATTTACACGTTTTGGAACTTCTAGAATACGAAAAAACTTTTTAGCATGATGTCTGTGGGTGTCTGTCTGTGCAATGTATGTATCCACTCTAACCCAAAAATTAATGGACCCAATTTCATAAAATTCGGTAGGTAAGTCACTTGGGTCTGGTCCTGGTGCGGATTAGTTTTTGTTATGATTCTAAAAGAAAGAAAAAAAAAAAATCCTGCCTTTTTTTTTTGCAAAATGTCCCGCAAAAATCTCATGTATCCGCTATAGCGGAAATACTAATTGACCAATTTCACAAAATTTGGTAGATAAGTTACTTGTGGTATATACTCTGGTGCTGATTAGATTTTGGTACGATTCGGAAAAGAACAACCTGCCTTTTTTTTTATGAAATGGCCCGCAAAAATCGCCAAAATCTAAAAAAAAGACTACTTATTCTCAAATGTATCAATTAAATGCTTGTTTTATACGCAATTTTTGACGAGTAAAAAAATAAAACCAACTCTATAACTCTAGGACTAACCGTTCTCGAGATATTTGGGAGTTTTCGCAATTTTGTTATGCTGTCTTTGGAAAAATGTCTAATTACCAAATGAAAGCAAAATTGGAATTAAAACTGCAAATGTAGTGTTATTTTGTGCAATTAGACTCAATTTAATGAATTATTAAAGAAATAAAGAAAAAATGAATTTGAGTCCGCAGGGAAAGTCATGTGCTGCCCACATTAGATTTTTACTTTCCTTGTAATATATGGTGTTTATGTATGTGTATATATATATATATATATATATATATATAAATGTGTCTGGGCATGTTTATCTCCTTCTGTGTGTGTGTGGATGTATCTCCCTCTCTCTGTCTCTCTCTCTCTCTGTGTGTGTGTGCAACGTATGTATCCACTGTAGATGAAAATCTAAGTGACTGAATTTCCCCAAATTTGGTAAATATGTTACTTGTGGGTGATCTTAGTGTTGATTAGATTTTGATGCGATTTTGATAGAGGACCTACCTTTTTTTTCGAATTGTCCCGGAAAAGAGTATATATTTACTGTACTTGAGAAACTAATTACACAAAATTTGGTAAATAAGTATCTGCGAATGATTGAGGGTTTTCCGAACAATTGAAGATCGGCGAATAATTGAGAGACTTTGTAATAATTAGGGGCCTGTGAATAATTTGAGGACCGACTGAAAATCAATAAGCCTCTTACGTTTACCTATTGAATTAATCCTTCTGACTTACGGACTTGCTTAAGATTTTTGACAATTATCGTGTTTACTTACTCACGAACATACAAAATTGAAAAAAAATGATTGACACCTTTTAAGCATCCCTGAATACGAACCAATCTAACCAAATCTGAGAGTTTTTGACCCTTTACAATATTTTTCCTGTACATACTATATATCGTAGAGAAAGTATGAGACAATTACAAACCTTTAAAGTGATAAATATATATCTTCAAATATCGCATTTTTTTTCAAGTTAAAACGTGTTATATTCGAAGCTCATAAATGATTGTTTGAAAGAAGAGTACGATCTCCAATGAGAAATAGTTGAATAATAGAGCGATAGATGGCAGTACTTGTCTGATTAAAAGCCCTAACCAGAATGACAGACAGCTGCTTTGAGTGGCACTTGTAAACATTTAAAATGGCACTTAAAAAGGGAACTAAATCCAAAAGAAACTAACCGAGGAAAAGATACAACGTGCATAATCTCCTCATTACTGTTTGTTCTAGAGAAAACTAAAAAATACTGGTGTATTTTTGAAGATGTAACACGTACAGCATTATATTCCTGTAACGTAAATGTATGTAAACACCGTGATTCAAACCTGAAACGTGAGAAGAAAAAAATTAAATTATCGTGAAAATGCATTTGCCTCATTTTGTAGTTTTTATTTATTGGTGACTCATTTATTTCTGAGATTTGAAAGTGGAAATTTGTGCATTCGTTTTCAGAATCCTTTTTCACGCAATTTACAACAGATTTGCTCGTTATAAGAATTCCCGAATACGAGTTAACTGACTTTTTTAATGTCGGTACATGTATGTGTTCTGCTGAGGAATCTTGACATGGTATCTATTGAATATATAAAGAGGTTCAAATAAATTGCAGTATGATGGTAACATTATGCATTAATTTTTATATTAGAAAGAAAATAAAACGTTTTTAAAATGTGTAGTTATAATATGTAGGTATAGCTTATTTTTAGGATTAAATTATACTATTATTTTTGGATTTTATGCAAACAAGAGTCAAATAAAATGTGTCAAAATGAAGAAAAGATGCGAGAAATAGTGCTATAAAACTACTATAGATGGCAGCACTCATCTGGTAATAAAGTAATACCTCCAAAATTTTAATGTCTTTATTTTCACTCAAACAATACAAAATATACATGAAATATTTAATGTTTTTAAGGTTAATGTTATCATTTTTAAGTTTTTTGTAGATTCACGATTTTGGCGTTATAGAACATCAATCGACTCAACAGAAAATAAGGATTGTGTACCAGTTTTTTATGAGCTGGATTAAGATATATTTAGATTAAATTGAACTATTCGAATGAAATTGCATTATTAAGAGTATAATGCAATTTCAATTAATTTATAATTTTACTTTCTTTACATTACATTTACATAGTATGACATGTGCAAAAGAAAAGCGAGACGGGGCCTAAACTGTCCCCAGTGTCCAAGGGGAGCAAGGTCACTTTAATCATGTGATTAACCTATGTTTAAGCATGTTAAACCTGTTGGTCCGAAAATCTATTCGAGAGATGGTGCCTGTGCTTGCCACTCCCGTTGGGCTTTGACCTAAGTTGGGTGATGCTATTCCGGCAGTCCAAGCAGTTACCTTACACCTTGGGTAGGTCGGACTGTCTGCGTAGGAGAATAAAAATAAAGATACGCGTTAAAAATGAAAGGGTTATAAAGAATTAAAGTTTGTTTCCGATTCTCTTTGTACCTCGATGCATGGGTCGCTACTGAAGTGTAAGCAGAAATGAATGAAAACCTTTGCTAGGAAGTTATCGCTACCCATTGAGACACTACACATTTTGCGAATGCGATAGCTTTTGAAAGATATAAACGGTGCTCATAATAATCGGTATGCTAATTTCAGCCCTTTTGGGACGAACGGAAAGACCCTTTTATTTTAAACACACCTTGCATGCCACTATAAGGACTTTTGAGCACGTTCACTCTTGGAGCATCTATGTCCCATTTTGTAGTTCTGGAAATATTCATTAAATGGACCTAATTTCAAGCACTGATTGAATCTTGTCGCTATGTTTTTTCCTGTTAAGCAAAGTTATAATTTCGGTGTCATTTTTTTATTGTTTAGGAAAGTAAAGCTTGTTTATTTTATCCCTTATGCGTGATAAATATTTATTGTTGGATGGAGACTATTGTTGTACTTTGGATTGTTAAGGTTTAGTAGCTCGGTTAAAGCATCTTTATCCTACTTTTGGCTTGATGAAAAAGTAGGCAAAAAATCAAACGCTGATGAAAAAAGTTGCTGCAATTATATCCTTAAAGCTGGAAAATCAGGATTCGCCCTGCAGACCCAAACAAGCTGATTTTCTGGTCAGCTTAAAGGATACAATTGCTAATCACAACTTTTTCCAATGCGCGTTTAATATTGAAAAAGGTAAACAATACTTAATAAACTCAATCAATCACGTTTTTTCTTAAGTTGACCTCATTGCCTGAACGAATACAATATTGCGATGCAAAATACAGGTTAGGAAGCATGTAAAAATTTATTAAGACAGATTAATTATCATAAATTTAATTTTAATAATTGGAAATTTTTTCATCAGTTAAAAATATGATATTGTATAAAAAACGAGCCATAGCTTTTTTTTCTGCTTGCGGTGTAGCTTTTTTAGTAATTGGTCATCTTGTACCAGTGGCAAAGATAAGAGGGAAGAAAAGCAGCAAGAAATAGATTTTAAGGAGATGTCTGAACAAAACAGAAAATTCTAGCTGGTGAGCTTCCTGAAAAGGAGAAGCCATATTGGGCTAAAAGAGGGGAAGACTATGTAAAACGTATTATGGAAGCAGGTCAGAACATGACAAGAAAGTATATTGAAACAAACAAAGAGGGGTCAGGTTGGTTTAAAATCGGAGACCATCCAGAAGGAAAATCTATTTTGGAAGCATTGGGGAACAGGTTAAGAGAGACTGATCAAGCAAAGCACAAAGAAGCACAAAAAAGGAAGAAAAAAAAGGAGCAGAAATCGGAAAACAACCTTCAAAAAATAATAAAACCAGAACCTAACGAAGGCGCTAAAAAGGCGGTTAAAAGGTACGAAAATAGTGAGCCTGTACAGATCGTTGATCTAGCAGTCGTGGCAAGTGTGATAAGTGTGTGTAAAAAGCACATGACTCTTTTTAGGAGTTGAGCTGCTTTCTATAATAGATAAAGCCTCTTGTGTAATGGTATGGTTCAATTCACGTATTTTATTGCTCCATAGTTTGTGCCAAGTCATGGGCTTTGGTTAGTATAGTGGACTGATTTATTCGGACAGATTTTTTCAGTCCACTATATACGTCTATCGCGTTGCTTATCCCGTCTTTAGGTAGATCTTTTCTTTTCATGGTTTTAAATAAATTTAAGGGTTAAGATATACAAACAAGAATATACAACCTTAAAAATATTTACGCACTTAAACCAAAAGACCCATAATTCTACATTCATATTACCTAATGTTTTGTAAAGCATCAATGCATAGCTGACGTTTATTTTCTTTAGCTAAATCAAGTGGAGTCTTTCCATCTTTATTTCTAGCATTCACATCAGCTCCACTTTCGAGTAATAACTTAATGATAGCTTCTGATGAATTCATTTCGGTGTCTAAGTCGCGACATGCGGAATGAAGTGGAGTCCATCCTTCTATATCTGCAACATGCACACTTGCACCTCTTTCCAGTAACAACTGAGTATAATCTAAATGGTTACTATATACTGCAGCATGCAGTGGCGTTTTACCGAATTCATTTTTAGCATTCACATCACTACCTTTTATTAGTAACATTTCAATGGTATCTAAATAGTTATCACCATCGCATGCATAGTGAAGTATGGTATCACCATTGTTATATCTGGCATTCAGATCAATTCCACTCTCCAAGACCAATTTAACAATATCTGAGTTACCTAATTGCATTATATCAGGCAGAGAGGTTGTATTATCTTCATTTCTGACATTTACATCAGCTCCTTTCGCCAAAAACAATTTAATAACATCATACAAGCCTGACCGTACTGCATATCGTACTGCATAACATAGAGGGGTTGTTCCATATATATCTTTAACATTCTTCAGATCAGTTGCACTTTCTGAAAACAATTTGATAAGATCATATCTGTCTGATCGCATTGCACGACAGAGAGGGGTTTCTCCATCTTTATCTTTAATATGCACATCAGCATTTCCTTCTAGTAGTAACTTAATCTTCATAAGATCAATATCAATCCCATCATCATTATGATGATCATAAAAATACAACATACGATACTTAAAACGAAGTAGAAGGTGATGAAGTGGGGTTTCACCATTCTTATCTATAGCATTCACATCAGCGCCTTTTTCTATTAACGCTTTAACAAAACTTGCGGATTCCTCCATTACTGCCTCATGAAGAATGGTTTTACCATTCTTATATATAGTATTCAGATTAACGCCTTTGTCTACTAAAAATTCTAGAAATCCAAAATTACACCCTTTCACTGCCTTATGAAGCGGGGTTTCTCCCCGTTTATCTACAGCATACAAATCAGCGCCTTGGGTTACTAAAAATTCTACAAATCCTAAGTTATACCCTTTCACTGCCTTATGAAGCAGGGTTTCTCCCTGTTTATCTACAGCATGCAAATCAGCGCCTTGGGTTACTAAAAATTTCACAATTGCGAAAATTTTCTCGTACGCTGCCTTATGAAGCGGGGTTTGGCCATACTTATCTATAGCATTAATATCGGCATGATTGCTTACTAAAAATTCTACAATTGCTAAACTGCCCGAGCTTACTGCATAATAAAGAGGAGTCCGTCCATCTTTATTTTTAGCATTTACATCAGTACCATTGCATACTAAAAATTCCGCAATTGCTAAATTTTTCATGTACACTGCCTGATGAAGCGGGGTTTCACCAAACTGATTCATGGAATTTACATCAGCACCATTGCTTACCAAAAATTCTACAATTGCTAAACTGCCCGAGCTTGCTGCATAATAAAGAGGAGTCTGTCCATCTTTATTTTTAGCATTTACATCAGTACCATTGCTTACTAAAAATTCCGCAATTGCTAAATTTTTCATGTACACTGCCTGATGAAGCGGGGTCTCACCAAACTGATTCATGGAATTTACATCAGCACCATTGCTTACCAAAAATTCTACAATTGCTAAACTGCCCGAGCTTGCTGCATAATAAAGAGGAGTCTGTCCATCTTTATTTTTAGCATTTACATCAGTACCATTGCTTACTAAAAATTCCGCAATTGCTAAATTTTTCATGTACACTGCCTGATCAAGCGGGGTTTTACCAAACTGATCCATGGAATTTACATCAGCACCATTGCTTACCAAAAATTCCACAGTGGCTAAATTACTTGATCTTATTGCCTGATGTAGTGGTGTATAGCCATCTTCATTTTTAGTATTCACATCAGCACCCTTATCTATTAAAAAAGCTATGGTTTCCAAATCGCCTGATTGTACTACACAAAGAAGTAGCTCGCAACCCCTTTTACTTTTAATATCAACATGCACACCGTTATCTAACAAGAATTTAATAATATCTAAATTACCTGATTTTGCTGCACAACGAAGCGCATTCCATCCATTTTTAGCATTTACGTCAGCACCATTGCTTACTAAAATTTCTACAGTAGCTAAATTACCTGATCCTGCTGCATAATAAAGAGAAGTCCGTCCATATTTATTTTCAGCATTTACATCAGCACCATTGCTTACCAAAAATTCTACAGTAGCTAAATTACCTGATCCTGCTGCATAATGAAGAGGGAACCCAAATATACCTATTAGATTTACGTTGGCACCTTTACTTACTAATAATTTTATTATATCTAAATCACCTGACTTTGCTGCGAAACATAAAGCCGTATTACCATGTATATTTTTTATGTTCACGTCAGCCCCTTTATTCAATAATTCTGGAATGATCGATAAATGACCTAACTCTTCTGCCAAGTGTAAGGCTGTATTTCCATCTTGACGAGCATTACATCTTGTATTCACGTCAATATTTCCTAGGCAAGAGAGTAACTTTTTCACCATTAAAAGGTTATTCTTCAAAACTGCCAAATGAAGCGCACTATATCCTTTATCATTGAGTGCATTAACTGAGACAGTGCCAGACATTGACAGCAGTACAGCGTTTATATAGTTTTCACTACCCGAATGATTCGGATCAGAATTTGCTAGCACAAACTGATGAAGTAAATTATTCCCTTCAGGATACGCTACATGAGAAGCTAAGGTTTTTAGCCGCTTGGGATTGGGCAATGGATCACTCGAATCTGAATCCACACCATACTTAACCACATCCATACTATACTTAACACACTACAAGATGTAGTGAACAATACAAGAAATGTCAATTTATACATCTAGAGTGTATGTTTGCTACTTACGTCATTCTATCCTAAACAGAGGTTACCACATTTGGCCTTTTAGCGCCATAACTTCAAAACCAGAGCCTATTTCGTTTCTGCAAAATATCGGGAAAAGTAAAAAACAGGAATAACTTCCATGGACGTGCTCCACCGAAAAATCCAGACAGACTGACTTACCTGGTAGGCTTCTTCCCCAAATGTTTAAGGGGAGAAACAGAATGTGACGCGAACTTTTACATTTCCCCCAATGAAAATTTGTGTCAAAATTTTTTTTAGTGTCAAAAAATATCCGCTTTGCAAATAGAGGTTGCGACTGGCCGAAATTTGGAATATTTTAAAGTAGATATACGAGTCTTGTATAATGATAAAAATCTGTGCTCATATGAAAAGGAAAACTGTTTTCATGAATATCGCTGAGACTCATTTTCTAAGGAAGATTTCTAGAATTTTAAATTTTCTGAAACGCGACTGGAAGTTTGAAAAACTGTGTATTATTTGAAATTTCAATCTAATATTCTGTATTTCATGTAAATATGATAATATGTCCTAATTGCAACTCATAACAGCTATAAAAATGTAAATTTTATGGACAATACAAAACATTTTTCTGTTAAAGTCCTTTTTAATTTTGTTTACATTAAAAAGTGTTTCAAAAAACTTGTTTCGAATTATTTTTAAATTCATTGAATAGTCATTTCGAGCAAAAAGAAAATTGATGCAATTTATTTTTAAATGGGTTTCAATCAGTAACAACAAGAAACCTGTTGATTTTCGACGAAATCGAATAATAAAGTCACTTTGAAAAAAGTTTTTTCTTTGTGGTTTTCCCCCCAGATCAGAATACGTTAATTTGTAGCGACGCCCACGTGTTGGACACACTAGAATATTTTTTTATCGGAGTTGAATCGTGTAAATAGGGTCTTTTTTTCGATCGTTTTCCTAATAAGCCTGGAGTTTGGTATTTCTTTATTTTTCCTTTTCTTAAAAGTTTTTAGAAAAAAAAAATACTTCCGCATTACTAATAATACAGCAGCGGTTCCCAAACTTTTAAACTCAAGGACCTCTTAGTCATTTAATGAAAAAAAAATGCGAATCTCTTGACATTAGGATTTAGTTATTTGCAGACCCCCCCTTATAGAATTTGTCACGCACCCTACTCTGTGGAAGCACTCCCTGTTCTATAGTTTTTAAAGCCGTTGTCATGACGCGTCCCATTAGCTTGGCAACCTATTTAGCGAAAAGTCGCAATTTGACGACTTTCAAAAATAATAATAAGACAATTTTCGAATAAGAATTTTTAAGTTCTGAAATTGAAGCTAAAAATGATGATTTTCGCAAGTTTTCTATAATTTACTATAAAAAGCTATAGAGCTGCTGCGTCAGTGCTTGTCGGTCTTGAGAAACGCATCTGCTTGAAGAGTTTAGTGTACTGTGAATAAATACGTAGGTGGTTTGATAATTCGACTTTCGTATCTGTAAATTCTTCGAGAAGTTAATAGCTGTTTTGTTGCATCTGGGGATTGTTTTTGTCTTTGTCGGATAATTAGAAAGTTACTATCTGGACTGAGTTCCTGTTAACTCTTATTGCTGCTTTGAATGAAGCTGCAGTGGGTCTCATTTTGGCATCCTGAAATGGTACACGCCGATCCAGACGATCATCACACTCATTAAAATATCAGGATAAGCGAATAGTTTATTTGAACTTCGGTCAACTTTGAAGGTTTTCTGAATACGTTTCGATCACTTTCTTCGTGATGTTTATCTGTGTGTAAGTCTTTGAAATGTTGGACATGAGTTCAAGAACGAAATTATGTACCGCTGTCTATTTTACATTTTGCCTATTCTAGGTATAGAGCCCCGTTCTCAGTATCTAAAGTAAAAAATTTTTGTCAGTTAATCAACATACTATTACGATACATTTGCAGACGATTCTGTTATCCATACAAACCCCACCAAATGTTCTAAAATGGCAGAACGATGACTACAAAATACCGAATATCAATGTATCGCTTTTGGGTGCCTCTTTCTGTACTTTTCACACACACAAAAAAAAAAAGAAAAAGAAATCGAACAGCCGGAAACAACAGGTTGGGCTGGTCCCGCCGACATCTAAATCGGGTCCTCCACGGTAGCAGATGTGAAAATGTTTGATCCCGGGCCTTGATTGAGGAGATGGCGATTTAATAACCAGAGAGGAGGGGGGGGGCACCCTTTTCAGTAGAGTGGAGCATAGCGAGGGCCTTTCCATTTGAGGGGGGTCTCTTTTCGAGACCTTTGTGTTGACTGGACCCTGTTGACAGGCTTGTAGTTGGGGAATAGGGTTGAACACGTGATTAACGACATGATAAGGGGGGCAGAGGGGGCCCAGGAACATTTTTATCAGGGTGAAACTTATTTATGGAGCGTAACCCCGCACAATGAATGTCTATACCATTAACCTTGTTGCGTGGTTAGGTATACAAATTAAATAGAAACATTGCCTTAGCCAGATATTGGAAAGGCATTTTTCACCCATATTCAATAGAAAGGCTTGGGAATTAAAAGCTGATTGTGGTAGATGTTTCGCGAGAGAATACCTACTGGATGGGTAATGATACTAAAGAAAGTGAGCAAAAAGCAATTTGCGAGTATAGTTTTCAATTTTTAATGGTTTGGAAAAGATCGATTTTATTGGTTTCCTTACGTGGCAAAAATGCAACTCACTATCTCACAAAGAAAAAATGCAGGGAGTGCGAGGCTACACCCGACTTTCTCATACAGTTATATTCCGCGTACGTCATAATGCAACGCCAAGGTTGTTTGCTTTGGACGGAATAAACGTCGATGCAGTCATGACATCGTTACTAAATATGACAAAAAATATGAATCCCGTCATCAAGAAAGGCGTCTGTCTATTCTTCCCCTCTATATTAGTGCATTGTACCTCACAGCGATTTATGACTATTGTATTCTTCAGAAAAATGCGCGATTGTACCAACAGAAACTTCGAACAGCAAGAAACGCATTCTTCAACATGGGACGGTAAGGCGATTTTTCTTTCGAAGGGGCTAACAGGGAGAAAACTTACCGGCCACGACGTCGCGAGTAAAAGATCAATCATGATCAGAGTGAAACAAAAAGCATGAATCTTCAGTTTTTGCTTACAAGTTATTTTTTTTTTTAAATATTGAGATTTTTGAAAATAGAAAAATGTCTGTCTAATGTCTGAGAAATAGATAGATATTTTTCTACTTCAGCTGGAGTGACTCCTCTGACCTATTTATCCTGAGGAAGGGGACCCTGTTTTAACTCCGAAACCAGTTGCTCTAGAGCTATTCAGCATATAGCGCTAGATATCTAGTTTGGGCATAGAGTGCGAGTTTATATATTCAGCAGTGGCGAACAAGAGCATCGCAGCAAGAAAACTCAGTGTGCAAGAAAATTCTTAATTTTCTACAGATTGTTGCATTGGAATCGTGATGACTCGATTTGAGGACGCCTCAGAATGCACAAAACTTCAACAACTGGAATCGAACTAACAGAACCCACCTATAGGGGTGTTTTCATTGTAGCTATCAGTATCCACGGGCTCGTTAAAAAGGATTTTGTTTACTCCATGAACAATTCAGTTGCCATTTAATTGTTATTTGTCTCAAACATATAAGATTTTACGTTTCCGCGTTATTAGAAAGTAAAATGCTTCTATCTCTATAAATATAATTAAAAATCTGTCTTGTCTTATGCTAAATTTGATGAAATTTCAATGGGTAGCATTTATAAGATCCCATCTGTATTTTTGTCTGTCTTCATGACGGTTCTTCCATTTGAGCGTCACACAAACGTTCCGTGAGCCTCTAAACGGAATCTAGTTTGGAGCCTCTTTATAATAAATGCCTTTCAAAATCCGATCACATGAGCCGATTGTTTGGTTCTCTCATTTTCTATTTTTAAAATTATGATCGAAATAAAAATATAAACCTTCTAATCTACAGACACTATTAAGGGAATGAAAATTTTGTTTCTTTTATTTAAGGTAATTTTTATTGTCTGTTAGAAATTATTACTTTATATTTGATTGTATTATTTTCCCTACCATACACGGTATTGTATAGAGAAAGTATTGGAATCGTGTCGAAAATTGCAAACTCAAGTTCTCGGCGGATCAATCCATTTTAAGCACTTCAACCCCCCTCCCCCCTAAAAAAAAACTATTTTTAGCGTGACGTCTGTATGTGTGTCTGTCTATGCAATGTATGTATCCACTCTAGCTGAAAATTAATTGGCCAATTTTCACAAAGTTTGGTAGGTTACCCTGGTGCTGATTAGACTTCGGTATAATTTGAAAACAAAAAAAAAACACTATCTTTCTCTACAAAATGGTCCACAAAAGAATATCTGTATCCACTCTAGCCGAAAAAATAATGAACCCAATTTCACAAAATTTCAGTACCTGTGGGGATACTCTGGTGCTGATTAGATTTTGGTACGATTCGGAAAGAAAAACCAGACTTTTTCGGGAAATGACCGGTAAAAATTGCCAAAATTTAAAATAAAATACTACTTGTGTTCAAATATATGAATAAAATGCTTGTTTTATACGCAAATTTTTACGCCAAAAATAATAATACTAACCTCATAACTCTGGGACTAAGCGTTCTCTCTATATTTTAGTTTTATTGTATTTTTGCCACGTTGTCTTTGAAATGGCGCCCAGTCGCCCAATGAAAACTCAATTGAAAATTGAAAAAAAATTGCCAATTCAGTGCCATTTCAAATAATGTCATTTTGTGCAAATATACTGGATTTAATGAATTATAAAAGAAAGAGAAAACGAATATGAAATTGTAGAGAAAGTCATCGGCTGTCCACGTCCCATTTTTTCCTTAGTAACAGCAAAGTTTTAATTGCATTCTGTTTTTGAGTGACTATTTTAAATATTTAGAGTTCGCCTGAATTTATGTGTGTGATTAATTGTGAATTAAGTTTTTTTACATTATATATTTCGTACGAAGAACATGTGTGCAGCTAGTGATTGAATGTCTATGAAATGGGATATTTCAAAATGTTCGTTATTGAGAGGAAGACGTTTTAGCCATTCAGAAGTGTCCGTTGAGTGAAGTTTCGCTCCTTCAATATTGCGGCCATACAGCAGTAAGTATCCCGATCCTGCCTCCCACTCTCTTCCCAATCTTTTATCATTAAATCCATTGTGCTACAAGGTATTGTCGTATCAGGGAGGGTCTCTAACCCATTAGTTGTGCCTCCTATTTATCGTGTTGTGGTCAGGTACCATGAACACGAAGCAGGAGGGGGGCATTTCGAGGGGGCTACACTCCTGTCGTTTCATGAACTGGAGTAGCCATCTGTTGGGTCCTGCAGCCATCGATGTTCCAAATAAAAATGGACATATGCGCCTCTTTTGGAACTAAAGTGTCTTTTAATGAGTTAAAAAAGAGGACATACTTTTCGACACTCTGTCTAAAACGAATACTTAGTTGTGATCGACAACAGTTGTTAAGTGGCGGAACATCCCAGAAGAGCCTGTTTCAGTACGGTATTGAAACGGATACATGCATTGTTCGAAAAACATAAAGGAGTATTAAATGACATGAGCTAAATACTCCATGAGTTAAGTATCCATGCTTAGAGACTTCTGCACATATTTCCATTCCACGAAGCTCAACTAAACTCAGTTTTAAAAGCACTTGAAAGTAATATTAACGAAAAATGATTTCAGGATGTTTTATCAATGTCAGCACGTAGAGAGCTGAAATTCTGGTATACACTTTCATCTCACGGAACATTTTCATCTACTCAATTTTCACGTTATTGCATTGAGTGTGTACATCACGTATGCTGTTTATTTGCGGATGTAATACATATTGCGAGTATAATACAACATAGGTTTGTAATATACTGTCAATTGCGTCCAAAAGTAATAAGAGGGTGAATGAGAGAGGAAAGCTATAACCACAAACGAGAATTAAAAAGTAAAAAAAATAATTATGATAAAATACAAGTTTTCAGCGTCCTTCTCTCCATAACAGAGGTGCAAAAAAAAAAGTAGAAAATAAATTTGAATCACACACGATACTGAAGCCAATGGAGGGTATACGCAGATTCAATTCAAAATAAATAAATCTTACAATTTTCCAAAATTGATATTAGGCAAAAGGGTCGAAACTATTTCATCTGCATCCTCATTTCCCTTCGACTGTTTTGTATAATATCAAGTTTGAATAATTGTTAGAGTAAATAGTATAATTTATAAAGATTTTTATAGTATTGTTTCAAAATATTGAATGTGCCTATCCCCTCAATTGGATTTTATTTCACGTGTGATTAAAATTTACCTTCTACTTTTCCATGCGACACCGTTGTGTAGAAGAAAAATTGTTTTCATCATAATTGATCATACTACACTGCTGTTAACGAGAACGTATTGTCTTATCGAAAATTGCTATTTAAAAAGTATATTATGTTATATAAAAAGTACTATATAAAAAGTATTTGTATTTTTTCCTTTCTAACAGTCCTGCGACTCATGGAATAAATTTAATAATCAATAGATATGTCCTTTTGCCGAATACCATCCTATTTGATAACCGTATAGTTTAGGAACTGATGTAATTGAACTGTAATATTATGAAATTTTTTTTTTAATTAGAAACATGGCTTTGAAACATTTTCACGTTAAAAGCAATATTTAGTTTTGTTAAATGTAAGTTCCTTCTCTTTATAATAAAACGTACAGTAGGTGAGATGAAATGATTAACTTCCCTAACAGCATTATTTTTCACAGTGACGTAAGATTTACGCCACACTATGACTTTAGGACGTCACAGGTCGCAGTACGTCTCGGCAATGTCATATTGAGGTCACAGCGAAGTTATTTTTATGGTCGTTTGTGACGTCGCAAATTAACTTGTTTGTGACGTCACATTGTAATTGCCATTGTAATGTCGTCACATTGTTACGTGTTAATTAAATTGTGTAAACGTTACAGAATACAGTCACAATGAAGTTACAAAGTTACTAATACGTAACGTCGCATAGAAGTCACAAATATGGTGCCACATTGTGACCCAGGTGCCACGTGACTACAACGTCACTGTCACACATGTGACGATCTTTGCTGTGAGGGTTCTGATGTTGTATTATATATACATTTCATATGCAGTTTGTTCAAAATTTTACATTTTCAACCATATATGTCAGAGCAAACAAGCGAATTTAATTTGAAATAACCAAATATTTTTATATGTTTTTATTGCTTAATTTAAAGTGTGTTATGTCAGACGATTCACTATCGTTAGGTATTTTTTATGTGCATGATCAGTGTTCATTTACAACCCCGAACATTACCAAAAAATCTCTCTTTTTAACGTTTTCCAACATAGTTGAAAAGCGTTTATGACTTTGGCCATTCTGTCTGTCTGTCCGTTCGTACGATCACTACCGTAAAAATAACTCAAAATGAAATTTTAGTATGTTGTTGAGACGATCTGTGGGACCTATAGGAATGTAAATTCTATCACCCAATTTGTTTTGGATTGAACCCGGGTTGAAAAAATGAAATACATTGAACCCTAAGGGGCCTCATTTTTCAAACATTTTTTTAAGCAAAGTTAGAATGCACACATTGCTTCGAATTTAAAAAATATTCAAATTATCTCATAAAATATATAAAAAAAATCAGCAAAATAGGTTCAGTCGCTTCTTAAATAAAAATGCACTTCAAAATAAAATAGGACATCCATATTTTTTTTCCAAAGTAAAAATCGTGATTTTTAAAGTTCTTTTGAATTTATATTGAATATTGCATCCGTTCTAAAATCGCTTTATTTTTACGTATTTTCTGTGCATCTATATTCTGCGCCAAAGCAATGACATTATTTTTGAGTTTAAATAATCCTCCAACTTTGATTATTTCTTCAACGAAGCCTCATTTTAATGGATGCAGAATGTAAACAAGCGATTGTAAGATGAGTTGTATAAGAATGGCTGAATTTTTTTTCACGCAAAATTATTGAACTCTGGAATAAGTGTGTGAATGAAATATTCACCGCTTTTACATAGAGAGCCAGATGATTAGATAGACTAACTAGATAGAGTTCGATGACGTCCTTTGAATCAAGTTTATTTTTTTCGATGCAGTTTTAACTTTTCAAGTAAAATAAATCATCGTAGTTCATGTGATCCTTAAAAAATATCATCACTGAAAATGGTATTGCCTTTTAGAGATGTTTAAATAGAATTGCACGAGTCGGGAAGTGTTTTATAATCAATGCTTTATGCATGATGGATCTTTCTTGTTATAAAGATGTTCCCTCTCTTTCGAAAATTCAAGTACGTTAGGTTTTGTCTGATAGTCGATACTATGAGTGTGCAGAGACAATCTTCTGAGTAACTAGGCGGGCTTTGGAAAGGTCTGAAAAGACTCTCTAGATTTTTCCCACCCGCGGGAGGTCAATCAAAAATCTGGCTACGTTAAGTTCTGTCCAATGGCCGATACCAAAAGTGTCTGGGAGTGTGGATACTCCACTTACATATAGGTTGCTGAAAGAGAACCCATAAACATTCTAATAAAGCAACCGTGGAAGTCCAACACACACACAAACCAATTGTTTTCTGGTTTAAATGTATGTCCTTATTTACATGTTTAAGTATAGTATTTACAATTATACAAGGTGACTCAAAAAAGACGGGCCAAGCTTTACGAGGGGGTGGTACACACCCAACCAAGTCATTTTCGTCATTGTTTATCGAGTCGGAGATGAAATTTGAAGGTCAACACTTTCAAGTTTACTCGTTGGGAAGCGGTCACTCTGAAAACTTAAAAGCGCCAATCTGGTTGTTATTTTCTGGTTGAAGAAGGAAACCACGTATGTAAATTTCATCTGCGAAGAGGAATCCTTATGCAAATTTTCGTAATTGGGCAAACGGTAAAGAACTATCTGGACGTCACTTTTCCGGGCCGGTTGGATTGGGGGAGGAGGTCCGTTCCATAGCTTGGTCCCTACAATCGTTCGAGCTGTCGTGTCTTGACGACTTTTGTGCTGGGGATATCTCGAGTGTCGTCTATGACACACCCCTTGAATCTGAAGAGAAACTCGTCGCCAGAATGTTTTCCGCTGCTGCCGAAGTGCGCGACATGCCTGGTTTGTTCGAGAGAGCTCGCCAATTCTCCCATCGCCGCTCTGAGGCGTGCATTCGAGTGGGATCTTTTGAGCCATTACTGTAATTATTGTTCATTAAATGTCATTTTATAACTTCGAAGTCATTCTTCTACTTTCGTCTCACCTCATCGGTTTCACCATGAAGTGGCCCCACTGGCGCTTTTATGTTTCATTTTCGACCCGGTACACTATGACGAAAAATGCTTGGTTGGGTGTGTACTACCACCTCGTAAAGTGTTGCCCATCTTTTTTGTATCACCCTGCGTATACAGTTATTACATAAACTTTCAAATCATGCGAAACGGTGGACATTGTAGCCTTCTGCAAATTGTAATTTTTGTTTAAAATGTTTGCTAAGTACATTAGCTCTGATTAATTTTATCATCATCGTCCAGAGGGGAAAGACAGGGGGCACTGAAGAAGAATCAATAGGGAGAGGTCAAAACTGTAAGATCACCTTTACTTTTGGTGTACTATGAAATGATAAGCCTTGCGTCTGTCCATGTTTTGGACAAGGGAAGCCATCTCAGAAGAAACAAGTGTAGTTCGAAAAACATTCTTGTGCCCATGTTGGGGATATCACACCTTGCCTCCCTCTCCCAATCTTTGGTTGGTCATCTTACTAGGGTGCCCATAGGTTAGCCCCAAGAACGAGTGGCTGATAACTGCTGAAATTTTCGGTTTTCTCCTTCAAATGCTCGAGGTCAAGACTGGGCAATTAGACTGAGGTCCAACCCCTTGCACAGGCAATAAATTTGGTAATAAAGTTCATTGTTAACACGATTTTAGAATGCCGTTCTTCTCAACTGGATGCGGACACAATTTGTCCCCCTGTCGCATAGTGTGCGAGTTCGAAATTGGATGTTCCACTGTGCAAAGACTCACCCTTCTAGGTCACAAGGGCTAGGCTTTTGGACTTTCTAGGCCTTGGGGGCCTTAGGGGTGGGGGTAAATCGAAAATTCGGCTCCGTTAGGTTTTGTAAGTTGATACTATGTGTGCAAAGATTCAGCCTTCTTGGTAACAGGGGGGAGGGGGGTTCCTTTGAAGGGTCTGGAAAGACACAAAAACACGTTATATATAGTGATGTAATTGAGTTTATTTAAACAGAAATATTTCCCTAAAAATATTATTTCCTTAAGGACATTTATGAGTATTTTTCTTTTAGAGATATTGTTTGAATTGGAATAAAAACAACTTCATAAATACTCGTATAATGAATTCCGGCGGAAAAACACACACCTAAAAAATTAATAAAGCAAATGTTGTCTTTTTTTATATATGATAAAAAATGAAAATAATATATCCATTAACTCGTAAAATATCAATAGTACGATAACTGCAAAACCAATAGTATAATTATTTGCTTCTATGCTCATATTATAATAAACGTTTTTATTGCTCGTGTATTTTCTATTTTAAACTTCTTTTTCAAAGATATGCTTAAATAATACTCTTGGAATATAAAAAAATGAGCTCATGTATTTGTTTATACTGTAAAAATATCAAGATTTCCCAATTATAAAATAAAAGTAAAATTATTGTAAAATATAGCATACAATGAAATTGAGGACGCAGCCGGGTTTGAACAGCCTCCTTCAGAACAAGCAAGAAACGCAACCTCACTTACTGAATCAAGTTAAGCATCTTCTGTAGAATAGCACATGTGGCTAAAGGTCGGAGAAAAGTTGTCCTCATTGCGAGGAGAAATAAAAGAGGTAAAACTAAGGAGAGAGGAAAACGGGAGACAGGATACTAAGAATAAACGGTAAAGACCATTGAAGATATAATGAATAGTAGAAAAAAAAAGTGATCAGAAAGAAGCTAAGGCGGTAAGGGGATGGATAGTAGAGAACGAATAGATACAACTGCATAGTTGGTAAACCTACTGAAACGGTAATGGGAAAACATAAACGTTTAAACCAGCTGTAAAACGTGCAAAGACAAAAAGTCGACCGGGTTCGATTCCCACCACTGCCAAAACAGTCGCCGTGTTCACGCGGAGTACGATCACGTTAAACATGTGAGTCCGTAAGTCCTTCCGACAGGTTGGTGGTAGGGGAAGGAGGGTACGGTCCCTGTGGATGTCTCCCCCACTGGGTTCCGGTTTAAATTGGGTACCGATTTAAATTGGGTTATACCCTTCTGGTAGGTCGGACGGTTTGGGTCGAAGAAGAAGAAACACAAAAAGTAAGGAGTGGGACAGACCAGTGGCATTGGAAGGCAAAGGAAAGGCATTGGAAAGGTTTACAATGTAAAAGTTGAATGTAGGCCTTTGTTGTAAAAGATGAATCTAAAAGTTGAACGTTATTATAGGCCTTTGTAACCGCCCTGATCCGGCCCAAAAAAATTTTTCGTAAATAAATTTTAGGATTCCTTTCCCGACCGGGGTTTTTAAGCAGCTATAAGCCTGATTAGGCAAGCCCCCGGCCTGTGACGACAAAAAAAAAAAAAAAAAAAAAAAAAAAAGAACAGTGGTAGCGCGTGGGGATTTCACTCGGACGACTTGAGATAGATTCCTGGCTCTGCCCAAAAGTATAAGTGTAATATACTTATATAAGTACTATAAAGTACACGTGTTCAAAAAATATCAAAAACTGTGTTTTTATAGCCAAAAGTATTTCTGAAAAGGTTCTTCAGTATTGTGTTGGCTACTGCTTTAAATTACAGGGTCAATAAAATTTTACACTGTTCGAAATTTTATGTGACTTTTCCCCTTAACTCAATACATCTGTCTGAAATTATTGGATCTCTTTGCTGCAGGATTAATCATGATCCAACTGACAACTACTTGATGAATGTATTTTCTTTCTGATTTTGGGCTGCTTCTGTAAATTTTTTTATTGTTATATTTTATGATTTTTTTTTTCGTTTAATAATGTTTTGGGGTCTCTCATTGGCCGAACTTGCTTGAATAATTAAGGCTGCGTTTCTTGCTTGTATTGAAGAAGAATAAAGCTGTTTTTCAAATCTTCGAAATTGGACCATTTCTAAGTTTTATAGTATACTGTACTTTTATGAAGATTTTATGTAAATTTAGATTTTCAACTATAGTTTTTGATTACAAAGAAAAAGTTCAGGTTTTCTTCTAAGAAATTAATTTTTCCGGAAAAGAAAACCACCCAACAAAATATTTCTTTTCTTACAATCACGTTCCCATTGCCGATACCAGCATTCATGGACCGTTTTTGCTCTTTTTATGTGCATTTTAGAGTGGCTTATATCAGCAATGACAATACGAGAACTTACTATGTACCACAATTTAGCTTACTTTTTCATATGACGGGCTTAACATTTAGTTTAATAATAATAAATATATTATACTCACTGCACCATTTCACCCTATGCAACATACAGGGTTTATAGAAACGAAATAGCTGTCCTATTCAGGAAACAATACTTAATGCACGAAAATCTAATGAACAGCCTGTTCAAAATGTTCTTCGTCAGCAATTTTATTCGAAAGCGAATCAGACGTTGACAAACATGGCAAGTGTTATCGTGTTACAAGCCCCGATGATACGATTTTTGAATGGTATTTATTGCTTTTCATAAACATGTTTCTGTCGTTCCTGGTGCATTAGGTAATGTTCTACAACCTTTTAATGTGCCATTTTTATCTATCACTTTGTTGCCGAGTTCGTAATCCTCGTTTATGCATTCCCCACCAGGGGCGCTGCAATCCCTTTTTCTTCGATAGGACATGGTCACTTTATTATAGATAAACATGTACACTCAAGGACCCTGCAGAGTCCACTTCAAAGATAAGGGCTTGCAATATTGTCTCAGTAGCTCAACGGTAGAGCGTCGGCTGGCCAGTTCGGAGATCTAGGGTTCGAACCCCGGTTGGGGCAGCAAGGTTCTTTACAACCTTTTCTTACAGGAACTTTCCTGGGGACCTTGAAGGTATATATACTTAGATTTTTACTTTTCTCAAATCTTGCGCTTAATCTTTGCATTTATGTAACTATTTTTACACATTTTTTTTTTTTTTCGAAATCCATTTAGTTATCTCGCCCGTTTTTCCAGAGCCAAGAACATTTATTTCGCTGCGTTTCTATAAACCGCATCCGCCTCCCGAAAGCTGCGAATTACAAGCGCCAACGATCTTTAAAAGGAACCCCCGCTAAAGTGGAAAAGACATTCACTTAAGCGTTTGAGCCCCAAATTTAAGAGTAATTAAATTTCTCGGCTCGCTTCTAAATTTCCCACGCAGCAGTCGAAAATTCTTGTAACTTCTGAGCAGGGATTTTCCCAACTTTTCGGACGCTTCAACAATTCCTGAAATTTCCAGAATTCGGGTCCGCGTCGAGGCCTAATAGACGCATGTAGGCGTAATAGGTGGGGTGCTTCTGAATGACCACTCCTAGAGGAATCGGGCTGTGACGAGTGATAAGTTGTGACACTTTTTCGAGATAGAATGACCCGTTTGCCAACGCGCGCAGATGAAATTATTAATGTGCCAATTTGTGCAAAAGATGCAGTAAAAGTGGATTGATTTGGGCTTGCACTATTGAATTCTAAATTATATCAGGTAGAAGGAAATCTTAATTATTTAAACCAGACTGAGTGTATTTGTATTTTCTATGCCAATCCGAAAACGTGCACAAAATTTTCAAACATTCTCAAAATTAAATAAATTTTTCAATATTTTCAAAAATCTTTTTTTCCAGGGGAGGGGGTATCTAAAAATCTATCTTTTAATTCAAAAATCAAATTGAACTCTCGATTTTTACTTTCCTTATATAATGTATAAGGAAAGTATTGTGAGGGGGTCGAAAATTCGAATTCGAGTTTTCGACGGTAGAGCACGTTTCAAGCATCCCTGATCACTAATCGAACATTCTTGAGGCGATGTCTGTGTGTGTGTGTGTGTGTGTGTGTGTGTGTGTGTGTGTAAAAGTATGTGTGTGTGTGTGTGTGTGTGTGTGTGAAAGTGTGTGTGAAAGTAAGTATGTGTGTGTGTGAAAGTATGTGTGTGTGTGTCAGTGAGTCTGTGGAGACGATATCTCGCGAACGAATGGAGCGATTCGAATGAAATTGGGTACAAAAATTACAATCCGTAAATACTGGAAGCCTATTGTTTTTAAACACAATCGAATATTCAGAACCCTCTTAAACTTTCGAGTGAAATTTTGAAAAAATTATCAAAAAATCAAAAGTTTTAATAAATTTACGCAAGTAGATATTTCTTATGTAATTTTTCCTTAGAAAACGATTGACATAAACTTTAGAACGCTAGCATAAGCCGTTCTCGAGATATTGCATATTTATCAAAAAATCCCATAAATTAAAAAAAAGTATTAACTGTTGAGAAAGATATTCACTTTTCATATGTAATATCATGCAATAAATTGGGTGACATCATTCTCGTGGACCTATCTCGTTATTCATGAGAAAGAACACTTTCAGTAATACTTTTGTATTTGAACACCAATAGTCATTTATCTGTTATAAGAATAACTTATTTCTTTGTCCATAACGCTTGGCGACACTTTGGCGACGAATTTGGCGGAATGTCGCCAACTTGTCAGCAAGGCTCTTTGCGAATTGTATAATGATTATCTCTCGAAAACTAAAAGTGCTATAAATAGTTAGCGAGTCAGTTGAATCACTTTAAAAGTTCTATAGTGATATATAATTGGATTTTGAACAGAGTTCCTAGTTTTCAAAATAGAATGGCTTTAATAAAGCGAAGTACTGCAGTGATCCGAATAGGAAGTGGAGGTAAAGTGATTCATGTTTATGTAGACGATGTTCAAATAAATAATTTACAACACGTGTTGTGCAACTTGTATAGACCTGAGGTTCATTCAGTTGTTTAATTATGTATTTCATTCCAGTCACTTATAGGTCCTTGTTATTTGTTTTAAATGAAACAGAGACTTTAAACAACCCATAAACGTATTGAACTGGATGCTATTCAGAAGCATGTCGGCTCCATCGGACTGGACACACTGCTGATTTTTTCTTTGCATAATTTGAAGATTCTGGAATAAAGATTTTTTTAATTCGGGGATTAGAAATTTTATTTTATTTCTTTTAAAAAGGCAGTCACTTTTTATACTTCTATGTTTTGATTTATTTGCCTATATAAATACGAGATCTTCCTATAAAATTTTTCGGTACAAAGAACGTTTGAATATAATGAACAACAGTTATATATATATATATATATATATATATATATATATATATATATATATATATATAGAGAGAGAGAGAGAGAGAGAGAGAAACGATATATAGAAACGATAATAGAAAAACATAAAAAATCAAGCAGTATTGCTATACACGTGGACAAGGGTTAGGCCTTAAAAAATGGAATTGTTCACTTCGTCAAAACTCTTCTTCGGATCCAAGTATTTTGACGAAGCAAACACAAAGTATGTATGTTTCTGAAGAAATAGATAGATTATATCTATAAAATATTTCTACAAACATTCCATTAATGATTTACAAAGATATTTTGTTATCACCTATGTTGATAAAGCCTCTAATAATTATGCCATTATCTGTAAAAATTTTATATACAATTTCTGTTAGATTATTTAAAAAATAATAGTCTTTTTAAACTTGATTTACATTCCATTAATAGTATCAAATTGAAAATTATCAATATGTATAGTGATTTAAATATTAAATATAAATTTCTTAAATTTCCATATATAGTGCTTATTCCAAAATTTCATAAAAATCCTATTAAATTTAGAACTATAACTAGTGGCCATAATACTTACTCTACTACTGCGAGTAAATTATTACTAAATTCTTTAAATCTAATAAATAATAGTTTACGCCAGTCTAGCAATAATTACCTTACTCTAAATAATAGTAAAGAATTAAAGAATAAATTAACATCTCTTAGAAAGATAATAGGATTTCAAACTTTTGATTTTAAAGATCTTTTTAATAATATTAAGATCTCTGATCTATATGATGTAATTTTAGATCTATATAATGCTCATATTACTAATCTATCAATTCAAAAAAATTTTATAAATTTTCCTAAACTTCTTCACTTTGTTATTTTCAATAATTATATTTTTCAAGGAAATAAATTATACTTACAAGTCTCAGGAGTTCCACAGGGTGGCTGCAGTAGCAGTATGTTAGCTAATTTATACCTTTATCATTATGAAAAGTCTTTTATTTCAATAGATTATACATTTTCAGATATGTTGATGATCTGATTTGCTTAGTACATATTGAAAATTATTTCATAGATATAGATTTCTATCCAGACAATTTGGAATTAATTCCTAATGAAGCTACTATTAGAAATAATATTAATTTTTTGAATTTAAATCTTTTTATTGATCCTTCTAATAGAATTGTTACTAACTTATAAAAAAGACTTTTTTAAATTTTAACATTAATAAAATCTTATCTTTTAATTCCTGCAACTCGATTCAACTGTTTAGAAATATTATACTTAATCAGCTTTTTAGAATTTACTAGCCGAATACCCGTTGAAAATCAACGGTCTCACAATAAGCATCCCCTGAATAATGTACATTTTTTAATAATTCGCGTTTCACATTTATTCGACAAATCAAATATTTTGGTGTGCAGAACCCCCTAAAGAAGAAAATATTGGGAAACTAAATTTGAGCATTTCTTCCTTTCGAATTATCTACCCTTACACCACATTAAAGTCCATCTCATCCCGAGGCACCCCTATATTATTATTTCTCCTTTGGAACTTTTTCTGTGAAGCATATCCATAAATGAACATTTTTGAAAAACTCTGTTTGTCTTGTGTTTTTTATCAGATGATTGGCCCAAATACCAAATATCAAGTCTCTATCACATTTAAAAGGAAGCGTGCCTCATTTGTTCGGAAAATCGAACATATTAGTGTGTGCGCACCCCTTAAAGTAGCAAATATTGGAAATCTGAAATTTCACACTTTCTTCCTTTCAAACAATCTACCCGTACACCAAATTTGAAGTCGCTAAAGAACAACGTAGCACCCCGTTAAAGAACATTTTTGTCAAACTGTATTCATCTTTGGTTTTTTTGTCAAATGTTTAGCCCATATACTAAATTTCAAGTCTCTATCACATTGTAAAGGAGGCGTTTTTCATTTGTTCAGTAAATCGAACATTTTAGTGAGCGGCACCCCCCTACAATAACAAATGTTGGAAAACTGAAATTGCACACTTTCTTCCTTTCCAACTTTTTACCCGTACACCAAATTTGAAGTCTCTATCTCATCGCGAAGCATACTTTTCTAGCATTTCATCTTTCGAATGCTTTTGTGTGGAGTACCTACCCCCTTAAGTATACATTTTTGAAAAACTCTATTCATTTTGTGATTTCTGTCAGATGATTTTCCCATATATCAAATATCAAGCCTCTATCACGTTTTAAAAGGGGCGTTTCTCCTTTATTCCGAAAATCGAATATTTTGGTGTGCGGCACCCCCTAAAGTAGAAAATATTGGTAAACTGAAATTGCACACTTTCTTCCTTTCAAACTATCCACCCTTATACCAAATTTGATATCTCATTTTCGAAGCATGGTTTTTTATCAATTCACTTTTCGAACATTTTACTCTGGAGCACCGCCTTAAACGAACAATTTTGAAAAACTATATTTGTCTTGGGTGTTTCCGTCAAATGGTTAGCCCATATACCGAATTTCAAGCCTCTATAATATTTTAAAGGAGCGTTTTCTCATTTATTCTGTAAATCGAACATTTTGGTGTGCGGTACCCCCTTAAGTAGAAAATATTGGAAATCTGGAATTGCACACTTTCTTCCTTTCGAACGATTTACCCATACACCAAATTTGAAGTCTCTACCTCATCAGAAAGCATGCTTGCCTATCATTTCACTTTTCGAACGTTTTAGTGTACGGCACCCCCTTAGGTAGAAAATATTGGAAATCTGAAATTGCACACTTTCTTTCTTTCAAACGATTTACCCATACAACGAACTTGAAGTCTCTATCTCATCGCAAACCATGCTCTCCTATCATTTCACTTTTCGAACGTTTTGGTGTGCTGCACCCCCTTAAGTAGAAAATATTTGAAATCTGAAATTGCACACTTTCTTCTTTTCGAATGATTTACCCATACACCAAATTTGAAGTCTCTATCTCGTCGCAAAGCATGCTTTCCTATCATTTCACTTTTCGAACGTTTTGGTGTGGGGCACCCCCTGTATAGAACGTTTTCGAAAAATTCGATTTTTCAGAGGGTTTTATCGAACGACCGAGCCGTGTACCAAATTGCAAGTCTCTATCTATTCGGGAAGTGCCTGATAAAAAGCGTGACAGACAGACAGACGGTCACTTGGCAATTAGTATATATATATAGATAGATAGATAGATTATCTGATAAAAAATATCATACTATGCATATAAAAAATCTCAAAATTACCAGCAGTTTATATAAATATCCCTCTTGTTTAGTAAATAGTATAGTTAAAAAGTTTAGATTAGCTGAATTTTCATGAATTCTATTCATAGTATCTTATATTAACCAGACATCAATTTTTTTTTGTATTAATATTTTTAGTTTTACATCCACTTAAATATAAGCCTTTCTATTATTAGCCCCACTTTTTCGTAGCTCTTTTTGTATATTATTACTTTTTCTTACCTTTTCGCCTTACTGTTTTTCATTTCTTGCGAATGGCAACAGTAGATCTTCTCTTTTTCCTTTGCGAATGGCAACACTGGTCTTCTCATTCAGGGTTCCAGGGTTCGACTGGTTCGGGCATATGCAGTGTATTCATATTTTCTTTTATTTCTCCTTCTTTATATATGTTGTCCAAGTAGAAATAGTTTATAGATATAATCTGTCTATTTCTTCAGAAACATACATATTTTGTGTTTGCTTCGTCAAAATACTTGGACCTGAAGAAGAGTTTTAACGAAGTGGACAATTCTATTTTTAAGGCCTAGCTCTTGTCCACGTGTATAGCAATAGTGCTTGACTTTTATGTATCTCTATTATCGTTTCTATACCATTGAAATTTGTTGATTTTCTTTAACTTGATGACTCGTAATTTGTTTTTTTTTCCATTTATGGGTTTTTTAGAAAGTTAGGTTTTTCGAGTTACAACTTCTCACTTTTCTTTCATTGGACTTTCAAACTATTATTATTATTGAAATCATTTAATTTATAAGCTGCATTTGCGCAATAAATTCAAAGTATTTTGCATTGTCATTCTTTTTACTTAATATCTTTAATTTCTTTACATATTCATATTTGCAAATAGTTTACATATATATGCATATATATATATATAAATAAATATATATATATATATATATATATATATATATATGCATATATATATATATATGCATATATATATATATATATATATATATATATATATATATATATATATATATATATATATATATATATATATATATATTTAATTTTATTTTGTTTATTATTATTATCGCTAACGCATTTCTATTGTTTAACTACGAGCCCATCTATGTCTTACTATGGCCCTCTTTGGATATTGTTTTTATTTATCTAACCCTTTCATTCCTTCTTTTGATTGATTATGGTATGTCTTCACATTTCGCATTATGGAGTATTTTGATTTGAGTTCTCTCATCGCTTTTATGATTTTTTCTGCGGGTTATTGCTCTTTTTGGTAGATTTCACACTCGATTATTCGATCGTTATATATGTGTGTATAGTGCTGACATCTCTCGGCAGGCATTAGAGTTTATTGTGTTTTTTGTGTATTTTTTTCTTTTCTGTATCTTTTAGTTAACCTAGACGTCAATATCTTTTATTGCTTATTTTTACATTTTAATCTAGACAAGTATTTCCACTATATGTGGCCCTCTTTTGCCCGCAGTTGTAGGGATTCAGTCAGACACATACGTATTAACAGTTTTGTATATCTTCCATTCCGGATGAATATAATTATTTGTCCACACTTCGCTTATTTATGAATATTTCGTATGAAAATCTCTTTTCTACTATGCTTGTTTTGTTACTCTCCAAAATTTCGATTCAATTCTTATGGTATTAGTTAAAATTTGAAATTCGTACCTGACAAAATAGTTTTGGGGGGGGTTTATATTGGGAATTTTAATTAGAATTCGTAATGTAAATTTTCTTCATTACCTAGTGTCCGGTCTATTATTATTATGAAATGGGATAATTATAGATCGACAAACATTGACCAATTAAGCGTTATAGACGATTTGGAAGAATACCATACCTTCTCTCAATCTAAATCATATTCCTTCAATAGATGCAACAATCTTAGGTGCAAAACTTGTCCTTATGCTGACCCATTACAAATTAATAATAATTCCACTTCACAAAAATTCTGCAAAGTTTTTAATTGCATATACAAACTTAATTGTACTATTTGTAACTTATCCTATATTGGCCAAACCAGCAACCCTTTACATCTGAGAATGAATGTCCACAGGGATCATATTAAAAAATTTGACCATAAAGTCTTTAATGATCTCCCTACCAAAAATCAATTTGAATATCAGCACTTTGCTACACACGGATTTAAAAATGTATCCCTTCATATTTTAGATATTAAAATTTCACTCACGGATAGATTAGTATTTGAAAATTATTACATTAAAAAATATAAAACTCTCTTCCCCTATGGCTTAAATCAAATTTATAATAATAATAATGTTGTTAACAATAGTTTTGAATACAATTCTCATAAATCTTCAGTATATAAACATCTTTTTCATTATTCAAAGTCATCATCTCCTAGTAAAAAGCGATATAAGCGTGGCAAAGGAAAAAGTAACTTAAGTAAAACTATTGATTACAAAGCAGACATTTTGAAATTACATATAATTATTCTCAAACTTTCAATTTTCTACCTGTTAGAACATGGTTATATAAAGTCAGAAAAAGCAAATTAAGTATTGTTTATACTAATTTTTTAAAATTAAAATTAACTCATGAGCATTTTAAACATTTATTTTTTGATCTGCTTCTTTCACGTACACATTTCTTAAATTACCACCTACTCCATTCACCAAATCCACATACTAAAATAGCTTACTGTGTAATTTCTTTTAAACACCCTATTCTTAATTCTCTTAACTTCAATAATTTATTTGCAAAACATAAGCACTTGTTACCAGTAAATGATATCAAAATACAAAAATCATTCAAATATAATTTACCAATTGGTAGAACTATTTACAATTACAATGAAGTTTCTAGGACATTAAACTCCGATGATCTTACATCATGTGTATGCAGCAATCAAAATCTTGCCCCTTTTGTCAACTCCACTCATGGTCACATTATTACTGGGGATCTCAGTATAGTTCAGGATGATATACTTAGGGATATTATGTATAAAGGGTCTAAATTTCGCATTCCATTCTGCCATCACCCTAAACAACTTCTTCAGTCTCTATCATTTGATTTTGATAAATTCATATATCAACTTGCTTGTTCACATTCTATTCCTATTGAAGCATTCAATCTATGGAAGTATACGACCTTACATCTACTTAAAAATGTTATTATAAACACTAAATTAACGAAGCCTAGGTATCCTTATAAACAACTCCTATCTGCTATCAAAGAACTACAACAACATTTTGTCATAACTTATGTAGATAAAGCTTCTAATAATTATGCCATCATTTGTAAAAAATATTATGTTTCTCTGTTACAGAATTACTTAAAAGATAATCAAATTTTTAAACCCATTAATAATCAGTCTATCCAAATCAAAACTGAAATGCTAAAATTATATACACAATTAAATATTAATTGTAAGTTTTTTAAATTTCCTTATGTTACTTTGGTTCCTAAATTCCACAAATCACCTCTCAGTTTTAGAACAGTCACTTGTGGACATAATACCTTTACCACTACAGCTAGTAAGTACTTGCTTAACTGTTTAAATCGAATTAATGAATCTCTTAAATTCAGGAATTCAGGATATTTCATTTTGAACAATAGTTTTGATTTAGTTAATCACCTTAGCAAGTTACCACAAATTCTTGGTTTCCAAACCTTTGATTTTAAAGACCTTTTTAATAATATTGTCATTAAAGATTTACATAAAGTTATTATCTCTCTTTATCATGACTATATATCTTCCAATCATGATGCTTTTAATGTCAAAAATTTTCCTATGCTCTTGCACTTTGTGTTATACAACAATTATATTATCCAAGGTGATAACATTTATTTACAAACATCTGGTGTACCACAAGGTGGCTGTAGTAGTAGTATACTCGCTAACTTATACCTTTATTATTATGAATGTCATTTTAACTCTAATTCATATATTATATATAGATATGTTGACGACTTAATTTGTATTATCATTGATGATTCCTATCCCATTAATATTGATTTTTACCCGTCTAACCTAGAATTAATTCCTAATGAGCCTTGCGTTAGTCAAACTGTTAATTTTTTAGACCTAAATTTAGATACCCTCAATAATCATGTAATCACCAATCTATATGATAAAAAAGATTCTTACAACTTCACTATCATAAAGCTGCTATCATAACAATCTTGTAATTCTATTCAATTGTTTAGAAACATCATTTTAAACCAGCTATTTCGAATACATCGACTTTCTGATCCTCAGTTTCACTTTCTCCACATCAATAAACTTAAACGCATTTGTCAAAACTACCAATATCCGGAAGTATTTGTAAATAATATTATTAATAATTTCAAATATACCACGTAATAATTTTACACATGCATTATTTATCTTTGATTGGTTAACTCATTTTTGAAAATTCACCCATTCTTATCACCTCACTTACCACTTGGCCTGAGTCTAATACTGTTTACTATTTTCGAATGTCTATTTTCCACTTGTCCTGAGTCCTATACTGTTTACTATTTTCGAAAGTCTCTATACTTATTATGTATCGTTCAATTGTATTCATTCCCACTCGCATTGACGAAGTGAGGTGAAATGCTCAGTCACTAGTTTATCTTACACGTGGTGCTATGCTTTTGATTTCACATTACAGTTCGTGGAGGTATTGTTTTTCAGCTTTGTATAATTCAATTGATTTATTTTTCTCCTTCCACTAGCCAGTAGACAGTTCCAATGGTGTCTATAGTTAAATACTATCGCCATTGTCAGAAACTGGCTATTCTATCGGTTTTAATTCGAATTGTATGGCTGTCCTGATGAGAATGCAATTTCGAACTGACCGCCATTTTTTGTGTGGTTTCGATTGATTGTTCTCTATTCTTGATCTCTTGTCTTGAGCTGATTATTATTGCCTATTCTCATTTTTGCAGAGTTTTATTTTTATTTACTTTTATATACTTTTAATTGTGATTTTTGAATCCTAATATTCTTCTCATCCCCCTTTCCAATGTAGTGATATGTAACCTTCTATCTTTATCCTTAGACTTGGCTTATAGTTACTCATTTGTAACAGGTATGCTAGAGATGGGTTTTTTTGTACATACAGTAGTTTATGCATAATTTTCGATTAAAATCCTTCAATTTTTATATATATATATATATATATATATATATATATATATATATATATATATATATATATATATATATATATATATATATATATATATATATATATATATATAAATTGAAGAGTTTTTATTTTACTTGTATTATAATATACCTGAGATTGATCAGTAATAGAGAATGTTCTGTATATCATAAGTGAAAGAAGGAAGATGGACTGAAATGTAAATGTGACATCAAAAATACTATACTACAAGCCGTTGAATATTTAAAAAAAACATGATAAGAAAACATTATAAATAAAGCAGGTACTAAATTGGTATAAAATACCATTTTTTCCCGTTCCATATAAAAGTTAAGGAATGGAATAAGAATTACATGTGGTAAAGAGGGGTGAATAAATTTTTTAACAACACATTAAGATGAAAGTATTGATATAAATTATATATGTAATGCAGGTACTTAAGGTACTAATCCCCTTGTTCCCTGCACAAACATACATGGTGTAAATGCAAGAAATGTGTCTAAAGATGAAAAGTTGCAAAACAGAAATATTGTTTTGCACGATGAGCTAGGCCTATTCTAGCTCAAATTTTTACTTTCCTTATATACATAATGTATAAGGAAAGTATTGTGACGGGGTCGAAAATTCGAATTCGAGTTTTCGACGAGAGAGCACGTTTCAAGCATCCCTGATCACGAATCAAATATTTTTGAAGTGATGTGTGTGTGTGTGTGTGTGTGTGTGTGTGTGTGTGTCAATGAGTCTGTGGAGACGATAACTGACGAACGAATGGACCGATTCAAACCAAATTTGGTACAAAAATCACAATCCGTAAACACTGGAAGCCTATTGTTTTTATACGCAATCGAATGTTCAGAACCCCCCTAAATTTTCGAATGAAATTTTGAAAAAATCGTCAAATAATCAAAACCACTAATAAAGTTACGCAAATAGACATTTCTGATATAATTTTTTATTAGAAAACGATTGACATAAATTTTAGAACGCTAACATGAACCGTTCTCGAGATATTGCACATTTTTCAAAAAAATTATCAAAAAGTCATGTAAAATAAAAAAAAAAATATTTCCTATTGAGAAACATGTTCACTTTTCATATGTAATACCATGTGATAAATTGGATGACATCATTCTCGTGGATCTGACTTATTCCATTCATGAAAAAATATACTTTGAGTAATACTTTTGTATTTGAACGCCAATAGTCATTTATGTGCTGTAAGAATAACTTATTTCTTCGTCTATAACGCTTGGCGAGATTTTGGCGACGAATTGGTATTGGAATGTCGATAACTTGGCGACTTTTTGAAATGTCGCCAAATTAACGAAAATCTCGCCAAATGGATAAAAAGGACGCTAAATCAATGAAAATGACGACTAATTGTCGAAAATTCAATATCTTGGAAAGAATATTAGTATCTACTATAAGAAAAACCTATTTATTTTACTGTAAAAGTAGTAAATTCATTACATTATATAAGGAAAGTCATGTGTCGCCCACATCAGATTTTTTTTTTTTGAAATGGAATAAATTGAATAAAGTGAAAAGCATTTCCGAAACTATGTACGTTATCAAGGGTCATACATGTTTCGTTAATGTGGATTCTACGTTTCTGTGTGCATTACTATAAATTGTATTACAGAAATAATGCAAATGGCCCGACGTAGAAGAAAATACAAATTGGATCAGCTATATAAGAAATCAAATATAATAATCAAGTATACCAGCGTGTGGCTAAGTATTTATAGGAAAATATAATGTAATGAAAAGGTATAAGAATATAATAATATAGATGTATTTACCCCTTGCGCTGCTTAGCTGTGTAGATTACATGATACTGACTAAGCATATGTACTCAATACAGGTTACAGTTAATTATATATATATATATATATATATATATATATATATATATATATATATATATATATATATATATATATATATATATATATATATATATATATATATTCTTAAAGGGAGATGACTATCATTTGATAACTTTCGGGTTTATTAGGAACATTAACTATGGCTCCTGAAAAAAATATTTGAACATTAAAGTACCGTCTAAAATAATATACCCATAACGAAGCACTAAAAAATTTGATTATTTTACTTTAAAGAATCATATGCACTGTAAAATATAACTTGATAATATTGTACAAATTAATAAAATAAAACATAAATTAATAAAATAAAATAAAAATTAATAAATACTCTTCCTTTAATAAGTGCATTTCACCTACTGAGAGTGCTGCAAAGAATATATGCATAATTAACTAAAGCAAATATTGTTTTGATAATTGCCAGAATAATTTTCAAATTGCAAAATGTTGCTTTTGTAGCCAGAACATGAAGTGTGAACACCCGGATGAGGGGGATGTTCCCAGGTATTCGCGAAACTATGTGATAAGTCAGGTTTAAAATTTATTAAACGTTTACAAATAGTTTCTTTTAATGTTTTTCATTAGAATAGAAAGATATCGGACTGTATTTAAAATCAAATCGTATACGTTCGTGGGTGGCGAATTTAAAATATATTCTTTTTGATATTTCATAAAAACGTGTTTGTCGATGTTTTTTTTAAAAAAAATTCTTTTTAATATGAAGAAATTACCTTACGGATTAGATTTATGTCCTGTCATGAATGTTTTTTGACCCTTGCGATGGAAAGATAGTTATTGTTAAGATGGGAAATTTCGGATAGTATTTTAGATCACTGATTTGTGCGAAAATATTTCCAATTTCATCTCACTCAATAGCTGTTTCATATATAATAATAATAATAATAATAATAAATCATTCCGGGGTGCATCGTTGCCTGTGTACCGAACTTGGTAGCGGTGGATCGCTTGGATTTTACACTGTATCTCCAGCAGACGGGCGAACGGATGTATATATTTCATTATTGTAGATTCAGAAAATGCGTATTTAAAATAAAGTCAAATGGACAACGAAAACAGAAATCAACTACAGTCTAATAAATCGGCGCCCGGAAAGGTGAAATTCTCACTTCACCCATCTGTATGGAAAGGAGAATAACTTTTAGTACGAAAGTGGAAACCCGCCAAATTAAAGAAAACCAAAGTGGAAGAAACACATATAATGGGGTTGCATCCATTATGGATTCGTATAAATAAATTTTATTTCGCATTTCCGATACGTACAGCATTGAACACTGTAGGTGAAAACAGAAGTATATGATTTATTTTTCTCATAGATATTATATGTTCCATACGTATGTTATATTTTATGGAAAAATATATAAATTGATGATAAATAAATAAAATAACTTAAAGTACATAAATGAATAAATACATATATGTTTGCAAAAATAAAATTAACTGAAGTGTGACTCCACTCGACTTTCTCACACAAGAATCCTCTTTTAAACAGCTTGTGAATTTTTTTTTTTGCAAATTTTGCAAGAAAAAATCGGAAAAACCTGTATCGTGGTTTCCAGTGATCCCAATTGCAGCTTGTTACCATTTTTTTAAGGGGGTTCGCTTCATTTTGTACCTCTTCTGCTATACATCGTTAATACCTAAAAATTTTACGACTAATAAGTGAATTCCTGTAGCATATACGATCATTTTTAAAACTTTACAACATACTTGAAGAGTGTTTATGACTTTGTTCATTCTGCCTATTTGTCTGTCTGTCCGTCCGTTTGCACGATCACTGCCGTAAAAATGACGTCATCAAAATGAAATTTTAGTATGTTGTTGAGACGGTCTGTAGGACCTATGGGAATATAAATGAATAATATCACCCAATTAGTTTTGGATTGAACCCAGATTGAAAAAGTGAAATAAATTGAACCCTATGGGACTTAATTTTTCAAACATTTTTTAACTAAATTCAAAATTCACAAATTGCTTCGAAAATTTTAGAAAATATTTAAATTATCCCTTAAAATATATAAATTTTTTTTCAAAAAGATAGGTTCGGTAGTTTTTTAAATAAAAATTAAAATAATTTCACCCGTATTATATGAAAATATCACGTAACCCACTTCAAAATGAAATAGGGCATCCATCTTGTGTCAAAATCGTGATTTTTATTCTTTTTAATTTATATTGAGTCTTGAATCCGTCCTAAAATCGCTTTATTTTTTATTTTCTCTGTGCATTTATATACTGAGCCAACACAATTACAATATTCTGGAGTTTAAATGAACATCAAACTTTGATCATTTCCACAACAAAGCCTAACTTTCACGTATGGAGAATGTAAACACATCAAGCTGTAGGATGAGTTGTATAAGAATTGTTGAATTTCTTTGAAGTAAAGTTATTTCGCTGTGGATTATGGAATATAGGTGATATGAATAAAACATTCATTGATTTTACATAGAGAAGCAGACAATTTCATATTATTACTTTTTTGATGAAGTTTTAAGTATGGAGTTAGAAAGTAATTTTACCTTCATGGTTTTACGTTTTTAAGTAAAAGAAATTATTATAGTATTGTGATAATTTTAAAAATATCGCCTCTGAATGAAAGGAATAGAAAAAAGTTAATGAATGAAATATTTACTGCTTTTATGTAGAGAGCCAGGCGATTTATATTTCCATGACTTTATTTGAATAAAGTTCATTTGTTTTCGATGAAGTTTTCAAATATAATAAATTATTGTAGTTTTGTGATAATTTTAAAAATATCACCGCTGAATGTATTGCACTTTAGAGATGTTTAAATAAAATTGCATTTTAGTTGGAAAGTGTTTCATAATCAATGCTTTATGCATGATTGATTTTTTTGCTTTATGCATGATTGATGAATCTGATAATAAAATTTTTTAAAATTGTATAATGTTCATGTATATATTAAAATTTTATTTTGATATGTGTTGCTTGCGCGCATGATTGCCACAAAACGATTGCTTCCAGAAGCAAAAATATTGCTGATTAGGATGCAAATGTATTCATTCAAGAAGACTTGGATCAAAATAAAAACAATTGCATAATTTAAGTTGAAAACAAATAAATTATTAAAAATTAAAAATGTAGCTAAATTTTAAATTTAATAAAAAAATTTAAATTATTCAAATGTTTTTATTTTAATCCAAGTCTTCTTGAATGAATACTTTTGCATCCTAATCCGCAATATTTTCGTTCATGGAAGCAATCGTTTTGTTGCAATCATGCGCATAAATAACCTATGTCGCAATAAAATTTTAATAAATACATGAGCATTATGCAATTTTTAAAAATATTATTATAACATTCACCTTACTGAAAAAAATAAACGTATATGCTACAGGAATACACTTAGTAGCCGTAAAATTTTTAGGTATTATCGATAAATACGAGAAAAGGTACAAAATAAAATGTGAAACATGGAAATTCACTGTTTATGGCACTTTTAAGAGTCCCGACCCCTGTTAAAAGATATTTAAAAGAAAAAGAAAATATAGATATTTTTAAGCCTCTTAAAAGGCTTAAAAATATTTTTCGATTGATATCAAGTTTGACAGTGTACCCCATATGTTTATGATGTACCCTTGGAGGGGTACGTCATAAACATATGTACATATGTACATGATGTACATATGCACATGAAGTTCATACATTATAAACTGCCGTCCCATTTCTCGAGGGGGTGAGCGAACGCAAAAATTGTGAATACAAAAATTGTATCGCGTCTATTTTTCACTATAATGATTGGAAATGCCAAGTTTCCCAATCATTGAACTGAAAATAACCCTTTTTTATGCGTGTAAATACCTTCAATTTTATCCTATGATGCCATGCTAAGACACTATAAAATTTTGAAGTCTCTGTTCGAATTTTAAAAATATGCTGTCTGGTTCTATATCTTTTGTTAGCAAAGCCGGATATAAAGTTTGATGAAAATCAATGGACATGGGTGGCAGCTAACGCATGAAATCGACCCCAGGCGGACGGACGAATATCACTCTAAAAATAGTCAAATCTTGTTTAGGAAGTCCTAAATCATGCTGGCATCCAAAATATCGAAATCGAAAATTTTCGTGGAAACAATACGATCTCTATGTACTCTTTCTATACTAATTCATAATGAGAAAGGAAAAATCTATACATAAAATCGATAATATATATATAAATAAAATTAAAAAATAAATAAAATAAATATGTAAATAATGCAAATGTGTAAATAAATAAAATATATTTAATTACAAGAAATAAAACGCTAGGAAATAAATAAACGTTATCATTATGTTTTGCATCAGCGCCCTCTGTCGGCAGAGAACAACTTTATGCATTGCAAGGAGCCCTTCAGAATCTGATAAGGACTTGTCCCGTCCATTCCTTTATTCGATAAATGGAACCCCCTCGAACAATGAACTGTCACTCAAAACAGCAAGAAGGGGGGGGGGGGGGTCGAATTAAATGGAGAGAGAATTGGAGAGTCAAAATACGGAAAGAGATCGTTGTGCACAAGCACGTGTCGCGGACTTTGTCAATTTTTTCTTGCTACTTCAGGGCACGTGCCAGCTGTTAAAATAGACAGCACCGTGCGGTGAAAACATCACATAACCGTATGCAGGGCCTAATTAATCCAAGGGCTTATGGGGCCATCCAATTTTAAGGGCCCCCTAAATTTTGTGTGTGCTAAAAATTCATGTAGAAATAGTTTCTAATTCGTTTAAAACCGGTAATAATTATTGTAATTTTAAATTACGAAGTATTTTAATAGTTATAAATATTATACATATATTGCTTCAAAGTAAAAAACATGAACAAAAGGAACAAAGTTCTCTACACGAACAAAAGGAACTTTGGAGCTATGATTCTGAACCCCAAAATTTATTATATGTCGATGTTCTTTCTGTATGTGTTTGATATGCCCTGACGGTATGGGGGCTCTAAATTAACACCTGACTCTGGTCCCCACTTTGGTTTGATCATGTATATAATTAAAATTCTTAATATATATGTATGTAATTAAAATTCTTAAAATATATGTATATAATTAAAATTCTTAATATATATGTATGTAATTAAAATTCTTAATATATGTGTATAATTAAAATTCTTAATATATGTATATAATTAAAATTCTTAATACATATGTATGTAATTAAAATCCTTAATATATGTATATAATATAGTAATTGGTAAATTAATAAACAATATTTACTTATTTAATTTACAGATAAAGTTGCGAAAACAAAACAGCTGCAACACATAACTTAAATACAACTCTTTGCAATCCATGTTCGTTTGAGTCGCGAATGCACAGCATCAACAAGCAAGAGTGACGCAGCACAAACAATTGCATTAACTAATCAAACGAGTTAAAAATCAAACAAATTAAATAATTATTTAATTAGCAAATTAAATTATTATTATCAAGGGAATGAATGCTTTGTAAGTATGTTTTACCAGAATTAAGTTGAGACTATATTTGGAGCTATCACGTGTGTTTTTCGAGATAGAAATTTGACTTTCCCTACAGGGAGTATGTTGTCTTTCAAGAAATTTCCACGACATCAGTGGGTATGGTTATTTAAATCGGTAACAATCGGTTATTATCGAAATCGGTTTTTGATCGAGTCAACTCTCATTTTCGTTGTCTCAGAATATCGAAATGTGTTTATTTGTAGGAAGAGCCACGTGTTGTTCACATCCTAATTTTTAAAAATAAAATACGAAAATATACGCTTCACTGACTCGCTATGATGACTGATGACATTTTTATGTTTATTCTATTTAAGCCGAATTGATATTAAAAAAAAAGTTATTGTGTGTCATTAATTTTTGAACAACTTTAGTATTGCTCGTAGGTTAAGCAGTCGAACTGTCCTTAGTTTAATTCGACTTACATTTAGAGGGTGTTGTTCATTCCCAACAGCGCGAATGCGAACAACTTTTCCAACGCAAAAATGATCCAATCATCAATACATATCGCGTTACTGTTGTCTCTGGCATCCTGTCGTCCCATTGGGTTGTGTTGCCATTCGAATAGAATTAACGGAAATCATTTCAAAACAGCAACTACCTCGAGGTGTGTGTGTGTGTGTGCAAGGAAACCATTATTTCCACAGAGAAGAAAGCTGTTGGCAAGTGCATTCGCACTATTACCTAATTCTTCATCTCGTTTTAGGGCCGACCGCCCCCTCTTGATCAATCTTCACAGCTCCCTGGGTCCCCCCCCCCTCAAACATTGCGCATCCGAGCGGCAGCCAACGCTTGGACGGTCAGCCCCAGCTCCGAATTATTACGGGCGGAATTTGCATACCCTGGCCCCTCCCCGCCTTCTCCACCATCTTCCGCATCTCTGATGAGCAACTCCTTGACTGATGGGGGGAAGATTTTTAACGTGCCAAGCACCTGATGTGATTAGGCTGCAAATAAATGACGCGCAGCGTTCCTCGATGATGGGGGAGGTATGAGGACAGAGGGTGACCCTTGGAACCCCCCCCCCCCCCCCTGCCTCAAATGACTGTCGCTGTGCTCCCCGTTTCCCATTTTCCCGTTCACTGACCACATAGATGACCTTACATAACTACGACGTGTATGTCAGGTGACGTGCCGGTGACGACAACCCCCCTATGTCCCTTGAATCATTAATTAAAGCTGTAATTGGATGGTCGAGTATGGGCTGGGGATGGGGGGTGGAATGTGCAGGTAGTAATGCGGGGACAAGTATAAACAGCTATCCGTATTGGCAGAACCGAGATATGGCTGATTCATGCACTGTGTTGAAGTGTTTGCGTGGGGAGATGATTTCAGATATCAGAAGTGAAGAAAAATGTCTGAGTGATGTGATGTTCCATCCCGAGCATCCAAGAAATCAGGTAGTTTAGTCGGTAGAGCGTCGGTCAAGTGCGTTGAATCTGACATTTAAACATTTTGTTTCAATAAATGTGATGGAGAAAATAATAACGTGGGAGGAGTGATGGGTAACACGTAATAGATAATATGAAAAATGAGTATATAAAAACAAGCAAAAATATTAATTTCGTTCTGGCCAATTCGTTTAATTAGTTTTCATTAGGTACTAAAAATTGGGGGGGGGGGGGTTATCAAACCCTGGTGCTGAGTCGGCATAGAACTGGTTTCGTGATTTACAAGCTCAAGGGTTCAAATCCTTCCCAGAGACGACCTAAAGTACCACCACAAGCATGCGCTTGCAGTTTTTATGCAGTATATATTTTAATTTCTTATCTAAAATTTTGGAATTTTGTTCTATACATGTATAATTCACTTAATTTTTTTAGCTATATATCGTGAACGGCTACACATATAAAGTTCAATCTTAAATCATCATTCACAAATTATATATATGTATATATATATATATAGACAGTTCCAATGGTGTCTATAGTTAAATGCTATCGCCATTGTCAGAAACTGGCTATTCTATCGGTTGTAATTCGAATTGTATGGCTGTCTTGATGAGAATACAATTTCGAACTAACCGCCATTTTTTGTGTAGTTTCAATTGATTGTTCTCTATGTCTTAATCTTTTATCTTGAGCTAATTATTATTGCCTTTCTCATTTTTGCCGTGGTTTTTTTTCATTTTATTTATATTTATATACTTTTAATTGTGATTTTTGTATCCTAATATTCTTCTCATTCCCATTTCCATTGTAGTGATATGTTACCTTCTATCTTTATCCTTAGTCTTGGTCTATAGTTACTCATTTGTAACAGATATGCTAGAGATGGGTTTTTTTTGTACATACAGTAGTTTATGCATAATTTTTGATTAAAATATTTCAATTTATATATATATATATATATATATATATAAAGATTCTTACAACTTCACTATCATAAAGCTGCTATCATATCATTCTTGTAATTCTATTCAATTGTTTAGAAACATCATTTTAAACCAGCTATTTCGAATACATCGACTTTCTGATCCTCAGTTTCACTTTCTCCACATCAATAATCTTAAACGCATTTGTCAAAACTACCTATATCCGGAAGTATTTGTAAATAATATTATTAATAATTTCAAATATACCACGTAATAATTTTACACATGCATTATTTATCTTTGATTGGTTAACTCATTTTTGAAAATTCACCCATTCTTATCATCTCACTTGCCACTTGGGCTGAGTCTAATACTGTTTACTATTTTCGAATGACTATTTTCCGCTTGTCCTGAGTCCTATACTGTTTACTATTTTCGAAAGTCTTCATACATATTATGTATCGTTCAATTGTATTCATTCCCACTCGCATTGACGAAGTGAGGTGAAACGCTCGCCCACTCGCTTTGACGAAGTGAGGTGAAATGCACAGTCACTAGTTTATCTTACACGTGGTGCTATTCTTGTGATTTCATATTACAGTTCGAGGAGGTATTGTTTTTCAGCTTTGTATAATTCAATTGATTTATTTTTCTCCTTCCACTAGCCAGTAGACAGTTCCAATGGTGTGTATAGTTAAATACTATCGCCATTGTCAGAAACTGGCTATTCTATCGGTTTTAATTCGAATTGTATGGCTGTCCTGATGAGAATGCAATTTCGAACTAACCGCCATTTTTTGTATAGTTTCAATTGATTGTTCTCTATTCTTAATCTCTTATCTTGAGCTGATTATTATTGCCTATTCTCATTTTTGCCGAGTTTTATTTTTATTTACTTTTATATACTTTTAATTGTTATTTTTGAATCCTAATATTCTTCTCATCCCCCTTTCCATTGTAGTGATATGTTACCTTCTATCTTTATCCTTAGTCTTGGCTTATAGTTACTCATTTGTAACAGATATGTTAGAGATGGGTTTTTTTGTACATACAGTAGTTTATGCATAATTTTCGATTAAAATCCTTCAATTTTTATTTATATATATATATATATATATATATATATACTAACTTTTCTTAATAAACTTTATGAGTGTACGATCAACTACTCTTGGGATATTTTAATTTATAGTTACGATATTGCTTAACAGATTCATAAACAGATAATGGTTTAATTTATCAATGAATTTATTTCTAGTTTTTTATTCCATTGGGGTCATTGGGTAATAGAGTTACATTTTAAATATCGAAATGGTTTGTCGGATATTTTATACATCAAAGAATTGAAAAATAGTGTTATAATTAATTGATTTACCCGAAAACGTCAAAACAAAAATGACAACATGCAGTGGTTCGGAGATGAAAGCGTTTCACATACCGCGATTCCTGTGTTCAATAGAACTGTAAAAAATGCGCCATTCTCATGCTTCCATTTGAAAATGGTTTTTAATATTCAGAATAATAAAATGTGCAGGTGTCACATTATGAAATTAACTGAAGTGTGGCTCAACTGGAATGTATCATACCAGAATTCATTTTTAGTGGCTTTTTTTTCCGAATTTTACGAGGCAATTTTTTGAAAATTCGGTATCGTGGGTTCAAATGATTACAATTATAGCATGTTATCCTTGTAAAGAACCTCTCTGCCCCAACCGGGAATCGAACCCTGGATCTCCGAACTAGTCAGCCGACGCTCTGAGACGAAATTCCAAGCTCTTATTATCGAAGTGGACTTTTCACCCTTCACTTTAAAGAGCTTGAAAAAAATCTTTCGATTGATACTATATTTAACAATGTTCAAGGAGGATTAACTCGCCCTCGAGGGGAGGGGGGATTCATGACGTCACGAACAAAAAAAATTGTATCGAGGATATCTTTCACAACAATGATTGAAACTATAAAATCTCTTGATCATTGAGTCCTCAATAAACCCTTTTATGCATGACCATGCCCAGTGGTGTCCTATGTTGCCATGTTAAAAAAATATAAAATTTTGAATCCATTTCGAAGTTTTCGCTCGAATTTAAAAAAAAAGAAAAACATTCTATCTAGTTGTAGTTTGATAAAAAAAAAACGGATATAAAGTTTCGTGAAAATCCATTAATATGCGTGGCCAAAATCGTATGCACAAGAAGTCGACCCCAGGCAGACGGACAGATGAACATCACTCCAAAAATAGTTCAGACGTGTTCAGGAGGTTCTAAAACCTATATTGGCATCCAAATCTTGAATTCGAAAATTTTTGTGCAAGCAATAGCTCCTACTACATTACATAGCACTAGAAACTACCGACCAAGACGCATACTTACGGGGTGCCTGTGTCATCGTCACCCAACGCCACACCGAAAATAGTTATGCCGGACCCTATGGTGTTGAATAGCGATATGTTCAGTCGGCTTGTCACTCCATTCCTGTGGGTGTGAGGATGCGATTTGCAGTTGTTGATTTCAGTAAGTAATGGTCTTGGCATGGCAAATACCTACGTAGACTGTAAAAAGGGTGGGAAGGGCAAGAAATACCGGAGAGAGCAAACTGCATGAAATTAAAGTACAGAAGGAGATTTAAGTCAATAAAACGACGGAGGTTCGTACAGAAACAAAATAATTAATAAATTTGACTTTCTCATGTCGTTCTGCTGAGTTAAACTATACGTTTTTGCGTGGAGTGAATGACCACGCATTATCTGCAGAGTTCAGCGTACGGGACAGATGGGGAATAGGTCGGGCAGAGTTGATCTCCCTTCGAATCTCCACTTTGTTCGGAAAAGGATGCACCCGGACAGGCGAAAGGAAGAAAATCCTCCCGGGATTCGTTGGGTGCCAGTTCTTGGATCCACACCGCCCTACCATTAAAATTTAAAACTATGTGAAAGGATCCATTTTTAAGTGTTTTCTGTGTATCCACGCTTAATGACGCCTGGTGTGTTGGGCACCGAAATACAATTCCTGACGTCTCGCCCAATTACAAAAATTTGCATCTTCTTCTTTCTCAGATAAAATTTGCACACATGGTTTTCTTCTTCAACCAGAAAATAACAACCAGAATCATTTCCGACTCGGTAAACTATAGCGAAAAATGCTTAATTTGGTATTTACTACCACCTCGTGAAGTTGGTCCATCCTTTATGAATCACCCTGTGTATGTATACATATATATACGTAACAGTGAAAATGAGACAGAAAGACAAAGAAAGGAGTGGGCAAAAAAATATGCAAATTGTAGAGCAGACGCAACTCACCGACTTATGTAAATGATGCGAAATCCGTAGCTGCCCTGCGCACGTTAAGAGAGATATAAAGGAAGGAACCTGCAAAATCGGCAATAGTTGAGCCGCTCTGTCTGCCAGGGAAATCATTTTGCAATTTTTGTTGGCTCAGAAGAAACGTGTAGTAGCATAGAATGCCAGGCCGCCGCCAACCGAGGCAGTTCCAGCAGACAGACGATTTCACGAGAGGTATGGTGATCGGGGTCAGAAGGGCAGTTTAGTCCATACGTCAAATCTCAGTGAATAGCCACCTACATGCGTCCACGCTGCACCGGCTATGGCGAAGATGGTTGGAACACGGGAATATGGCACGTTTGAGGGGTGCCGGTGCGGTCAGAGCGACGTCAACACGCGTGGACCGACGTATCCGCCGACAAGCATTAGCGACCTCGCAGGTCACTTCCGTCGCCCTTTTGCAGCATGTGCAGGACACCCTTGATTCTCCCATATCGACCAGGACCATTATCTGCCGATGGGTCGCCGGCGAACTGCGCCCGTTAAGAAGACTGCCATTGACCCAACAGCACAACCCTTTGCAATGGTGTCGGGATAGAACCACGTGAACGGCAGAATGGCACAGGGTCGTGTTCTCAGATGAGTCACGCTTCTGTTTTAGCACTGACAGTCGCCATGTACGAGTCTGGTGCCGAAGTGGTGACAGGTCCAATTTGGCCGCATCTGTGGAGCACCACACCACGTGACAACGTGGAATCATGGTTTAGGGCACCATCGTCTACGATAGCAGGACACCTCTGGTCCGTATTGAGGGCACTATGACGGCCCAACGATACGTGAATGACGTGATGAGGTCGGTGACACTACCATTCCTTCAGGGGGTGCCCAATGTCATTTACCAGTAGGACAACGCCTGACAACACACGGCACGCATCCACCAACAAGGCACCCCGGTGCTTCCCTTGTCACCAGTCTCCCCTCATCTCTCACCAATCGAACAGGTCTGGGACGTGATTGAACGCGCTGCCACCTCAGCGTTTGAAAAACGAACTCTGGCATATAGTTGACAGGGAATGAATGGGCAACCATTCCTCAGGACACCATCCGCACGCTCATTGACTCTGTACCTAGACGTGTTGTTGCCTATATCGCCGCCCGCGGTGGTCCTACAACCTACTGATCAGACGGTATTATCGCTCAGTGTATAGGTGTATTATGTTGCAATAAACATCACTTATTATTCGTTGTTGCCTTTCTCTGCCGATTTTCATCACTTTCTACGTATTCCTTCCTGGTGTATCATTTTCACTGTCACGTAGTGAATATAAAGTTTTTTTATATAATATACTTTTTTTATGAATAGGGAAAAACCTTTATTCATTATTATCAAATGATAGGCGAATTTGTAAACACTCTTAACGAGAATGAATGGACATTATTTTTAGAAGTTATGTGCCTTTTAAAATAAAGAAATATTATGAATCTATCAAAATGCTATGAATTTAATATTCTGAACATGATATTAAACATTTTACTTCCCCAGAGAGTGAACGATTTTCATGAATATTTTGAATATATATATATATATATATATATATATATATATATAGGGTTTCCAACGTGATTAGCTGTGAATGAAGTAGTTTATGTATTTAAGGGTGGGTCGTGATTTTTCTTAGGATTCTAGTCGTTAGGTAATTGCAAGTTTAATTTAGCATTATAACACAAAAGGCCCCATCTTGCATAGATAAAATCTCTGAACAAAAGTAGATTAGCACTTTATAATGGCGCCCTGTAGGTTAGTGCAAATACGTCGGAAGTCTGAAAGTGATCTACGACTGGCATGGATTTGGCAAGAAGATGAGTGGTTCGATTCCAATTTGGGAAGCAAGTTGCTTTGCAAATTATATATCTTAAAATTATGTATGGAAAGGTTTTATAGCATATCCATACATAATTTTGTCGTCGTTTTGTAAATTGGCTATGAAATAGAATGCACCAATTTTACTTCGACTGAAAGTCAAATTCTGAGTTATGTAATGAAAAAATCTGATGTGGGCAACATATGACTTTCTTTATATAATGCAATGGATTGACTACTTTTAAAGTCAAAAATTAGCTTATTCTTATAGTAGTTATTTATATTATTTCCAAGTTATGGAATTTTCTTCAATGAGTCGTCATTTCCATTTATTTAGCGTCATTTTTATCCATTGGGCGAGATTTTAGCCAATTTGGCAACATTTAAAATGTCTTCAAGTTGGCGACATTTCGCCGAATTCGTCGCCAAAATCTCGCCAAGCGTTATGGACGGAGAAATAAGTTATTCTTATAGTAGATAAATGGCTATTGGCGTTCAAATACAAAAGTATTACTCAAAGTATATTTTCTTATGAATGGAACGAATTTATGACGTCACCCAATGTATCACATGATATTACATATGAAAAGTGAACATGTTTCGCAATAGTTAATATTTTTTTATTTTATGTGATTTTTGATACATTTATTTTAAAAATGTGCAATATCTCGAGAACGGTTGGGGCTAGCGTTCTAAATTTTATGTCAATCTGCTTAAGAAATGTCTATTTGCGTAACTTTATTAATGGTTTTGATTTTTTTATGATTTTTTCAAAATATCACTCGAAAATTTAGGGATTCTGAACATTCATTCGATTGCGTTTAAAAGCAATAGGCTTCCAATATTCACGGATTGTGATTTTTGTACCAAATTTTATTCTAATCGCTCCATTCGTTCGTGAGATATCGTCTCCATAGTCCCACTCACTGACACACACACACAGATAGACAGACAGACATCACCTCAAAAATGCTCGATTCGTGACCAGGGATGTTTGAAACGTGTTCTCCCGTCGAAAACTCGAATTCGAATTTTCGACCCCGTCACAATACTTTCCCTATACATTAGGTTAAAAAAAAAAAAAAAAAAAAAACCTTACAAGTTTACTTGCGTTTAATATCTGCAAAAAGTAAATTCCTTGCAGATTATTCAGTATCATTCTCTGCTATTATCAACAGTCTCTGTGACCTATTTGTTGTTGGCGAGCTTCTTGTTGATTGAAATATGCGTTCAGATTCCGTACAAAGGAGCGAATAAAATGTGTGTAAAATGATTGTGACTGAATGAAATGATGATAATGATAATAATGATTGGGACTGAATGAGCGACAAAATTAAAAGGCAAAACAATAGCTTCTCAAAATCTTATTTCCACTAACACGCATGATGTCTGTAAAGCGGAATTTTATTTCCATATTTTAAGCAATGGAATTTATTTAAACTACAGAAACATCACAAATTCTTTCAGCAAAACATTTCTTGCCCTAATTTGAGGAGATTTTTCTCTCTGTATTAAAAATGTCAGGTTCAACCTCCGATAACCAAATCCTTTTAAAATAGAGAGATTTTCTCTCAGGGCTAACGCTGGACCTATGGCATCCAATGATTTGAAATTTGGCACGATGATTTGGAATGTGTTGCCATATATCTCTTCCTATTTTGGTTACAATCTAAAATCTAATAAAAAGTAATGCTTTTGCTAATTAATATGCTTTTGAACAAGCGAAACAAGGTCCCCAGGAAACAAGGGACGACTCCCAATGGACGTAGGCGGAATGAAAGAGCTCGCGAAGCAAACTCAGCGAGCACCAACGAATAGGAGAAAAAGTCTTGCGACTCGCAAAGTGAGTTAAACGGGAGTTAGTGAGCGTCGGCGAGCCGGTTGAGGAGACCCCTAGTATTTTAAATAACTACTAAATCTATTAATTATTTTCAATAAATGGCTGTCTTTTGTAGAAATGATATTTTCATTAGACATTATGCTTGACTTTCGAGAGCGCGAGTTATCTGATTAAAAGCGAAATCTGATCTTGATACATACAATATAGAGTCGCACACCTTTTAATTGGCCATTTACACACAGCGTCCTAATTATAAAAATCTTCTGTCAGTCCTGTTGGACCGAAAGATCATTTTGCCGTCTCATGTGAGAGCATGCTTTTCTTGAGGTCCAAAATTTCGGAATTGCATATGTTTTCGGATCGATACAAGGGTCATACAGTTTTTGTACGGTATAATGCTCCTACTATGTGGTACACTTTCTAAATATACCTTTCTCGAAAGCGTCCATCCGTATTTCTGATAACAATACCATGGCATTGAATGAGTCCGTGACGACGTAAACAATCGTAACGTCACATTGTGGCGTACGTGCAAATGGTCAACAGTGTAGATTGGGCTTACTTGGACGTACATACTTTCAAGGTAGTTGTTATAGATGAAAGATCTGTCGACAAAACACCTGAAAATATCCTTCAACCCATAGGGTCATGTATCCGCCTCATTCATATTGTGGCGTTCAGTGTGCTTTGCTTGAATTAAATCGAAATTATAAGCTCCCCGCAAACCTGGACCTGAAATTTAAATTTTAAAGAATTCGATAAATAAGAAATAAAATCTAACGCAAGATCTCGACTGCCCCGTGGATCCCATCCTCCCCACTTCCTGCGTATCCATTCCCAGAGATATACCGCATCTCCTAAACGGAAGATCTTTGGAACATCGGTAATCCTGCACGATCCTCCTCCCCTTCCTCACCGGAACGTAAGGAGATAGAGTTAGACAGCCGTACACTGGAGAGAGCGCAATGAAGTTGCACTAGTGGTTCGATGTGGGGGCGAGGGGGGCGTGGTGAAGGATTGCTTTAATTCAGCTACCCCCCCCCCCTCTTTCAGGTTATAAATACGATAGGATCTAACTTCAGTGGGCGTGAGGAATAAGCGAGATCCCCTTTTCCCGAGTAAGAGAGAACGTCTAAGTCCTGCGTTTCACGCGTGATCACGTAAGATCTCTCGCTTTTTGACTTGACAACAGCTTTTCGCGTTTTCTTCCTCACAGCCTAACCAGTCACTTGAACGCAGAGCATGGCGCGGCTTTGGTCCTTTTTTTTCTTTGTTTTTATATTTTCCCCTCTCTGATTTTTCTTTTTAATTCACCCGACAAGCAGCGCTTTTCTCTTTCGTCTTTGATTTTCCTCAACTCCCGTGTCGTCGGATTTCGGTAGTTATTACTTTTAGTGTTTGTGTGTCAACTGTCGTAGCCGTCCGGAAACCTGGCCGCTTTCTTCCGGATGCGTGGAATTCGGACATTCTGTATGCACATTAATTGAGACCGCTGCGTTGAAGTATAAAATGTGTGAAGCATTTGAAAAAAAAAATATATTTCTCACAAAAGTTGTAATATCTATATAGTGAAACTTGGCAATTTGGCTTCTTTGGTATACTGTCTACCTGGCTAAGGTGAAAGCCTTTCCCAAAGTGGCCTTACAGTTTTCATATAGTGACTTTTACATAATTTTAGAAGAACTTATATCTCAATTTGGATTTGAACCATGGATCTACATCCGGCCAGCAGAAGCTCCATACCACAGAATACTATATTCAGAAGGTTCACTCCCATAGGACCAACATTTTTGGCAACATTTTTAACATAGGATGTCGCACAGACACTATCGTACCAAAATCTAATCATAAGAGAATTCATAGTTCATGCAATTTTGTCGGATAGTTTTAAAAGCAGATAAAAAAGTAAATTAAAGATAAAACGTAGATTTAAAGTAGTAGATAAAAGTACACTTACGTATAGATTAAAGTAGCATAGATTAGTTTTATTTAAGTATATGTTAAAAATAGATTTAAAGATTGTTTTAGGAATTCATATTTTATGCAATTTTATCGGATAGGTTAGGTTTAGAGCTACAGTAAAAATTTATATTAAATAGATCGACAGAAACAGACACACACACAGGCGCCCACAGTTCATTTTTCTTTTGTATAGAGCCCCAACCGTGTAAATGTAAATTGTTGAAAATTCGAATTCCAATTTTTGATCCTACACGATTCGCTATTACAATGATAACTCGATAGATAACAACGCAATAAATAACTCACATCGCATGTGGCGTTCCTTATATATAATACTTTTTCGAGTCTAACAATGCTTGCAAATTTTGAATTCATCTTGAAGGACATTGCTGAAAAAGAAATGGAAGTATGGGGAAAAAATGAAAAAATATGTTAGTTTTCAATGTATCCATTCCTAAATATGATAAATATTAAAAGATTTGCAGAGTCCACTTCAACGATAAGAACTTGTAATTCCGTCCTAGTAGCTCAACGGTAGAGCGCCGGCTGGCCAGTACGAAGTTCCGTGGTTTGATTCCCGGTTAGGGCAGCAAGACTCTTTACAGTTTAACAGAATTAAAAAGTAAAACTTCGTTAAAATGCAATGAATACCACCCATGACCATTCTACCTCGATAAAAGGTTTACTAATGATGGATTATGGGTGCGGATTTATTAAAGAATTTTAAGAAGATTTTTCAGACATAAAACATATTTGATACAACAAAAATATACGGTATAATAATGATCCTGCCTACAGTACATACAAAATACAAAAATAAGTAAAGAACAAAAATATAAATGAACAACATTATATATTTAAATGTTTAACACATTTCAAAGTGTGGTTTTCAGAATGAAGCCATAATACAAGTGTATGTAGATGACATCCCAGTCTATGCAAAAGATAAGTAAAAGTTGGAAGAAGTAATCAGTTGACGAAGAGTCTATATGAAGGGAACCTCTTTGGAATCATAAATGAATTTGCTATTAAATTGTGGAGCAAAATTGATTTCTTAACTAAGTCGTATACATTTCTTATTTTATTAATAAGTAATAAAATAATTAATAAAGAGTAGCCAAAAGTCGTATTTCAATTTAGACAGAAGACTTTAGTTTGTATAACCAAGTCATGCAATTTAACCGTGACATATAACTATTATACGCAAACCCAACTGTACGTACGCTATCTAAAAAAAATAATAATAATTACGCCGAAATTCCGAACAATCGCTAACAACCAAATAAATTAATTTTTGTCCGAACTGAATTTCTGACTGCCGATTGCGGAACTCAGTCTTAGAGACTCACCCCAAAATCGAAGAACTCGGTCATTTAGCATTAGAGGAGCGAGCGCTTTCTTGTTTTATGAAATGTACACCTGTCAAAGCATTTACCCCGTGCAGAGAGTTTATAGGCGGGAAAAGCAGCTTCACCAAAAAAGGGGCGGACGGGGCATACTAGATCACTCCCCTTTAATGTGTCTTTCGTTTTTTCACGATGTTTCATATTTTGACATATATACAGGGTGTCTCAAAAACATCGACCTCGGATTTTATTTCTTAAATATTGATCTTAGACATATATAATAAATTACAAAGTTGCGTAGAAAAGGGTATAGAATTTTATGAAATCGATAAACATTTTTAGGGGATTAAATATGAAGAAATACAAAATTTAAATTTTTATACGGCCCCCGTACAAAAACATTTCCAATGATTAAAATGGGTCCCATACACTAATAAGGTGAAGTACAAAATTTCAGCATGTTATCATAAAAAGTTCCAGAGATATGTTTAAATAATTGGGTGAAGGATTAATCACACATTAAAATGTAAATGTTTACAGCAAGAGTGCAAATGACGCAACGCAGAAATGCATCATAGGCTTGCTATCAGGCGAATGCAGCTCTGTATTGGCATGGATGGAAAACATTTTGAATAAGCTTTGTAATCCTTGTGTGAACTTATTATTTCTACACAGTGTAGATACTTTTGTACCAATAAATAGCAGAATCATTATTTATTTATGTAATCATTGCTTTCTTTCGTAATGTGTCGAAAGCCCAGAACGACCGACTCGTCCGAGGACTTGAGCAACAAGGTGGTAGAACGGGCTTTCGTAATGTGTGTATGACCCCTGAAACGCGATCTGCTGACGTGATTTTTCCCCTCTGAGAACCCATGTCGATGCATCGAAAAGTGGTTTAAGTCAGCATTTTTGTCTTTTCCTATCTCTGAGACTTTTTATGATAAAATGCTGAAATTTTGTACATCACCTTATTAGTGTATGGGGCACATTTTACTCCTTGGAAATATTTTTGTACGGGAGTCGTACAAAAATTTAAATTTTGTATTTCATCAAATTTAATTCCCTTGAAAATGTTAATCGATTTAATGAAATTCTGTATCTGTTTTTAAGCAGCTTTCTAATTTATTATATATGTCTAAGATCAATATTTAAGCAATAAAAGCCGAGGTCAATGTTTTTGGGACACCCTGTATATATAGAACAACATAGACTTGATGTGTATCTAAAAATCATGTTCCCAACTCATTATTAAACCATTTTACAGTTGCAGGTGGTTCATAGATGGCGAAAGTAAAGTTTTTCATATGTACAGAATTCCTTTTCTTCATTTAAGAATTATAATTTGGAAGACGTGTGTCTCATTACAATTGAAAATATTTTACAGCAGGACTCTAATATTTAAACGCAGAAGTAAAGGTTATGGCGATTATATTTGTTATAGAAAATATTACATTGGTTTAGTCATTAAAAGAATTGATATAAAACAGGATCTTGTACGATTCATGTGACAAAGAAAGTCTAATTAAGATGCCTTTTTTTCTGAAAAAATTGGTGCATCTATCATAAATATTCAAGATATTGTAATATACCATCTAGAACTTAAGATATCACAAAATATTGTAGACTCAGTTGCACAGAAATATTTTTGTGTCATTTGCAAATTTAATTTCCGTTACTTATTGGTGTATGGATTGAATATATTTCTTCCCCCTTCCCCTCCCCCACACACATACTCATACACTATTATTTTCTTTTAATATTTATTGTATTACCCCATACTATTATTTTTTTAATATTTATTGAATAACTTAAAAAAAAACTGAATGTTTTATATTGTAAAGAGTAACAGTTGGCAATTGTGAAATTTTAATTGAAAATAAGATCATTAAAAATTGAAATGCACTGACTTACTGAAATCTATTTGTTGTATCTATCTACATACTAAATAAATAGTTTTTTAAATGTACAGATGAATCATTTTAATATTTTTTTAGAAAATTTAGCCATGGTTCATATTGCGCCATGATGTGGACCATTGTATTCTGACGGTTACTATTTTAAACTATTTCGTGTTAAATTTTTAAGGTATTATTTTTTCCACTTTAGCACCAGTGATGCATGTGGCTTATAATAAAAATTATTTTGATATCGTTAATATGCGTCATTAGAGTTCAACACGCTATATACTGTATACTACAACCATTCTTTCTAGAATTATCATTGTTTTCCATATGGATTAATGTTTTGAAAATATTAAAATTTGAGTCGTTTGAGTTTTAATTACGAGAATTGATAAAAGTTACATCTAATTCTATAATTTTTCACATAATGTAACCAAACAAATATATTTATATGATAGGTGCATTTGTTTTTTAATTATCGAGTCACACACACACGCATACACACGCACACACACGCACGCACACACACACACACACACACACACACACACACACACACACACACACACACACACAGTATTCTTCCCAAAAGAGTTTGAAATAGATTCATCAGGTTTTAATGTGCGCATATCCACCAAAATCTCCTCGAAATCTAAAAATTTTAGGAGAAAAATAATTTCCTGCACAATGGTATGCAAAAGGTGATAGCTTTGTGTTATCAAGCTTTGTGTTAAGTAATTTTAAACCGTAACGTTTAACTTTAACTGTGTCCAGTTACTTTTAATTTTCACAAGTAACTATAAAAGTACTTCCAAATACTTACCAATAATGCACTGACTCGTTTCATTTTCAAAGTAACTTCATCCAATCCTGTTCCAAAAGAAAAACGAATGTATTTTAGCCAATTATAGTTTTTAATTATAGTATATAGCCAATTAAAATTGTTTGAGGGGGGTGACTTAGAGCTTAAGCTGGATTATGAATGTTCAATATCGCCCTATTTTGTGACATAACGATCTTTCGGGGACTTTTGCGTACAGCTTATCTCCTAAATGGAAATGAGCCGCTTAGAAAACGTTCCAGACTCAAAGCCATATATTTCAAAGTTTCCAGTGCTCAGTCTTAATGCAAACAATCGCTGCAGTGGCACCTGTGAACAACGCTGATTTCCAGGTAATCCAGAAAAATCTTAGGGAAAATTCTTCGGCGAGTTAACTTTTGAAATAAAATTTCACGACTTGTAAAGAGAAAAACTGTGTTTTACATAAAATTCTTCGATGAAAAGGTGTTATTTCCCAAATTTGGAAACTTTCTTTAATATTTAGGGGACGTAAAACACCCCCCCCCCCTCTCGCATTGGGCTTGCTGGTGGTAGATATATGAAGAAAGGGGGGTATTAAAAGGATAGCGAAAAAAGGATTGAATTTGAAGTTGTACAATGTACATGCTCTCAAATAGGGGGAAATTAAACTGGTTCCCTCTCAGAGTACATAGAGATCAGATAGGTACTAGTCAAATATCAACGGTCATACAATAAGCAATCCCCGAATAACGGAAATTTTTGAATAATTAGCGTTTCACATTTATTCGGAAAATCGAAAATTTTGATGTGCGGAACCCCCTAAAGAAGAAAATATTGGAAAACTGAAATTGCTCACTTTTTCTCCTTTCCAAACTATCTATACCTGTAGACCCAATGTGAAGTCTTCATCTCATACTGGAGCATGCAATTTTATATTTCACCTTTCGAACGTTTTACGTAGAGCACCCTCTTTTATGATAATTTATGAAAAACTCTATTCGTCTTGAGTTTTTTCTCAAATGATTAGCCCATATTCCAAATTTCAACTCTCTATCAAATTTTAAAGTAGGCGTTTCTCATTTATTAGGTAAATCGAACATTTTAGTGTGCCGCACCCCCTAAAATAGCAAATATTGGAAATCTGGAATAGCACACTTTCTTTCTTTTAAACAATTTATCCATACACCAAATTTTAACTCTCTATCTTATTGCGGAGCATACCTTTCCATCATTTCACTTTTCGAACGTTTTGGCATGGAGCATCCCGTCTACAGGACATTTTCTGAAAATTCCATTTTCCAGGGTGTTTTATCGAACGATTGACCCGTGTACCGAATTGCAAGTCTCTATCTATTCGGGAAGTTCCTAGAAAAAGTGTGACAGACAGACAGACGGACACTTGGCAATTAGTATATATAGATAAGTGCGAGTTCTTCTCTTTTGCAGTGAAACTTTGCAATGAACACATACGATTTTTTTCTATGTAAAACTGTTATTTTACAAGAATCTGGGATCCCTTGCATATAACAGCATTCATGAACCTGTTTCACGCGTATTAAACTCTCGTCAGCGTGGAATAGCCTACATCTGTAATGTAATGGCAGCGAGAAAATTTGCTATATGTCACACATTTGTAAGTCTCTATGGGGGACACACACATGTGCTCCTACCACGCTCCTTTTACGCAGTCCTCACACAGATTGCTTTCGGGCAAGTCTACCATAGCCAAATTAATACTCGTAGAACTCCCCTACAGGGGAAGTTACCCAAATTAGAATCCTTTCCTATTGCAGATAATAGTATGGATGCATGAATCCATGTATACATGAATTACATGCATGGATGGATAGGCTGTGGTTCAACCTATACGTGGATGCTCTGTTATTAATTTTACAGAACAGTGGATGATGTTACCGGGTTAACAATTCCACGGATGTTGTTATCTGCAGTGTAAGCGGATTCAAACTGTAGGAACGTCTCCTGTTGACGGGTTCTCGTGATTAAGATGTTGTGGCTACATTTACCAAAATATATGCCAATGACTCGAAAGCGTTACTCTTTGCGAATTCATCATTGCATAACAGGAGTTATGTTGCATCGGGTGTCTCTGAGAGAGGTAGAAAGTATGAATTCGCTTTGTTTGTGATCGAGCGACAGAAGCCCCGTCTCCGTCCAAAATGGTGTCTATTAAGAAAAGTGAGCGGGAGCCTCTACATTCCGCACTCTGCTCACGTAAGATACGCTTCCACCGTAATGGCTCACTTACATTCCGGGAGTATAAGTTCGCCGGGCACCCTCGTTTTTTATTGCCCTGCCATCTGGGGTACATCTTCGACGTAAAAGACGACAAGAACAACGCCGGTTATAGCCTCGAAGCTCCTTCCCTTACATGAGAGGCCCCATAAACAACGAACGGGGCTGGAAGGAAAGTAAAGCGCCGCCCCCGCTCGAACAATATGTAGTTAAGAGATCGAGCCCCAATGATAAAAACAAGGAGGCAGCAGAAAGCTGTAGCGCCCCTGCCGTTGCTTTCGGGTGACTTGAAGTTTATGGCGGAAACAGGGGGCGGCGGATCTAATCCAGGTTGATGTAAGTCCGCCACAAATAACCAGAATTCATTTTCCTAATGCCCAGGCGCCGGGTTAAAATTTTATCGCCGCCATACGTTTGGGGGGCTGCTGCCCCGAGTCAAAGCATCCGCCCCCTCGTAGTTCTACGTCTAATATGCGCGCCAGAAGGTGCCCTTTTCTTGGGAGGGAGGGAAGTGTAGCCCCTGCTTTCTTCCGCTCCAGCGGGTTTGCGATCGTCCGGATGTGAAATCGCGCCGTTTTAGCGACGGGTGCACGTTTCGGCGCCGTTTTTCCGCGCCACTGATTCTGTCCAACTTCCACCTAGCGCCCGGCTATAAGGGTAGTTACGCCGGGGCACTTGACCAGACTAATGTGCCGGAGGGGGGGGGGGGGCGCTACGATTCTTGGTTTATTTGATTCTCCCCTTCTCTCCATTTGCTTTATGTCCTTCTGTTTTCCTTCCTTCTGTCCAATTTTTATCCGCACTTACATTTCTTTCCCTTTTATATACCTTTTTACATTTTATGAAAGAGGTTTTCTGTTGATTTTTAACTCAAACGCGACTTTGTTTCGCCGATACATTAAGAATTAACCTGTCTGAGGAAATGGCTTCGTTGCTGGCACGAGTTTGGAGATATCGGATTCTCTCTGGTTCATGTCAAATACTTCCTTCCTTTTTTTAGGAACTAAGGGGTTTCTCCTCCTTCCCGCTGATGTTCATCAACTCCCGGAACTCGTTAATACATCAGTTGGAGATCCGCCCACTGTTCGCTGTCGCTCACTCACCGCCACAATCGCCACCCCCCACCCCCCCCTAAAACCAGAAATTAATTTATAATGCGGACCTGTAGACCGATCAGTCCAATTATTTAATTCGTGTTTTTAAAAAGAATTTTGACAGCGACTGCTCGTCTTTTTTTTCCGTTTTTTTTTTTTAATTTTCACTTCAAAATTATATGCAAAATAGAAATTCTTATCCGATTATAACAGAAATAGGAGGCGACCTATTGTAATATATTCTAAATCCTCATGTAAAATTGAAAATTATTGGATGCCGCAGGTCCGGCATGAGCTTTGACTGACAATTTCTTTGCTTTAAAAGGATTTTGTCAGCGGCTGCACCTAGCTTTTAGCAATAGAGATACTTTTTATACTGAAAATACATGCGAGACAATCTAGTTCTTCGACTGTTATACATGATTTCCTACAAACTTGTTCAAGGTATGATTATTCTAAAGGTAAAAGTAAGAAGTAACTCAACGGATCATCCATCCCCACTCGTGAACCATGGTTTCGTGGAGTACACTTCCCCTCATCAGCACTGTACAGGCGAGGAGACGAAGGGTGAGCTCAAAAATTTTTAAATCAAGGATTTTAGAATTTTTCTGGTAGAAGTATTGTAGCTGAAATCAGTATCGATAGTTAATCAGTTAAGTATTGGTTTGTAGCGTTTTAATCCCTGCTCATCGTTAATAAAATTATAAGCGCTTAGAAATAACACTGAATCGACTTCTTTCCTATAAAAGGGCTTATCTGAAAGTAAGAAAAGCGGGCCATCCATCATCCCCTGTAGAACCATGCTATCGAGGTTTGGGCCGGTTGAATTGCTTTTTATGCTGTTTTTGTCAATTCCTCGCTTTTGTGCAATCCCCTGTTATAACGTATAGAGTTGTCCTTCCTGAGCACTCAGAATTGTTTTAAAGACTAGCAGTACACCCGTTCTTCGTATGGAATATATAATATTAAGAAAATTAAAATTCACAATCATGTGAAAATTCCTATAATATACTAAGTGACATTGTTAATCTAAACATTCTATTGAAATATTTTATTTAATACTTCTAAAAAGAAATTTAAGAATCTCTATTCTCGCTATACAAAGTTATCTTCACAGGCAGAAAAGCATAAAACAAAATTCTAAAGCATAAAAATTCTGAAGCATAAAACAACCTAGTCCCGTTTGTAATCAAATTTACAAAAAGTATGAAATTAAATCATGCAAATATATGCAAAATAAAAGAGCTAAAATTGTATCGGAAGATATATCCGTACTAATATTATTATAGATTACAAGTTATGCCCGTGTATTAGTAGAAGATTACCTGTACTACAATATAAGAGTTTCAAAAATATTTTCCAAAATGAAACAGATGGATTAAAATATATGCCCTTGTATTAATAGAAGATTACCTGTACTACATGAGTTTCAACATATCCTATATGAGTTTCAAAAATTTTTGCCAAATTAAAACAGATGACGTAGTAAAGTTAAAATATCAATAATCCCCGTAATCTTTAAATCTGAAGGTCGTAATTGATTCCAATATGTGCGAAAATATCTGCCAATATATGCCAATATACCTGTACTACTTATATTCTCGTATATTAGAAGATATACCCGTGCATTTGTAGAATATTACCGTACTACACAATATATGAGTTTCAACAACTTTTGCCAAAATAACACAAATAACGCGATAAATTGTAAATATCAATAATACCCGAAAATATCAATAATAATAATATTTAAACCTGAAGGCCGCAATTCCTATAATTCAGTCAAAAACTTCAATTTCCATAAAATTTATTTTATATATATATCTTTATTGTTTAAATCGGAAAAGAATTAATAAAAATCGTCTGCTAATGATATCTCTATGGGAGATTTAATTGTGCGTTTTCAATTAATATCTAGGCAATCCCTAGTCCTAGAAACTCGAAACATGGGCTAAATTTTAAGTGGGGCTATTCCAAGGTTATCCATAAAATTTCATGTCATTCGGTTCAGCAGTTCTCTCATGATGATGAGATAAACATACAGACAGGCGGGCAGATTTTCAATTTTATTTATAAACTAGCAGCATACCCGTCCTTCGTACGGAGTATATAATATAAATAAACTTATAATTCGCAATCATGTGCAAATTCTGATAAAATATTAAATTTATTGCTCATAAAGAGAAGTTTAAGAATATCTGTTCTCACTATGCAAAATTATCTTCACGGGCAAATCTTAAGAATAAAATATCCTGGCCCCTTTTGTAAACAAATTCACACACAAAAAAAAAAGAATTGAATCAATATATGCAACCACGTACTACTTATATTGTCGCAAATTAGAAAATATGCCAGTGTGTTAGTAGAAGCTTAAACATATTGTAATATGAGTCTTTAAAATATTTACCAAAATAAAAAAGATGACGTAATAAATTGAAAGTATCAAAAATCCCCGTAATCTTAATACCAGAAGGTCGTAATTGATTCCAATATATGCCAGTATATATAAAAATTTTGCCAATATACCTGTACTACTTATATTGTCGTAGATTAGAAGATATACCCGTGCATTTGTAGAAGATTACTTGTACAACGTACTATATATGAGTTTCAACAATTTTCGTCATAATGAAACAATGGCATAATAATTTGAAAATATCAATAATTCCTGAATCAACTGTCCCCGAAATATCAATAATAATGATGTTTAAACCTGAAGACCGTAATTGATATTATCCAGTCAAAAATGCAATGTCAATGAAATTTATTTTATATACATATTTTTATTAGATTTAATAAAAATCGTATGACACATAACACATTGGATCCGTTGCTAAGCGACATGATATCATCTGCTTCAAATAAATTGATGGAAATCATGTCGTCTGAATAATGTGATCTCCATGGAAGGTTTGGCGACATTTTCGTCTCCATGATATTTTTATGGATTTACAAATATTTTTATCAATTTAGTGATATTAAAAAAATTAGTTAAATGCGTTACTAAGTAGGATGGATGGACTGACCGACAAATGCTACAGAAACATCATTTCAGTACTCTATTCTAAAAAAACAAATTTAATTTCATTGATTTGGGTCATTTTTATTAATTTGGAGATATTTCCTCTAATTTGGTAAAGTTTAAGAAAAGTTACCAAGTTATTTAGAGATATTCCGCTAAATTCGTAGCTCTAAATTTGCAGATCTGAAGAATAAAATATCCATATCCCGTCTGTATATATACTAAATGAAAACACTAAAATTGTATTAGAAGATACATACATCCGTTCTACTCTTTTTCTGCTTCAACAATCGGCTAAATGAATTTATTGGGTAAACACAATATATGAGTTTATTAGCTAAACACAATATATGAGTTTATTAGCTAAACACAATATATGAGCTTTGAAACCTCTTTGCTAAAATAAATAAAAGTGTGATGTACGCAGTTCGCAATATATATAATTAAAAGAACAATCAAACCGTTCATTTATTATGAGTTTATTAGCTAAACACAATATATGAGCTTGAAACCTCTTTGCTAAAATAAATAAAAGTAATGTACGCAGTCCGCAATATATATAATTAAAAGAACAATTAAACCGTTCATTTATAAAATATATTTTTACATCCATTTATTTATTATACAAATAGAAAAAATAATAATAATCATTAACAAACACATTTAATTCCATTCCTTTGCCGAGCAACATGATATAAGATAGAATCTTCCTCATAAAATGCGAAATTAAATAACCATTTTAATTTCTTTATACTTCTAATCGTTGAGTAAAAGCTTGTGAAATACATGGAGGTTAATACATGTAAAAACATGGAGGTAGATTTTTCCATTTAAATTTATGTTTCAAACAATTCATGCTTTCAGATAGTGACTATTTAATGCAAAAATCCTGCATCAAACTCAAAAATAAAGTTTTAATTCCCTTTGACGCTTTAAACAAACGATTTTTATCCTTTCCGTTTGGATAAACCACGGAGTTGGAGAGTAGAACTCCTATAAAAAAAGTTCCGTTTTTCATTAATATCTCGACAACCCCTGGTCTTAGAAACTTGAAACTTGGGCAAAATTTATGGGGGGCTATTTCAAGGCAACCCACAAAATTTCATTAAATTCGGTTTAGCCGTTCTCTCGTGATGATGAGACAAACGAAAGTTTCGTTTTTTACTAATATCTCGAGAACCACTGGTCGTAGAAATTCCAACCATAGACTGAATTTTAAGTGGGGCTATTTCTAGGCTACCCACAAAATTTCATCAAATTCGGTTCAGCCGTTCTCCCGTGATGATGGGACAGACAGACAGACAGACAGACAGACAGACAGACAGACAGACAGATTTTCAATTTTATTTATATAGATAATGCTCCTAAAAAGAAGTTAAGGAATGGCTGTTCTCGTTATTCAAAATTATCTTCACGGGTAGATCAGAAGAATAAAATATCCTGGCCTTTTTGTAAGCAAATTTATAAAAAGTATGGAATTGAATCAATATATGCAAAATAATAGCGTATTGTATGGGACCCGTACTACTTATATACGCGAATATTAGAAGATATAACCTATATTAGTAGATTACATATATAAATTGAAAATATCAATAAATCCGTAATCTTTAAATCAGTAAGCAATAATTAATTCCAATATGTGCCCAAATGAAAGTGCTAAAATTATATTAGAAGATAAACCCGTACTACTTATAATGTCATAGATTAGAAGATATGTCCTAGTGTTAGTAAAAGATTACCCGTATTATAATATGTAGTCTGAAAATTTTTTACCAATATATAACAGATTACTTAATAAATTAAAAATATCAATAATCCCTGCCATCTTCATACCGGAAGGCTTGATTCCAATATATGCCAATATACATGTACTACTTATAGATTATCTTAGATTAGAAGATATACCCGTGCATTTGTAGAAGATTACTCGTACAACGTACAATATATGAGTTTCAACAATTTTTGCCGCAATAAAACAATGCCATAAGAAATTGAACATATCAATAATCTCTGAATAAATAATCCCAGAAAACATCAATAATAATAATGTTTAAACATGAAGATCGTAATTGATATTATCCAGTCAAAAATACGATGGCAATGAAATTTATTTTATATACATATCTTTATCATTAAAATCGGAAAAGATTTAATAAAAATCTTCTTCCTCATAAACACATTAAATTTAAATCCGTTGTTAAGCGACATGTTATGATTTGCTTCAAATAAATTGGTGGTCAAAATATCGTCTAAATATCTCTAATGAAGGTTTGGGGACATTTTAGAAAATCGCCAAATTTATCGCCAAGTGGGACTGTAGAACTGACAGTCCCACTTGGCGATAAATTGACGGACCATCATCAAAATATTATCTCCTAAAAAAACACAATTTCGTTTATTTAGGGCAATTTATCAATTTCAAAATATTTTTATGGATTTATAAATATTTTTATCAATTTGGTGACATTTTAAAAATTCGCTAAATGTGCTACTAAGTAGGGCGGTTGGACTGACAGACAAATGCTAACGAAACACCATTTCAGTACTTTCTTTTAAGAAAACAAAATAAATTTCATTGATTTACGTCATTTTTATCAATTTGAGGACATTTCAATCAATTTGATAACTTTTAAGAAATTTGCCAAGCTAGCGATATCCAGCCAAATTCGTAGCTCTAAATTCGCAGATCTGAATAAAATATCGTGATCCAGTTTGTATGTACTAAATGAAAACACTAAAATATTGTTAGAAGATATACCCATTCTACTCTTTTTCTGTTTAAACAATTGGATAAATGAATTTATTGGGTAAACAAAATATGAGTTTATTAGCTAAACACAATATATAAGCTTAAAACCTCTTTGCTAAAATAAATGAAAGTGGAGTATGCAGTTCGCAATTAATATAATTAAAAAAAATCAAACCGTTCATTTATAAGATATATTTTAATACCCATTTATTTAATATTCAAATCGGAAAAATAATAATAATCATTAGCAAACATATTTAATTTCATTCCTTGGCCGAGCAACACGATATAAGATAGAATCTTCCTCATAAAATGCGAAATTAAATAACCATTTTAAAATCTTTATACTTCTAATCGTTGAGTAAAAGCTTGTGAAATACAAAACATGGAGGTAGATTTTTCCATTTAAATTCATGTTTCAAACAATTCATGCTTTCAAATAGTGACTATTTAATGCAAAAACCCTGCACCAAACTCGGAAATAAAGTTTTATTTCATTTCGCCGTTTTAAACAAACGATTTTCATCCTTTCCGTTTGAATAAACCACGGAGTTGGAGAGTATAACTCATAGGAAAAAGTTCCGTTTTACATTAATATCTCGACAACCCCTGGTCTTAGAAGCTCAAAACTTGGACTAAATTTATGGGGGGCTATTTCAAGGCTATCCACAAAATTTCATTAAATTCGGTTCAGCCGTTTTTCCGTGATGATGAGACAAAGGAAAATTTCGTTTTTTACTAATATCTCGAGAACCACAGGTCATAGAAACTCAAAACACGGACTAAATTTTAAGTGGGGCTATTTCTAGGCTACCCACCAAATTTCATCAAATTCGGTTCAGCCGTTCTCCCGTGATGATGGGACAAACAGACAGACAGACAGACAGACAGACAGATTTTCAATTTTATTTATATAGACTAGCAGCATACCCGTTCTTCGTACGGAGTATATAATATAAATAAACTTAAAATTCACAATCATGTGCAAATTCCTATAGTATACTAAATGACATGTTGAATCAAAATATTCTGTTAAAATATTTAATACAATGCTCCTAAAAAGAAACTTAAGGATCTCTGTTCTCACTATACAAAATTATCTTCACGGGTAGATCTGGAGAATAAAATATCCTGGCATTTTTTGTAAGGAAATTTATAAAAAGTATGGAATTGAATCAATATATGCAAAATAATAGCGTGTTGTATGGGACCCGTACTACTTATATACGCAAATATTAGAAGATATAACCTGTATTAGTAGATTACATATATAAATTGAAAATATCAATAAATCCGTAATCTTTAAACCAGTAGGCAGTAATTAATTCCAATATGTGCCCAAATGGAAGTGCTAAAATTATATGGGAAGATAAACCCGTACTACTTATAATGTCATAGATTAGAAGATATGTCCTAGTGTTAGTAAAAGATTACCTGTATTATAATATTTAGTTTGCAAAATTTTTGCCAATATATAACAGATTACTTAATAAATTACAAATATCAATAATCCCCGTGAACTTCATACCGGAAGGTTTGATTCCAATATATACCAATACACAAGTACTACTTATATTCTCTTACATTAGAAGATATACCCGTGCATTTGTAGAAGATTACTCGTACAATGTACAATATATGAGTTTCAACAATTTTTGCCGTAATAAAACAATGCCATAAGAAATTGAAAATATCAATAATCTCTGAATCAATAATCCCCAAAAACATCAATAATAATAATGTTTAAACATGAAGATCGTAATTGATATTATCCAGTCAAAAATACAATGGCAATGAAATTTATTTTATATACATATCTTCATCATTAAAATCGGAAAAGATTTAATAAAAATCTTCTTCCTCATAAACACATTAAATTTAAATCCGTTGTTAAGCGACATGTTATGATTTGCTTCAAATAAATTGGTGGTCAAAATATCGTCTGAATATCTCTAATGAAGGTTTGGCGACATTTTAAAAAATCGCCAAATTTATCGCCAAGTGGGAATGTAGAACTGACAGTCCCACTTGGTGATAAATTGACGAACCATCATCAAAATATTATCCCCTAAAAAAACACAATTTCGTTTATTTAGGGCAATTTATCAATTTCAAAATATTTTTATGAATTTATAAATATTTTTATCAATTTGGTGACATTTTAAAAATTCGCTAAATGGGTTACTAAGTAGGGCGGTTGGATTGACAGACAAATGCTAACGAAACACAATTTCAGTACTTTCTTTTAACAAAACAAAATAAAATTCATTGATTTATGTCATTTTTATCAATTTGGGGACATTTCAATCAATTTGGCAACTTTTAAGAAATATGCCAAGTTAGCGATATCCAGCCAAATCCGTAGCTCTAAATTCGCAGATCTGAATAAAATATCGTGATCCAGTTTGTATATACTAAATGAAAACACTAAAATATTATTAGAAGATATACCCATTCTACTCTTTTTCTGTTTAAACAATTGGATAAATGAATTTATTGGGTAAACAGAATATAAGTTTATTAGCTAAACACAATATATAAGCTTAAAACCCTCTTTGCTAAAATACATGAAAGTGATGTATGCAGTTCGCAATTAATATAATTAAAAAAAATCAAACCGTTCATTTATAAGATATATTTTAATATCCATTTATTTATTATTCAAATCGAAAAAATAATAATAATCATTAACAAACACATTTAATTCCATTCCTTTGTCGAACAACATGATATAAGATAGAATCTTCCTCATAAAATGCGAAATTAAATAATCATTTTAATTTCTTTATACTTCTAATCGTTGAGTAAAAGCTTGTGAAATATAAAACATGGAGGTAGATTTTTCCATTTAAATTCATGTTTCAAACAATTCATGCTTTCACATAGTGACTATTTAATGCAAAAATCCTGCATCAAACTCAAAAATAAAGTTTTAATTCCCTTTGACGTTTTAAACAAACGATTTTTATCCTTTCCGTTTGGATAAACCACGGAGTTGGAGAGTGTAACTCCTACAAAAAAAGTTCCGTTTTTCATTAATATCTCGACAACCCCTGGTCTTAGAAACTCGAAAATTGGGCAAAATTTATGGGGGGCTATTTCAAGGCCACCCACAAAATTTTATTAAATTCGGTTCAGCCGTTCTCTCGTGATGATGAGACAAACGAAAGTTTCGTTTTTCACTAATATCTCGAGAACCACTGGTCGTAGAAATTCCAACCATAGACTAAATTTTAAGTGGGGCTATTTCTAGGCTACCCACAAAATTTCATCAAATTCGGTGCAGCCGTTCTCCCGTGATGATGGGACAAACAGACAGACAGACAGACAGACAGACAGATTTTCATTTTTATTTATATAGATATAAGCGGATCTAAAAACGCCCACAATCGTCACTGAATTCAAGGTAACAGCACTTCGAAAAAATAAATAGATAAAACAAAATCCTTGCTTTAAGGAATTTTGCGCCCATGGATTATCTATCTCATTACTTGCACCGTGCGGCAAAGATCGGGAAGCATGATCCGCGGGTCTGCTATTCCAAGACAAACCAAATTTTCCATCATTTTAAAATTATGCTTTATTTAATATACAGTTTTTATTATCTATTAGCAGAAATACATGCCGTTCCTCTCGTGATGTGTTTGAATGATTTTTGAGAAAACAAATTAATAAAAGTAAATTAAATATTAAAAGATCGAAAAAAAAAATATCGAAAACCACTGATAGGATAGCAGGCACTCGATGGCAAGAGGAAGTTTCCAATCCGGAAAAAAGTAATTTTGTTTTATGACTCCTTTTACATATTTTGAAAGGCAAAAGGTTGATGTGTGGTGTTTGACGTTGGTAAAAGGTACCCAGATAAAAATGTCGATATTTTGTGGCATTTTGATTTTCTTTTTAACTTTATTTATTTAAGTTTTTTTAATTTTACAGTTTTGATAGATTAATAGAATGAAGTTTATTTCCTCCGAATCTTATTCTAAATGACAAAGTTGTCGACGATGAAACGTTTGGATGTAACACTTGCAATCATTTCACCTGGTGAACGTGTGGTCGGCGCACGCGATAAGCACATACTGGCATATAATTTAGAGGTTGATGCACAGATGTCGCAGATCCAAAATTTATAATTTTACACTTTTTTACCAGAATTTATTTATAATAAAGCTTAAATAAAATTTAATATAGCTTAAATAAAGCTTAATTGATTCATAATAAAGCTTAAATAAAGTTTAGTATAGTTTAAGTACAGCTTAACTGATTTATAATAAAGTTTATGACGGTATCGGATCATCCCTTGTAACTGCTCTACATCTTTTGGTTGAGATGGACCGCAAGGGTACTAACAAAACGACCCGAGTTCCATTCTCGGATTTGCCTTAACCATCTCCGGGTTTACGCGGAGAACGAGCGTGTTAAATCTGTAGGTTCGATTTTTTTTAATGATTATTCTAAAAATGTACCTAAGATTTAGGTATGTTCAAATGGTATTTTACAAGCTAAAAGCATCATCTAATGCCAATTAAAGTTGCAAAATTGAATCAAACATTCTAATAATATTGTTTCTAACAGCTCGCTCTTGCTGAATTGCTAACGACAGTACTGATCTTTGTGATGATCGTAATCATTGAATGTTAATAAATAAATAATAAACGGTATTTTAATACCGTAATGTATTACAATGTAAATCAAGATCATTTTCTTTACATACATAGGTGCAAAATTTCAAGTCTCAGAACTTGGTGGATGGTTTATGCATATAAGGACGTACACACGCATTTCCTTTTATTTATGCAGATGAAATGTATTGAATTAAATATAAGTGCAGAAATTGTTTTTTATATATCCGGATTAAATATTCCAAGGAATATGCTGTTGAAAACTTGTTTGTCATGAGTTACTTTTTATTATTTATATCATAATTTTATCATTATATTATTGTTTTTAAAATGCAAGTATATAAATTCATTTAAACTACCCATATTAATCACTTTTAACATATGTTAATGTAACAAAACTCAGAGCTGCATATATTAATGCAACAAATCCTAAAGCTACATATATTAATGCAACAAAATCTAGAGTTATATATATTAATGAAAAAAAAAAAAAAAAAAAAAAAAAAAAAAACCCTAGCTTAAGGGCCCATAACGAGCTGAGATAATTACAGCGCTCAGAACACATTTTTTCTCTCAATTATTTTATTTAAAAGTAGAAGAATTTTATTGTTATTACCATAATTATACGTATTAAGTTATTTATGACTCATTAAACTGATGTTCATGATAAATACGAAAACAATTTAACACAGAATATCTATTACTTATTAAATATAAAATAAAAATGTTTTTCAAAATTTGAAAATGCAGGGATGGAGACAGGATAAGGTACTAAAATTTTAGTAAAAAAAATATATTTTTTTAACCCAAAATGGGGATTCTAGAATTTGCGCTTCTTTTCCTCCCCCAAATAAAGCATGTTAAATAATGCTTTTATTTTGGGGGCCGCAAACTAAAATTTGGTTCTCCAAATTTTAGTATAGGGTAAATTAAAATGCGTGGGGAAGGTCTATTACGTGGTTTTCTTAAAAGACTAAAATGTATTAGTTACGCCGCTGTGACAAAAGATGTGTAGTGGACTAAACAGTTCACTGCATTTTACAACTCTTACAAAAAATCTTACAAATCTGCATCTTACAAAAAAATTTCCAAAATGACATAAAAATTATGTGCCATTTCTTTGATAGAAACAAACATGAAGATGAGGTAGCAATATTACGCGATTGTTTCGAGTAGTTATGAGCACCCATCATCAGGTTAAATAATAATATGTAGTAATCAAAATATGAATTTAATTATGGGTCACATCATTTTCACATATATTAAGAAAATATGAAGAATTTGCATTCTTATAAGCAGCAGCTACATGTGATTTTTTCTGCTTCCTCGATAAAGTTTGCCAACAGTCTGTTTTTTTTTTCTGTTACATTTTTTCTTGAGGAAGTCTATAATCGCAGTTACTTTCACAAAATAAAATTATTGGTTTGATTTAGAGCATTCTTCATATTTTTTTTTTTTCATACACAAACTTTCTGTTTAGATGTGGGACCACCCCAAAACAGGTTTAGTTTCAAGTCATGACACTTTTGATGCGAAACATCTTAATATGCCGGGTACAGAGTAAATCTGGAAATAGTGTGACTCAGTTTTTGAACGGAAGTGCTACCATACTCATCCACATTGATATCTGCTCTGTAAGCCAATTTTCTCTAATAGTTTTCTCCAACCGCATGCCCGTCCAGTGGATTCACTTATTTAAAACAAAAATCAAAAAATCAAAAGCATAATTATTTTGAGCTGTTCTCGAGGTATCAGAAATTTTACTTTCTTGCAGGGAAAGCGGTACCCCCTAGAAATAATCCTCGACAAATATGAATTATCCAGGATTGGCACATATCTTTCATGATGTCTACTTATTAGTACCACAATGACGAGGTGACTCTAAAACTCAGTGTGGGGCTTATTTCTCAACACAGTCGAAGGACACGAGTTGAATGAATAATTTCTTGCTTCGTTTAATGAAGCGAATAAGCTTTTGTCAACATCAAGTAACATTCATTTTTACTTTCCTTATATACATAATGTATAAGGAAAGTATTGTGACGGGGTCGAAAATTCGAATTCGAGTTTTCGACGGGAGAGCACGTTTCAAGCATCCCTGATCACGAATCAAGCATTTTTGAAGTGATGTCTGTGTGTGTGTGTGTGAAAGTATGTGTGTGTGTGTGTGTGTCAGTGGGTCTGTGGAGACGATAACTGACGAACGAATGGACCGATTCGAACCAAATTTGGTACAAAAATCACAATCTGTAAACACTGGAAGCCTATTGTTTTTATATGCAATCGAATGTTCAGAACCCCCCCTAAATTTTCGAATGAAATTTTGAAAAAATCGTCAAAAAATCAAAACCAATAATAAAGTTACGTAAATAGACATTCCTTATGTAATTTTTCATTAGAAAACGATTGACATAAATTTTAGAACGCTAACATGAACCGTTCTCGAGATATTGCACATTTTTCAAAAAAATTATCAAAAAGTCAAATAAAATAGAAAAAAAATATTTCCTATTGAGAAACATGTTCACTTTTCATATATAATATCATGCGATAAATTGGGTGACATCATTCTCGTGGATCTAGCTCGTTCCATTCATGAAAAAAGATACTTTGAGTAATACATTTGCATTTGAACGCCAATTTATCTGCTGTAAGAATAACTTATTTCTTCGTTCATAACGCTTGGCGAGATTTTGGCGACGAAATTGGCGGAATGTCGCCAACTTGGCGACTTTTTGAAATGTTGCCAAATTAACGAAAATCTCTCCAAATGGATAAAAATGACGATAATCAATGAAAATGACGACTAATTGTCGAAAAGTCAATATCTTGGAAAGGATATTAGTATCTACTAGAAGAAAAACCTATTTATTTTACTGTAAAAGTAGTAAATTCATTTCATTATATAAGGAAAGTCATGTGTTGCCCACATCAGATTTTTTTTTAATTCGAAATATGCGAAAATAGTTATGTTTTGCATCAACTGTTAACAAGTAACAGAGTTACTCACTATCTTTTTACAAAAGAGTATCGCTTTTTCACAGACCGTACTGCAGCCAACGGCCGTACTGTGCTGAAAACACCGGTTCTCGTTAGATCACCGAAGTCAAGCAGCATCGTGCGCGGTTAGTACTTGGTGGGTGACCACCTCGGAACACCGCGTGCTGTTGGCCATCTCGGGTGCGGTATCCCCGTGGTTTGCGCGCTAGATTTGCACGCTACCACAAATGCCGCCGTGTTCATGCGGAGTACGATCACGTTAAACATGTGGGTCCGTAAGTCCTTCCGAGAGGTTGGTGGTAGGGGAAGGAGGGTACGGTCCCTGTGGATGCCTCCCCCACTGGGTTCCGGTCTAAATTGGGTGGCACTTCCCGGCCGTCCATACAGTTACCTTACACCTTTCTGGTAGGTCGGACGGTCTGGGTCTCAACAACAACAGACCGTACTGAAATGCTTAATAAAATAACACTTTTACTAAACACAAATGCAATCTTACCATTCTGCGCCCATTGGTGCCTTTACATTACATTTTCGACCCTGTAAACTATGAAAAAATGTTTGGTTGGGTGTGTACCATCATCTCGTAAAGTTTGGCCTATCTTTTTTTAATCACTTTGTATATTTATAATTTGTAAGTTGTCATGTTTGAAGCAATTCGGGTATTACGAAATTCACATGTTATGCATTCAGAAATGTCTCGTTCCAGCTGCAGGTGACTGACTAGCTCTGACTTTTGTGTTTTCATCCTCGAATTTTTGTGAATTTTCTAGTATTCTGCAGATGAGATCTTCGCATTGTGCTATTTTTATGAAACAGGTACTTGTCTTTTCTAGCTCAGCTGAGTTCTATCTCAACCTTCACGGGGTGCACACGTGTAGTTTGTAAAAATTCGAGTAAGACTAGCCTAGTCAAAGGTCATATTTGAATACAAGAGAAATACGTCAACAAAATTCAGCGCCTATTTTATGATCTTAGCCAAAATGATCCTCCAAAGCTGTGCTGGAGATTCTTTGTAAAAAGATTGTCCGAGCTGCAGTTTCCTCTTCAGTGCTTTATTGGGTGGATGTGTCGACAGAGTCTTTAAACAGTCTTGCCTGACATTTCTGTCTCAGTTTCCTCAAGAGGAAGTTTGGACAGGAGTGTAGCAGAGCTACTGGAAAACAACGATCCATTCCAAGAAAGTGGCAAGAAGCAAAACTGCTCAAGATATCTGATGATAGGATGAATGTAATCATATTATCATATAAATCATATAATAGTATCAGATGATATATTATGGGTTCAAAAATCAACGACGCAAACTGAAATGTGTTGACATATGGTATTCTTAAATGTACAGTATGATTTTTCCACAAAAGCGTCTGAATACTTTTGAGATACCATACATGCCTTAGGTACGATATGTGTCATGAGTGTAACTAGAATCTCCGAAGGAGAAAGAGGATATGATCCAATAGGGGGGTTACGGTGTTGGATTTTGTTTTACAATAGGGTCCCTATGGAGAGCTCATGCAATTTTTCCACCCATGACCTTTCCCTCCCGTTTATGTTTAAGATATGTTTTATATGGGGGTTTAAATAAATGGTGAAAGCATTTTTATGTTTTTAAACGTTATACCATCTAAACGGACACCATTACAGAGAACACTTAAACCCTTTAGGCACCTGCCCGTCAATGTAGGCGACGCCCGATGCTTGACATCTCAGCGGATGCCTGGATCGCATTTTTCGCAAATCACATGTCAACTGCACCGATGTCTCCATCTCAGGGCTTTCACGAAAATTGTTCGCAGTCGACTTTTTTCCCCTTTACTTTTGGGCCGCCCCAGTTTCGGGGCAAGCGGGCGGAAGGAATAGGCCGATGACGAGAGACTGTCATATCCAGGAACATTCGCAAGAGAATGGAATTCCGTGAGCCGATCGACAATCCCTTATTGGATCCATATGGAAAAGAAAATTTCATCCTCTGCTGATCAGGGAGGATCACAGACGGACTGCGGGCCCGGAGTATTTTGTCTGAGAAGTCAGCAAAGCGTCAGAATTGCGTCGTAAACAAGGTTGAGTGTTTGCGAATCTTGTTGTACAGTGGGTGCATTGTGAAAATGATGTAAACTCGGTGGTAAGACCTAAAATGCTTTGGAAAGAATTTCACTTTTGAAAATGGGGAGGGTTTGCCTGGCTCATGGTAGAGTGGGTCTGAATGAAATGTCACGACTTTTGATGAGACGGGAAGTTTTGTTCTACGCCCAACGTAATCCACTTGAAAAGTATTTCGAAACTTGTTTCATGGAATATGTGTTCCATTTTCTTTATGTCATTGATATTCTTACATCCATGCTCAATGCGAATACCCTCGATTTTTACTTTCCCCACAATACATGGTAGGCATTAAGTACTAGAATCTTGTCGAAAATCGAAACTCGAGTTTGGGCGTATCTACGCATTTCGGGGATAGAACACACAAAAAAAAGTATTTCTTATGTGTGTGTGTCTAGCTCACTCAAAAACTATTCGACGAAATTTTCTAAAATTTTGTAGGTAAGTCACAGACCAATAGCAATCTTATTATAAGTAGTAAACCACAGCAGGCACTGTAAGTCTCAAATTGCCAGCAACTGATCTATACCTTTTCGGACACACTCAGTTCCAACTTAATCTACACAACGTGATTCAGACTGATTTTGAATGCACCACTTTGTGATTGTGGACACTTCTGGCGTGAGAGTTTGTTATTTTCTAAAGGACTGTCGCGAGTGCACACGCTATGGATATTTTTGTATAGGGAAGGCGGGGAGGCGCTTCACAAGGGGTCACATTTCACGGGGTGTTGGCGATTTAATCGAGTGCAATGCGAGGGACGGCCGTTGCCACGGCGACGTGTGACAGGCCTCGTTGATGGCCGGGCCAGCATTTATTAAAAAACATTTAACGCCATGATATAAAATTTAGCCAAGATATGCTGTTAAATGCCTTGTTATAGGTTTTCTTTAATTAGAGGTTCGTGAATTCATTTTATATTATGTAATACGATGAGTTAACATGGATAAGCGACCACGATTCGACCTCTTGCAAGGTGTCTGATTTTAATATGAACGTTCCAGGACTAAGAATTCTAGGAACTTATTTTAAAGTTCCAGAAATAAAAATTCCAGGAACTTATTTTAAAGTTCCAGAAATAAAAGTCTGATATGGGGCATCACGTGATTCAAATTCATTATCTCTCTTTTTCTTTCATAACGTTTTAAATTGAGTTTAATGGCATGCAATAACGAGGACACTTATTTCAAATGACATCGAATTTGCAGTTTTACTTCAATTTTCGTCTTTATTTCGCGTTTGGACGTATTTTCAAAGATGGAGACGCAAAATGTCAAAAAATAGCCAGGCATGGACCAGAGGGGAAAAAAGTCCCCCCAAGAGGTGTATTCAGCCCCCCCCCCCCCCGATAAAAATATTAAAATTTTAGTAGTGATAAAATTTCATCCAATATGTCATCCAAATTTTGCATAAAAAATTCTTTAGAGACTTTTTTTTTATATAAATTACTTTGTTTTAGAGTTTTTTTAATTTAGTTGAATGTATGATTATACTGATGATCCATTTGTTTACATATTTAATTTAAAAATGTGACATTAGTGTTTAGGATACTTTAGTATTATTGTGTGCTGAGTTCACTGTTATTCATTATAGAGTCAAAATCAACTGATAAATAGTTAGAAGTTAATATTAAGCATTAACTTTTAGAAATTTCCTTCTATTAATTAAGAGCTTTACTACTTGTTAATGCTTATATTAAAACCGATTGTAACTATTATATATTGATATTGATGTATAGTAGCTATATGGACCTTCCTAATAAACTCTTCGCTAACAAATATAAATATGTAATTATTTGTTAATAATTCATGTGGACTAAACATATAACTATTATGGTTTATAAATGTAATTATTATGATTTTTAAATGTAACTATTACGATTTATAAATGTAACTATTATGGTTTATAAATGTAACTGTTATGATTTAAATAAATTAAAGACGAAATCTTTAGATTTTAAAAGTAATTTAATAAACATCCTATAGACGTATACACAGATAAAAAGTCAGAGCACTTTCAGGCATCACTATACCCTTCGTCAGTGGTATTCAGAATGCCACTGAGGAAGGGTATAGTGATGTCCGAAAGTACTCTGGCTTTTAATCTGTGTGTACGTCTATAGGATGTTTGTTACATGACTTTTAAAATCTAAAGATTTCGTCTTTAATTTATTTAAATCAATTTACAATTTTGACGTGTTACCACTCTAAGTAGTAACTGTTATGGTTTATGGCTAATGATTAATTGTGTTTTGGGTGAGCTCCTCAAGACTGTTGAGCCCCACCCCCTTTTGAATTTCATCTCTGGCTACGCCCTACGCTAGCTCTCGAATTAGATTATTTTGATTTTTTTTATGTTTATTTTGTTCACGCGAATGACTTTTTTTACAGGGACATTTAATTTTAAGTGGAATGCAGATAACATATACCATTTCAAATGACAACTAACTATATCTGAACTTTGAGAACGACCCCCCCCCCCCCCCCCCTAAGCGGGTTCTGCGAGTATTCATTAGGTTAGCGCCCCAAGCATTCAGGCTCAAACATGCCGCATTCGAATCCCGAGTACGAGAGATACAAATGCACGCAGGGTTATAGAATCCAATCGATAGAGGCTCTTAATCTATATTAATCCATCTACAGTTTCTGATCAAATGAGTCCACGTGATCCTAAAATGATCAGAGGGGTTAAAAAAACCCTACTCGAAACCAGCGTCCGATTTCTTACCGCTCTTAATATCTGAAGTGTCTTTTTCCGGCGTCGACTCTGTCCTCGCTGAAAAACAACTTTTACAGGCATCCGTTAAGAATGACGCTCGACTTTGGCGAAAAATGTGCCGATGTTTGGCAAGTTTTTGAAGCTTTGCTGAATGGCAATGATTAGCCTAGAATTGTCTGAGTTAAATGGTTTTTTCGAGATCTTTTCACGCAGATGGTATATGAGGATCTTCATGTTCCAGAGAGTAACGAGACATGCAACGAGTCAAAGTAAAATTTGAATACTGTGTTTTGAGAATATAATCGTCTGTTTTGTGAATGAGTTCAGTATTAAATGGCGGCTTTTTTTTTTATTATTATTGTATTTCGTTATTGTAAATCTCATTCGTTCATTGGTAAATCTCATATCGAGGCCTAACATGACCTTGGTATTTTTACATTCAGTGTCGACTTGAGTTTATTCAGTATGCTACTCAGTGTTTTAGAACTTCAGCAGAGCGATAGTTTCCTCAACATGTACGCCACTACACCTTTAACCAGGCAGGTGTAGGACATCACTGTACACTCCGATGAATCTGAAAATTTCTGGCTCCCCCCGCTGTCACTGCTCTTTATATTATTTAATATAAATATCGTTTAGACCGAACGCGGGGGGTGGGGGGGGGTATAATTTCGGATGCATCCATACAGACGCACTCGAGCGAGAGCGAATCGTGCTGCAACACGTCATCCCAGAACTTTTTATCATAATCGAAACACCCCTTTTCGATTTTTTCCCGTCGGGCGGCCCTCCCCCGAAATTTCTGGGCGAATTAAGTCGTCAAATGTTGTGACGCGGCCGCCCGTTATTGGTGACAAAACGCTTCACTCTCGCTTTCTTTTTAAAAAATGTTCTGTTCTTTTGGGATGGGGGAGACCCGGGATGATGTATGACTTGTGGGGTTAAGTGGAACCACGGATCGGCGAGCAGGATGTATGGCGTGCTCGAAATGCACGATGGGGGGTGGCCCGAGCACACTTTTCTACATATTGCGTTTTGCATGCGTCAATCTTGGCAGTGTGGAGTGGTGATGCTTCGTCATGTTTCTGCCAACTGCCACTGAATGGTTTAAGAATACTTGACTCGCATTGTGTCGAACAGGAGTTGTCGAAAAATAAACGAACAACCTCCAATTATATGCCCACTAGTTGTACGTTCCATGCAATGAACATTTGAAATAAAGTAGAAACCGGATATAACGAGTAGCCCTGGACCCACTCAGGGGTCCGCTCGAACTTTTTCGTAGCAAAGTCGTATTATATCTTAAGGAACTATCCATTAGGGCTAGGGAGATATGGCGATCATACCTCCAAATAGCTGTATAGGGGTGAGATAGCCCAGTGATTAGCGCACGAGGATTAAAATCTGACGATCCAAGTTCGATTCCCGGCTTTGCCCAAACTGTTCACGTGGAGGACGGGCACGTTAAATACGTGGGTTAGTAAGTCCTTTCGTGAGGTTAGTGGAGGGTACGGTCCTTGTGCCGCTTCCATTGGGTTCCGATCTAAATTATGCGGCACTTCCCGGCCGTCCAAACAAATACCTTGTGAAGGTGTTGGAATGAACACATAGGCATCTTTTTATAGAACAACAAGTTTTATTCTTAAACTGTATAAATCATAAAATAAACTCCATTAACGCAATTTACAAATAATAAATCAAAATGTACAGGATCCACCCCTTTTACTATCATCTGCATCTACACACGTGCTCCAAGTACCCGATCCACTCCTATCATCTTAAACCCATCTCGAACCGTCTCTCGTGCTTCGTATTTTCCCTTTTTATAACCCTGTTGCCACCACCCTCTACCGTCCGCAATCTGCGTGGGTGTTACTTAAATTCAGACTTCTTTCTCCGAGGAGGACACTGCTTGAAAATTAAGAAGTTGAAAATAGAAATTGTTAATCCCTACAACTGTTTCGGGTAGGTCGGACGGTCTGGGTCGAAGAAGAAGAACAAGAAGATACTTTCTTGAAGGAAGGGTGGTGAAGGAACACGGTTGTCATTAATCTATATACAGTTCTTCTCTCGCCATAAATATTTTTTAGAAGGACCTTATAGATTGATTTTAAGGTCTATGTAAATAACCTAAAAGCACGACGTACTCTTCTAAAGAAGAAATGTATGGTCCTAATGAAGAAAGTTAATGGTCCATGTACCGTGTTCTAGGAACTCATATTTATATTGTTGTCGTTGAGGTGTATTTTTTTCTTTTGGATTGTGGCTTCCATTCCTTTTCATATTAAGGTCATTTGCAGGAACTCTATCCTACATGTGTTTTCAACTCTCTTAGCTACCTCAACCGAAGATTTGCTATTTATGTGCTTTCTTTCCAGGTTGTGTTCGAACTTGAGATGTCTGAAGCTTAGATCTGAACTAAACTACGATTTCTTTACTTTTTGGATGCGAATAACATCTATAGTTGGGGTATCTGTGTCGGAAATCCGAGCGTTACGAAAAATATAAACATTCTAGAAGCTTATTCCTCCTAACCGAATGGATGAAAATGTAAGTAGTTTTTCTTGTTTTATCAGAAATAGCATTCAGGTTATAAATATATAAAAATAATTTCAATATTTTGAACTTTTTTTTTTCAAAACAACTTAAAAATATATCTATCAGAGCGACTGTTTATATTTTATTTTCAGTTTTCGTACTTGTACTCGAAATATCTTCGAAACTATAAAATATAGAGATTTAAATAGTAAACGACAAAAATTTGTGTTAGGAAATTTAATTTCAAAATCTATATTTATTGTTAAAAAAGCACTTAAAATTTCCGAGTCATTGTCTTGTCAAGTTGAAGAATATTGAATAATTTTTATTCTTCAAGTTTGTAATGCTTATAACTCGAAAACTAAAAATGTCAGCTATAAAGAATAAGCAACATGTTTTAAAATGTAGCTTTTTGAAAGCCCTACAGGTGTATATAGTAGGATTTTAAATCGAGTTCTTGGTTTTCCAAGGACAGTGCTTATAATTTCGATGTTTTAGCTTTTTAACCTGAGTTTTCCAATGAGTGGGTATGCTGTAAATTGTCACGGGTGTTGCAACATAATCTGTTTACTCAACTCTTGGTGAAATAGGGGTGCAGAAGTATGAGATATTTTAAAAATTAGGAGGCTAAATGAACATGGGGATTCTAAGGATGTTTAATGATGGGTGAATTTGAACAGAATAGTTGGAAATTTACGTATTCAAGTATGTATTCATGTGCCTCCAGGCAAGTTTATAGATTAACTTGCATGCAAAATCTTGTCAGATGTATTACATAAGTGTAATCTATATATCGCAAAGCAAGTAAATAAAATAATGTAACGTGAAGTCTTAGGGTCGGAGTATTCAAATGAAATCGGCGCTACCTGGCTATAAACATTTAACGAGAAAGTATGTCTTACAATATAAATAAGTAAAACAAATCTAAATGAGATCTGAATTAAAAAAGACTGGATCCCGCTCTTTTCTCAATTTGTGAAATTTCTCTGTACTTACTTACTTTATGTTGATAAATGAAATATGTGTGTGTGTGTGTGGAATTTCTTTCGATCTTGTTTACAAAATATCGACCCCAATATGGATAGCGGAGGATAAAATGTATCTATACTTCAAAGTATTGACAGATATTTTTTTATTCCTAAATGTATCTTATTCATTAACTGACTCTTTGCTATACCTTGGAAACAGAAATTCGTAAACTGAAAAATAAATGATATAAACTCTCTATTTCCTTCAACCATTGTGATAATTAGAACATATTTCATGCAATAGAACTGTAATTTATTTCTGTGGAACTTATTGGTATTCATACTTTAAACATAAAGCTAAAAGAATGCCAATATTGGTAACATATAGTACCTTTACAGTGCAGTTTTAAAATAGTGCAAAATTATTACATATAATTTCATTCCTTATGACAATATGCCAAATACTTCTTTGATGTTTAAGAAAAACTATAAGAGAAGTGTTAATAAGAAATTGTGCAAGAGTTAAATAAGGAAGATGAATCATACACAAAGCATTATGAAACGCTTTCCAATTCAAATGCAATTTTATTTAAACACCTCTAAAATGCGATACACTCAGAGGTGATATTTTTTTAATTATCACATAACTACAACAATTTACTTTACTTGAAAACTTAAAACTTCATCGAAAAAAATGAATTTTATTTAAATGACGTCATCGAAATATAAATCGTCTGGCTGTCTATGTAAAAGCAATGAATATTCCATTCATACACTTTTATTCCAGACTCCAGATTTAAATCATTTTGCGTGAAAAAAAATCCACCACTTCTTATACAACTCATCATACAATCACTTGTTTACATTCTGTATCCATTAAAAATAGGCTTCGTTGTTGAAACAATCAAAGTTGGATGATCATCAGCACTAAAAAATATTGTAATTGCATTGGCTAAGAATATAGATGCACAGAAAATACGCAACAATAAAGCATTTTTAGGACCGATATAATACTCAATATAAATTTAAAAGAACTTTAAAAATCACGATTTCGACACTGGGAAAGAAGATGGATGCTTATGAAGATGGATATATTTTATGTGATAATTTGAATATTTCCTAACATTTTTGAAGCAATTTGTGAATTTTTACTTTGTTTATAAAATGTTTGAAAGATTAGTACCCATAGGGTTTCCATTTTTTTAACCCGAGTTGCTTTCAAAACTAATTGGGTGATATTATTCATTTGCATTCCCATATGTCCCACAGATCGTCTTAATAACATACTAAAATTTCATTTTGATAAAGTCCTTTTTACGGCAGTTATCGTGCGAACGGACAGACAGACAGAATGAACAAAGTTATACACAATTTCACTAATATTATACTGGCTCAATGTGTTTATATTTTAATTGCTTTAATCTGTATGAATCTTTTAATTTTATATATATGTATATATATATATATATGAAAGGGACATTCCATACTTAATGATCATAAATCTGAGATTATAACTCTACATAATCAATTTAATAGAACTTTTCAATGGAAATTCATAAGATCCTGGATTTTTGCGGTAAAGAAAAAACATTTAAATAAGGTTTATGCCATTTTTTTTAAATTAAATCTTGCTAATGAACATTTTAATCATATTTTCTTTGATTTGCTTATTACAAGATCACAGTTTTTAAATTTAAAACTAAATCAATTTCATTATAATAATACAACAACTAATTCTTATTGTGTTATCTCTTTCAAACATCCTATATATAATTCTATAAATTTTGGACATCTGTTTTAAAAGTTTAAACATTTATTGCCTATTGGTGATTTATTTGTTTCAAAGACATTCAAATACCTATAGCCTATTGGTAGGTCTATATTTAATTATAATGAAGTTTCACAATCGCTCTCTATTGATCATTCTTCTTAGTCAATTGTAGATAGTGAATGTATTTGTAAATTAAATAAATTTGCTAAATTTCTAAATCCAGACTTGGGGCATATAGTTACAGGAGATTTAGAGATTGTTAGTGACAATGTGTTAAGAACCATTATGTCATTTGGCACTAAATTTAGGATACCTTCTTGTAATAATTCTTTTAAAGTTTTAAAATCAATTAATCTAGATCTTGATAAATATATATATAAATTAGCTTGTAAATACGCTCTGCCATTAGAGGCATTTAATATGTGGAAATTTACTATATTAGAATCAATTAAAAATGCTATTAGAGATATTAAATTGTCTAGATCTTTATATAATAGTGATAATATTAAACATTCCATTAATGATTTACAAAGATCCTTTGTTATCACCTATGTTGATAAAGTCTCTAATAATTATGCTATTATCTGTAAAAAATTTTATATTCAATTTCTGTTAGATTATTTAAAAAATAATAGTCTTTTTAAACCTGATTTACATTCCATCAATAGTATTAAATTGAAAATTATCAATATGTATAGTGATTTAAATATTAAATATAAATATCTTAAATTTCCTTATATAGTGCTTATTCCAAAATTTC